>CM023954.1:8049844-8173733 GCA_013407115.1 Glycine latifolia
CCCACCAACACAAATATATCTAGTATCTCTTTGCTCTGGCATTTAGGGCAAAATGTTAAAAAATTTCAATTGCTTCTGTTCAAAAGATTTTTCTTGATGCTATTCTCTGCCCTTGTAAAATCTATAGTATTATCAACATCTTCTCAAATAAGCTTTAGTCTGTGTGCCTTTCCCAACCTAATACATCCATTTGATATGTTTCTAGTCATTGCTGATTCTGTGTCTTGTGTTCTTGCCTTCCAGTCAGTTAGCAGTCAATTAGCCTAGGTGTACCTACACTTAATCAGATCAGCAGTATTTTGTTTATTTCTTAGTCTTCAAGTTAAAATGAACTAACAAATCCCATTATTGACCAAATAGTCAAGGTATCCAAGATTAAATCCTTTACCACTCTTCCACTCTTCTAATTAAATTAAAATTTTCTGCACAAAGTTTGCGTAGGTCTGTATGCGAATTTTATTTGCTAGTAGCATGCTCTAATTAACCTAAATAATATTTTGGGCTCACAATAACAACTTATACTTTTGGGATAGTTTATAACCAAATATTGCCTTTCAGGCTGATACTGTTTTCTTATCTCCACCATGGGGGGGACCTGATTATATCAAGGCTACTCCTTATGACTTGAAGACAATGCTTAGACCACATGATGGGTGTGTAGATGCTTGTCTTTCTGCTTTTATTTTTTTTCTTAATTTTACCTTGTTTGATATATTTCTTCTTTTTTTTGGTGCAAAGATACATAGCTTTTTACACTCCCATTTTAACTTAATGCTGCTTCTGAGTAGATATACACTGTTTAATGTTGCAAAGGAGATTGCTTCCAGAGTTGTTATGTTCCTTCCAAAAAATATCAATCTCAACCAATTGGCAGAGTTATCTCTGTCATCCTGTCCATCATGGTCACTAGAGGTAATTTCAATTTTTTATCTGTTTGATATGCTTTATTTTAAAGTGTAATCTATGAAAGACCCCCACCTTTTTGGGGGGGGGGGGGGGGGGGGAAAGCGGGGGGGCAGTGGGTGAGACAATATGTCTTACTGGGTTAAGACTATTTTAGTGTTGATAGTTGGATGGATGTTTGTCTGTTTGGTAAACTATTGAAATGAAGTTATGTTTTACATGATCAGGTTATTGTATTCCTTACAGGCTTAGGAGGTATATAACAGAACAAAATAGAATAGATGTGGTCATGAAGCGTTACGTTGGTGTATAATGTATAATGTGGTAACTCTTTCTCTGTCTTTGGTTAACTAAAAGATTAGGGTGTCCAACTTCCCAAGTGCACCTAACTATTGGGTTGTAGAATTATCAAGTTTTTATATGATTTTGTTATGCCAATACTGTAGAAATAGCTCTGTAGGTTAATCTGAACTTCAACTGCTTGGATTTGCTATTGTATAAAATTTCTTAAAGCTAAAAGTACAGGCTTAGCTGGTTGTTACGTTTA
The DNA here is from genome assembly GCA_013407115.1 of Glycine latifolia. Taxonomy (NCBI): domain Eukaryota; kingdom Viridiplantae; phylum Streptophyta; class Magnoliopsida; order Fabales; family Fabaceae; genus Glycine; species Glycine latifolia. The sequence goes on from CM023954.1 coordinate 8,051,295, forward strand.
CCCTTCTTAAACGAGTTAGGACTACAGCATGTTGCAAAATGTAACATAGGAGCAAACATAAGGAGAAAAAGAAACAAAGCGCACTATGATTCTCAATGCTACATTATCTTCACCGTTGGTCTTATGTGAGAAGCATAATATAACTAATAGCCATAGGGGGGTTTATTATTATGTTCTTTATATCATCATTGTATTCTTGGGTGGCTTATTAAATATTTTTCCCTTGAAAATTAACCCTTTCCTCTATGGTGGTTCTAGGTGGAGAAAGTTTATTTAAATAATAAATTGAAGGCGATCACTGCTTATTTCAGTTCTACATCAGGTGAAGGGTGCTAGGTTAAACACATTTGTTACAAGTGAAATTAAGGATAATCATCCCCTGCAAGGACAAAAAGAAAAGCACTAACTGTGGTGATTTTGAAGTTACGCGCCTGGTATGGTGTTTATACTTTTCCGAGTCATTTAGCTTAATCTCCAGAGTGTCGCAATAACTCTCCTGTTTTGTCTTGTTTCACATTATGATCTGAAAGCTGTGCATACTGTATTTACCCCCACCCCCACAGGAACGTGTGCATTTTTTGAAACGGTCTCCAATGCAACTATGTAACAATAGATGTACTACGATAAAATGGTTTGGGAAAGGTTTGTGGCTTGTATAACTGGTGCATTTATCAGCCAGTGGAAGAGAATAGTCCCACTGGTTCACAAGCTTAAAAAGATGGGTTGCTACTTGCTAGTGACTAGGGATGTTCATTATCCGTCTCATTTTACTAACCTATTTCGAGTAGAAGCTTATTTTGATAAGTTCAGGTTTTACAACATGGACTTGATATGTTTTGAGGACCTTTAAATTGTTCTTCCAAGTCATTTTAACCTGGTATTTTTTTGATAATAAATATATTTTTTGATAATTATAAGTTAATAATAAGATTTCTTGAATTAATGGATACTATTTTGTATAATATATGATATTTATATTGATATCATTTGTGTTAAATTATATACCATGAAGTATACCTTAATTTTAATTTTATACATCATCAATTCAATAATTTAATATATAAAGTTAATATTAATGTGTACAAATTGAATTGACTTGGTCTTATCCTGTACTAATGTACTATATATTAATGTTTTTATCTGGTGAGTTTTGGTTAAAAATAAATGAATCAACCAAAAATTTTGGTTGGTAGGTTCTAAGATAAATTCATTCTTATCCATTCGTGAACACCATGGAGTAACTTGTGTCAATAAATTTAAGTTGATTTAATCTTATTTTATAGTAGAATATTAGATTTTGATTGGGTTGGATTTAGGTGTAAATAAATAATTTAATTAAAATTTTAAATTAGGTAGAAAGTAAAATAAGAATCTTGCTAACTAGTATCTTAAGATATTAGTTAATGAATTAAAAGAAGAGAATATTTATAGTGAAAATGATAGAAGACATAAAAAAAATTATGAAAAATACAATTTTATATATTTTAATAAAAAAATTTATTTTTAATTCTTTAATCAATATTTATTTTAGAGACTAAAAACACCGGTTATTATTAACATTAAAAAAAATGTTCCAACTCATAATAGATAACACCCTTACTGTAGACAACTTAAATGTTTTAGGTTTGGCAAGTGGAATAGTCACTAAAGCCATTCGCTCATTCCCATCAATGACTGTCGAGACTCAAGATGAAAAGATGTAAGGTCGAGCCCTAACACACATCGGGGACCGTTCTAAATGAAGATCAAATTCCATCTAGTGAATGTTTGCTATATTAGGTGTGAACAATTTTAATCCACTTAAATAGCTCTGCCCATAATTAGTTGTCTATTTTGCCTTATTTTTGTCATAATAGTTGTCAGATACCTTTCCCATAATGCAAAATAGATGCAATTATTCAGTGATTAGTGGGTAATGGCGCTAAAGGTAAAATAAATGACAGTCCTATTGGTAGGTACGTAATACCTCTTAACTCTAAATGAGTAACGCTACTTTCTAAAACTTTTAATACTCAATCTCGGTTGCAAAATGCCTCTAGGTCTTGTTACTGTTTAACTAACTAAGCACATTAGTTAACAAATTAATAGATAGGAAAATCTAATCGAAAATTAACTGGAACTATATTACTCCTTCCGACTTTCTTTTTATTATAATTATCGTATTAAATTGTTATATACAAACTAAAAAAATAATCAATAAATGAAAGATAAGAATAATTTTATTTATTTAACTTTATCATGATTAACTTTTTTTTAGTCCATATTATTAATATTATAAAGGATATAAATAAAAAATAATTAATATTACATTAAAAATAAAATGACAATTATTTTAAAATAAATTATTTTTCTTACTCAATGATTATTATGAGAGGAAGGGACTAATAAGTATTTTTTAATAAAAAATAATTTTTATTCTTTAACTATAAACCATAGGCTAAATTGAAAGGTTAGTTACTTTAGTTTTCAAAATCCATGATTTTAGTCTCCTGATTTTAATTGTAATATTTGGTTTTCTAATTTTGTAAATTAGAGATTTTGATCTTCTTGGTAGATTATTAACAAATAAATTTGATTAATAGAATTACTAAGTTAATTATAAATTAATTAAAAAACATTAATCGCAATCCTCTACACCATACTCTTCTTTTTTCTTTGCAAACACTTTTTCCACCTTCATCACACTAACTCGATTGACAATGTTACATTGGAATTAATAATCTATATTAAAAAAAATTAATGATTCATAATTTTTATTTAATTTAATGACTCTATTAATCATAATTATTAATTAATAATTTATCAAGAGGATTAAAATAGTCAATTTATAAAGATAGGAGATCAAATATTATAACTAAAATTTAGGAGATAAAAATCATAAATTTAAAAAATTAGAAATCAAAATTATAATTTAGCCTAAAGCTTTAAACAGTGATTAACATTTACCATTTTTTTATTATATATTCATCAACCAACCTACTTTTTTACTTATTAACACAAAGTTTGATAACGAAGTTTTGGCAGAATAGCATTAGCAGTTCTATCTAGCGTAGATCCCTTTTAGATGGAATCAGAATGGCATATGAGCAACTGATCTGGTCCACGTTACCAAGTCTCATGCAGGTTGGATTCGACGGACTATGAACTGGATTTCTTTATATAGCCACTAATTAATCAAACCATTGTCTTTATGTCCTTTGAATATCACCAAATGGATGCTTAAGTTGCGCCTTCGCTATATCAACCCCCAAAAGAGGTTATAAATATTTCACCTCCAAAACAAAACAAAGAGATTAATATAATTATAATTATTTTAATAAGTCATTGGTTAGAATAGTATTAGACTCATTTTCTTTAAACAAGATTATGAGTTCGAACTTTATGAATAAATAAAAAACATCATCAGGAAGGAAAAACCTCAATATAAATTTTCTCACTAAAATTAATAATCAACAAAATTAATGAATATTATGCATAATAACATATTAAATATAATTATATATATGACAAGCTGCTAGCTGCATTAATTTTTTTTGGTGAGAAATGAGAAAAATGTCAGTGTCGAGCATCACATGCGCGAGCCTTTCTGCATAAAATTAGGAAGCACGTAATTTTTTTAAAGAAAAATAAAAAAACCTTTAAAGGAAACTAATTGTAAGAGTTGAAATTTGGTCGGGACCGAAAGATATGGTGGTCGGCCCTCGCACCTATTCACTGTTGTTTTCAATGGAAACACAAACTCAAACAAACTATTTTCCTTTTCCCTTTCTTTCTTTGTCTTTTTCTTACTAAAATGCCAAAATTACATTTTTAGGGAACACGAAATTATGCTCCCCAACCACCCTATATTCGCACTTCCGGCATTATTATTTTCTTTAGATCACAATTTGTCATTTTCAGTAATCATGGACCCCTTTTTTTCCAAACAAATCATATCTTTTAAATAGTTTTAAGTAAAATATTGAGTTTTCTTTTCCAACAGTCGAAATGAATTTCGAACCTACTAGTGGGTTAATATTGAGTGCCTTTATACCGTAAGAAATATGTATTTCTTTTTAAAAGCGCATACTCTATAATAAGATATTTTTACTACAAAATTGTATTCTATTTTTGCACGTAGAATGAACTTACCTAAGCTATTTACTTTAACAAATTTCAAAATAACTATTAGTACAAAACTTAATTGTATGAAACTTTATTTTAAGTCAAAGAAGTAACAGCTGCGGGCTTCTGTTGTGGTGCCAAAATCACAATCACATAGGAAACTAATCAATTTATTTAGAATTCAAAACATACACAAGGTAAGACTTGGGAATATAAAGCCTAAAAATTAATAAATAAGAACATTCCAACAAAAAAACGTCTATTTAGAAGTATAGTATAGACACCCTCGTATTATAATTTGAAAAAAAGGTACGGAAAGCAATGATTTCTATAGCAAAAGGGAGATATAATTTACAGATAAATAACGAATAAGGAATGTTCAAATTTAAACCTATATATGAAAAATATTAGGTTAGCATCTAGCCATCTACTACTATTAATAATAAGGAAGACAATAAGTTAGTTGAATTCGAAATAGAGTTTTTAACGTCAAAATTTAACTCAGTGCAAAATACTTAAGATGAAAGCACGTAGCCAAAATAAAGGAGAGGGGTTTCGTTAAAGAAAATAATTTAGGTAATTTAGTTCAAAGTTTGTTAAAGCTAAGGCATCGAATAAATATTTTATATAATTATTTTACAAATAATTTGGTCCCCCCTCCCGCTAAACTTTACATTTAAAAATTGTTCAGTAACGCGATTACCCAAAAAGTAATCCTACTTTAACCCAAATTGTGGCAATCAAGTAGGACCTCAAGAGCCTTAACGGTAAACCGCACTTAGGCATAGTAATCATCATTATCAATAATTCAATACTATTGGTCCTTTAATTGTGGAATAAAAAGACAATAACACCCTAGCAGAATATACAAATCACCCCTTCCGAAGCAAAGTTTAATGGACCTTATAGTAACTTCATTACCAGTCAAAGTTCCATAGTCAAGTCACTCACTCTCACTGTCCTTGAAAAATATGGTTGCTCAAGCTTTGACAGTACAATAAGTAATAACTCACTCTCTCATAGTCAAACGACAATGACGTCTTAAAACTCAACGACGACACCAACCCCTTCATTCCTTTTCGTCCTCCCTAATAATAACACCAACTAGTACCAAACCAAACACAAAAAACAGTAATACCCGCCATATTTACTGCGTAAGTGTGAGTGTGAGTGTGTTGTTCTCTCTGCGAAATGCGAATGTGATTCGAAGAAGCTCGATGAGAATGCGAGAGTTAGGGTTTCAGGAACCAAGGTCGTGGAGGCGGAGAGGCGGCGACACCAGCCCCGACTCCGTCATCTTCACTCTCGAATCCAACTTGAGCCTCTTCTCCTCCGCCTCCGCCAGCGTCGACCGCTGCTCCTTCGCCTCCGACGCCCACGACAACGACTCCTTAGCCTCCGAAATCTCACTCGTAAGTAAAACGCCACAACACACTTTCCGCTTCTTCTCCCATTGATTTTTTTTTTTAATTCTCAAAATCTGTGTTTCTCGTGGTTTCGTCGTGTTGCAGCATTTGGCAGCGCAGGATCACGACGGTGATTTCGCTCATAGCGAAAGCTGGAGCGGTCCAGATCCGGATCTGGATCCGAATAAACGACAACAACAACGACATGCAGATACAGATTCAGATGCAGCACACACGAAGCATCGCCGAAATCGTTTCTCCGGGAAAGGAGAGAAAGCGAAAGGTGTGCGAGTGTAGCGTTATTATTAATTTATTATTGTTATTGTTATTTTTATTATTACATTAACACGTTAACATGCACTTGCGCTTTGTAGTTTGTTTTGTTTGAAAATCAAAAGAGAAAAAATAAAGTGATTCACTGACTCTGTTGTTTGTTGTTGTACTTTCCGTATTGAAGTTCAAAAAGAAGAAGATAGTGACGGTGGTGACACTGAGGACGGAAATCAACACTTGGAATTTGATTCGGCCAGAAACTCTTTCTCTCTGGCTCTCAAAGGTACCTTACGTACTAGAATTTCAATTTCAACTTTTCAATTCTAGCATTTTTTTTGCTTTATTTTACTTTTATTTTTGTTTACTTTAATTATTTGTTTATTTATTATTTTGAGTTGCTTTTTTTTTTTTGGTGTTACAGAATGCCAGGATCGGAGGTCAAGATCTGAGGCGTTATTCAAGAAGCACGATCGGCAAAGGCCTGCTTCGTTAGATCTGAACAATGCCATTGGCCATGGCAATGTTTCTTCGCCTCATTTGGGATTAAGTGCTATGAAGAAGAGCGCGCTTTGTTCTAGAAGGTCTGGCTCTGGCACTTTTCCGAGTCCTGGAACGCCTAATTATCTTCACGCCACTGTTGCTATGCAAAAGGGTTGGAGTTCGGAGCGAGTTCCTTTGCACACTAGTGCTGCACGCAAGCAGGTTGGTGCGGCTCTGTTGCCTTTCAACAACGGCCGAACTTTGCCGTCCAAATGGGAAGATGCTGAGAGGTGGATTCTTAGTCCTGTTTCCGGTGACGGCGGCACCGGGAGGGCCTCGCTCCCGGCGTCGCAGAGGAGGCCCAAGTCGAAGAGTGGGCCTCTTGGCCCCCCTGGAGCTGTTGCTGTTGCGTATTATTCCATGTATTCCCCAGCGGTGCCTTTGTTTGAAGGTGCGAATTCAGGGAGCTTTATGGCGGCTTCTCCGTTTTCTGCTTCTGTTAGTGTCCCAGCTGCTGCTGCTGATGGGTTAACTGCCAGTTCCGGTGGCAGTTGTGGGTTGCCCTCAACCAGAACTGATCCTTGCATGGCTCGCTCGGTTAGTGTCCATGGTTGCTCTCAGATGCAGAGTCAGTCATCACTGCCGGCCCAAGGTTGTTGTTATATAGTATATTATATCCCTTGTTTGAACCTTGTCTTGCTATGGGTTTTGGAGAATTATGATTTTGTTGATAGTGTGTTTGGTTCTACGTTCTTAAGCATTGGACTCGACTTAAGCTCAAAGCTACACAGAGTAGCTTCTACGTTTTCCCATGATTTGATGTGAAAAATCGCTCTTATGTGCGTCTGCAAAGCTGATCCAAATACGCTGTAATTTGTCAATCAAGTTGTGCTTGTGAAATATCATGGTCTATGTATGTGTGTTGAATACTAGGAGATCATGTGTTTCAAGGGTGACTCAATAGGACTGAACCAGTTTTAATTTTCTGATTTTTAGTTAATTTTCTATCTTCTGTGAACTCCTTGTACTTGCTGTGAGATTCTTTATTGATTGCTGTTGGGAGGTGGTATGAATGGAACAGTTTCTGTTGACAACACTAATGATGTGTGTTGATAGTTGACAATTTTATGCTTAATGATGAGATGATGGTCTTGTGTAATTTTGAAACATACTTTTGTGCTTATGATGTATCATTTTTTATGTTGGTTCTAACTTATAGGGGAGAAGTTTGATGGTTTCAAAGATGCGGGCACCAATGTATGTCATGCTTTTTCAAGGAGGGACATGGCCACCCAGATGAGCCCAGAGGGTAGCTCATGCTCCTCTCCCAGTTTAAGGCCTTCTTTCTCTGCCTCCACTCCACATTCCCTTCCTCTCTCAGAGTTCAAGAGTTTGCCTTTCTCTAAAATGGACATCAGGGATGTGCCGGTAGATGAACGTGTAACCATGACAAGGTGGTCCAAGAAACACAGGGCCCTATTCTCTGGCAGAGGCTCAGAAAATGTTGACAACTGGAAAATTAAGGAATCAAGCAGTCGATCTTCATCTTGGGACATTTCTGAAGGGTCAAAGACTGTTCCAAAGTATGTCTTCTTTAGTATTGTATCAATTTCATTCATTTTATCTCGTAAATAAAGAAAAATGATTCAGAACAATTTTAAACTGAATTTGACGATCATAAAAAAAAATTGCTATTAAGCAAGCAGTGAGATTTTCCCTTTACAGTCAACCATGTTTCACCCTGCCGTTGTCCAAATGCTACGTGTTACCTAAAAATTATAGTTCATGATGGTACCACTACAGTTGGAGTTTGTGGAATTCATGGTAATTGATTTTCTAAATTAGCTATCTTATTGGAACTGAAATTATTTGATTAAAATGGTGATCTGGAGTTGTCAATAACCTGTCTTTATTACCTTCCAAATATAACAAAAATTGACCATCTGTATCCAATTCAAACCAGAAAATATATAATGTGAAGTATTTGATCTAACAATTTTATCCATGAGGAAACCTCAGACTTTACTGTATAAGAAATCTTTGTGTAAACTTTACATTATTTCTGAAATTCCTGCATTTTTACATGTCCAGGGCCAAAAGGGAGGAAGCCAAAATCAATGCCTGGGAGAACTTGCAAAAGGCAAAAGCTGAGGCTGCAATACAGAAACTAGAGGTTAATTCCTCATGTTTTCTTTCTTGGGAGAATTTGGACAGGAAATTCCTTACAAATATTCATTAATTAATTATTATAAAAGAAAAATAGCCGTTGAAGTGATTTTATGTATGATAATTTATTAGCTTAAATTAATCATCTAGTTGTTATTGCTCCTTCATGGTAAACATTTCTATTAAAAAAAGAAACTTCCTTATTTTCTTTTAATTCATGGTATTTAATTATTTTCTTATTTGGTTATCCTCTGTTAGCCGTATTTCTTCCTAATGACTTGCACTTACTGGGATATAATAGTAGTTCAGTGATCACACATATCCCTGTCTTAAAATGATGAACAAGTTATTGACTATGTTGTCGTGAAGAACAGAAGCTATTAATTGTTGGCTGTCTGATAGGATTGGGATATCTTAAAGAAAGCTTCTTCGCCCATGTTGTGTCAGAAAGAATGTCTTTTTTCTTCTTCTTTATTTTCACTATACACTAATCAAGCATTATGTGGATCATATTTTTGTTAATTCATTTCGCTGCATACTTGCATTGAGGATTCATTTGTATTTGAGGAAGGACAGAAACTAATAGATCATGATCTCATTATTTTTGCTATTTTAGATGAAGTTGGAAAAGAAGCGAGCATCATCTATGGATAAGATTATGAACAAGCTGAGATTGGCTCAGAAAAAAGCTCAGGAAATGAGAAGTTCAGCTTTAGCCAACCAGCCCCATCAAGTTCCCAGAACTCCTCACAAGGCTATATTATTTAGTAGAGCCAGTCAGATGGGTTCCTTAAGTGGTTGTTTCACCTGTCATGCCTTTTAAGCTTGAAGCTTGGGTAATTTTTTCTGTAAACCTTGTAGTAGTTCAAAAATCAATCCATTCTTCGATTAATTTGGTATTTTTGGTTTCAGAAGTCTTAAAGCAACACACTTCTCAATACCAATTGTCTGCATAATTTTGAATGTGAAACTTGTACATTTTTGTCAAATGTACCCAGAGTTTACTGACAAGTGAAAAGGATTAGAATGCAAGTTATGCAGGAATCATTTTCCAGTATTGACAGATTTTAAAACAGATGTCTGCTTTTGTTTCCTTTTATGAGTAATACTATATCCTCTTACAAATGTTTCTACTACCTTATAAAAAAAGTATTAAACGAAAAAGTAAATGCATTTAATCTCTTGAAAATATAAAACACATTCAATACTTACCGTACAAGGGAAGTAGGAAGAGTAGTAGGAGGATATAGAATTCTTCTTCTTTTATATTTCAACCCCCCCTTTCCCCTTGAGTTTTGATACACTCAGGTTAACTATTCCCTTATTTACTGTGGAAATTTGCACTAATTATATCCTTGTTCATTCTTATTTATGCTGATAAAAGGTTGTTATTTGCCTTTCCAGGTTTCATAATTCAGAAAGATTTAAATCTGCCCCATGTTAATGAATGAAAGGTTGATAAAAGACAGAGCAGCTTACTATGTTGACACTAAATTGGTGTCATCTCGGTTGTGCAGTGCATGAAATAGCAGCACCTTCTAATGGGCATCCGATAAAATCTAAAGTCCCTTGTGCCCTCACCCTTGGGAGTTTGGATTCAATGATAAATAATATGTGTATGTACGTAGGCCAAACTTTAGAAATAAGCTTCATTTTAATTTTCCTTTTTTGTATTTTTTTTCCTCTCCTAAACAGTTTTCTGTTCAGATGTAATGTTATCTATATATAGTAGAACGACAAATTAACCACAAATCTGCAATTTAGTTTTTCCTTCGCAAAATCACGCTCAGTTCAGTTCGTTGTCTGATTTATGTTTGTTTCTTATTTCCTATCTCTTGCTAATTTTACCTCGCTGATACAATTTTTCAGGTCAATATGCTACGTACTATTCCAGTTTATTGGATTTGCAAGAGAGAATGAAGAGGATTAGTGGACTTGGGAATTATCTCATGCCATTATTTGTCTTAAGATAGTTTGAATTCTATCTAAATCTGAATATGCCACAATTAGCAAAACACATCTTTAAAGTAATTGTTCGATGAACATTCTAATATCAGAAAGGAAAAAATGGAAAAGAGCACAAGAATTGTGATTGTGTATAATTATTATTAATTAGTTTTTGGTTATGCAAGCGTTGACATTAGTCAGCCTTGGAATCGTGTGAGTTTTGAAGGTCCAGAGATTTGTTTAAGGATCCCAATCTGGTAACATTGACGTAATCTGTAGGAAGATGAGCTGGTAGTCCTGGAATTATCATTCCAACAAGCCTGAAAATCGTCATGAACCAATTCTGCATATAGTCTCTACCTTCTATGAATGGGATAAGAAATCCTCTAATAAGCTCCCAAACTGCGTTTAGGATCTTGGGTATGACCCAGAACAAAGAGAAATAATTCTTATTTGGCTCCTCTTCTAGAACCTGGATTGCAGTACATAAGTATCAGTCAGAGTATATCTGCTATTTGGGTAAAGCTTATTTCTAGGAAAGAAAAATAAAATGAAATGAGTTTATGTGTAAGTTCAAATTAACAAGTTAATTTATAGAATTTTTTTTATCATTTAGAAAAGTAATACGAGAGTTATAAATTAATTTTAACTTATAAAAAAATTATTTTATTTTTTTTCTTATTTTTTTCTCCTATTATGTGTGGATAAGTTTGCTCATACAAATTAGTAGAGCAAAACGAAACACAAATATGAAATCATACACTATTTTCACATTGTTCATACCTGCCCATGGTACAAGCTGTTGAAGTAGAGGCAAGAACCAAAGTGCTTAAAGAAGAGGGTTTTGTCATCATAAGGGACCCTAGGCACCACATCATTGCAGTAAACATACCTCATATACCTCACATCATACTTTCTCAACTTGTCCTTCATGAACTCCCCAAACTTATTGTCCCCAACTCGTGGCTGCCCAAAGGTATAAACCCCTTCTAACTTGTCCAACAGCCATTCCTCCTCATGCATTGTGAGCACTGCAGCAAACAGAATTGCCAAGGCTCCTCCCAAGCTGTGCCCTGTCAATATGAATTTTGCATCCTCTTTTGCCTCCAACATGGCTCTCAGCTTCTCTCTGATTGTATAGTAGGCATAAAAATGATGAGGCTCACCACTAGTGCTGCTTTCATCTATCTCTTTGGGCCATCCACTGTTCTTCTGAAGACCTAAAGCTTTCATGAACCCACCATGAATCCTACCCACATTGGGCAACTCATACCAGGAGATGTCCACGTCTGTTCTCCATTGGTCCGCATCAAATGGCTCTGTGCCTCTGAACGCAACCACAATCAAGTTGGGTTCGGATTTGGTGTCTTGCACTATGATTGCTCTTGTGGACCAGAGCTTTTGGTAATCTGCATCCCATCATTTGGATTGTCAAAAATGGATCAATCACATTTCAAGCAAAAGAGAAACATGTAAAATGGAGAATCCGGGGTAGAATATGATTTTAGGTTTTTTTTTTATATTGAGAAAGGTTAATTGTTAATTTTTTGTTAGTAGGAAAGATCAAACTCATTATATTTTTCTTTTTTTTTAATCATTCAACCAATCGTATATCTTTAAAAATAATTTTTTCCTGTACTTTTAGTTAAAATTGATATTAGTCTTATACTTTAATTTCGATAATCCCATTTCTGAACTTTAGAAAAATAGTGATTTTAATCTCACTTCACATAAAGAAAATTTAGTTTTACCAAAAAATGCAGGAATTAAAAACATATTTTATCCAAGAATCTAACTAAGTATTTATCTCAAATATAGAGGGGATAAATAAGGTGAAAACAAATAACAAAATCATAATTGTTACCCCTCCCATTTTATATAGATCAAGAAAAATTAATAAATAATTGAAAGAGAATGATAATTTTACAAAATTAATTTTTTATCATTAATTTTTTTAATTTTAGTAACCCATATCATTGATATCACAAGGAATATAACTGGAAAAGGTAATTAATATTACATTGAAAAATTAAGATGAAAATTATTTTGAAATTTTTTTTCTTATATAATAATTATAATTATAATGAAACAAAAAGGCACTTTGATTTTTTTTGTGTGTGTGCAGATTTCTTTGTTTTACAGAGATTACATTTCTTTTTACAAAGTTTACTTAATATACTAAACATGTCACATGTATAGTGGTATTAAATAAAAGAAAAAAGTCAGACATGTCTAGGCTTTGGCTATGTGCAACCAATTATATTATTATTCTTTTTTTCTTCTTTAATACAGATTCCGATTCTTAATTTGAAAGAAGTTTTTAAATATTTTGTGGGTATCTTAAGTGAGTACTAGTATAAGCTAGCTGGCATAAGAAAAATAAGGAAAAGAAAAAAAAAAAACATTAACACGTCTGAACACATTAATATTCATTGATCTTTCATATTCAGATCCCAAAAATTTGCTGGCCATTTCATTTATATATGGCGATCAGTGTTTATTATTTTAAAGAAGCAGGCTGTTTCAAATTTTAGATTGACGATGGTAAAAAAATACTAAAAAAAGTACTATTTTTAAACAAATTATCACAAACTTAACTAAGATCATCTTCCCAAAATTCTCTCTTTTGGCTGTCTTTTACTAAACTTTATTAGCAAATGGAATTCCTTCTTAAGTATAGATCAGGGAAATTAATTAAAGCCAAGTATTAATTTTTCTACGGCCGTCTTGTTGATCATCATTAATAATTTCATATATGATTTCGAAATCACAATTTTTTTAGCAAAAACCTAGCCAGGGCTCACTCGTATTCAGGATGATAGAAATTCAAGGATTTTTTATTATATAGAAAAGTGGTTTTTAAGAATTTATAGAAAAGGTGAATTATTTTTTAAAGATTCATTTTAAAAGTAACTTTTGAAAATAACATAAAATCTATTTTAATTTTCAGAATTTTTTTTCTAAAAAAAGTTTAAACAAACACGTTAAAAATTTCAAAAAAAAAATTTGGAGGATAAATTTTTTTTTTATTATAGAACAATTTTTTTATGAAAAAGGGCTAAAACAAATAGCTTCTAAACTTTGGCTAGTGAATGTTAATGAGAAGTGAGCCCGTACGTAAATATCGGGGAAAAATATAAAAGAGAAAAATGATTAAAATGAATGACTTGTGATATAAAAGGTGAAAAATTATTGGAGTTCACTCATGTCATATTTCATCAATAATTTTTTTATATAATTTTCTGAAATATTTAACATTTATAAATAATAAAAACATTGTAAAAATAAAATTTATTAAGATACTATGATACGTACTCTATGTTTGAAATCTACGTAACCTAAGATATATGAAGTCAAGAGAGAAAATTTCAATCCTGACTCCTGAGTTGCAACTTGAAAGAGAAATTTGTAATTCACTCCAAATTAACGACTTTCAACCATGGCCACGTATTTATATAGTGGTGGAAGCATCTTCCTTAAAGACACAAGACAAATGAATTCAAAAGCAAGCAAACAAACAAGAAAAAAAAAAAACACATGGCAATATATGCAATCTAAAATTCTACGGCAGTGCAAAGAATTTGGAAGCATACCGTTAAAAAACCAAAGGTTAGGTCGGAAGCAAAATGTGACTTGTAATTCATTGGTTAATGGAGGGAGGGTTCCATGAAATTAATTGTGTGTTTCATAGTAAACATTCTCCCATTGCTTTTTTTTTTCTCTCTCTTAATAATGTTAATATTTACGTTTAAATTTGATTAACTGTGTAATACCAATTTCAAAATTTATATTTGAACGGATCATATTCAAATTCCATGCAATTAAGAGTCTGGATTTAACTTGTAGAAAGAAAAAAGAAAAGTTGTTCAAGCTTGACGTATTTGAATGAATCAAATTTAAACTAAAGTTTGATCTTGAATTGAATAAAAATTTAAGAGCTTGAACTTAATTGACTTATTAGTTTGCCTTTTTTTTAATAACATTTCTTTAAATATATTTTGTATTAGCTTATAGATATTTAACATATATTTTCTTGTTAAAAAGTAAGAAAAGAGATAATGATATATTTAACATTTTATGTTATGTTAATCTATAATTAAAAATAAGACTCAAACACAAATTTAATCTTAGTAAATGTGCTTCCTTTTCTTCATATTGAGATGCTATGCACTTCGATATTGTTAGTTTAATTTTCTGATCAGGAAACCAGCTTAACAAAACATATTTCTAGTAACAGTACTGAAAAGTTGTTTTTATCTATCTGCTTTAAATTTTGGTATCTTCTAAGCAAAATTTACAAAGGATGCTTCTTAATTACGTACCGTTCCAGAAGCTGTGTGACCCCAAAAAATCCATCTGCAATCATATTATAAAAGGAAAAAAATGTAAACCCGAATCAGACATCAAAATTAATCACCCAAACTAAAAAAAAGTTACATATTTACGCTAATATACACACACACACACACATATATATATATATATATATATATATATATTAAAGTATTTTTTTAATAGTTACGCTAATTAAACTATTAGCACTTTCTCCATCTAGTTGCATACATATATAGAGATTAGAGACCTTACATCCCAATGATTTTGCACTGCGTTACTAACGAATTCTTCATTCTCATACGCTAATTTTGAAGCCATCATTGAGAGGAGCCCTTTGTACTTGGCATCATTCTCCTTAATTCTTTTGTCTAAGTCAACTCGTGTGTCAATTATGCCCACCACGGATAAGAATGCTGCCGATGATCTTTCCGGTGTTTTCATCTTTCCTGCACCACAAATCATATATTAATTCTCACATGCAAAAGACTTATCATATACTAACAAAATTACTTTTGAGAATAACTTATATGTTCATAAAATATGTTTTCAACTTATAAGGTATTTATGATTATACTTATGAAAGCAATTTACAGTCTATATGAAGATAATTTATCAACTTATATATAAACATTAATATGGTAAGCACTTGTTTAACAAACATTAATTAAGTTATTCAATGGTTGTTACTTTGAGTTTGTGAAAAAAAAAAGTGAGTTTGATTTTTATAGAATGCATTATTAGAGAAGAATAAAAAACTTTAAGTATATGATTAAGTTTCAGATCGAATATTATTGTTATATTCTATCCAAAGAATCAAAACTTATAAATATATCTCAAAGTTATATTAGTTTTTGTTAAAATATTAGTAAAAAATTCGAAATTAAGATCTCTCTCCTCCTTCTTGTGTGGACCCTAAAACCCTCCTTCCCAACCAGTCAACTTATATGTATGATGATAATGGTGAGAAAAGAAATGATCGAATAGACAATTACCTGTTAGAAAGTTGAACAAGAGCCTTATTAAGCCTCCATTGCTTGATAAACGATTGAGCCACAACTCCAACGTGTCCCCAACGTTCTTCAAGGAGTTTCTTGAGGCAACGAGGACCTTCTGCGCCACAATGGATATGAAGAGGAGCCATCTTTGTCGAAATTCTCTTGCCTCAATCTCACCAGGGCACTCAATGAATCCTCTATTGTTCAAGTTGGAAGAGAACAAGAGGCGCCCAAGATCCACAGCACTCGCCTCTTGTGGCTTCAGCAACAGGTAATTCAAACCAAATAGTTCTTCGGAGGAAGCCATTGCTTTAAGAAATGGATTAATTTGCTAAGTGAGAAAGCGAGACAGTTTTTTGAATTATTGCGTCAACTTCTAAGACAGAAACTCATAGGACAAGGAGCTCACATTTATAATATTATATAGCAATATAATATTCATAATAACCAAAGAGTTTTGATGTAAGATTTAGTTGTATTTATACGTGTAAAAATGATATATTTTAAAAAAATCTGTATTCAATTTCTATCCATATATTATAAATAAAATTAGTCTTTAATCTGATGGATTAAGAGACACTATTATCTGTAACTCATGAAAAAAATATAACATTCCTATTATAGATTATCATGTATGATATGTCAATAATGACAATTGGTGTCATATACATAGAAGATATGATAATAGTCAATATAGAGTGGCTTGCGAAGAAACAGGTTTTACATAGTAAATAATTAATTAATGAGTTGATTTTTGGTGTTTAGCTCTTAATTGGTCATGCTTAGCAGATTTTCCTAGTTGTTTCATTCATGGGGTCTTTGCTGGTCAATGGAGGCTTTAAACCTAGATGGGACTTGGGACATTAATGGCGGGTGGAATACACGTAATAATATGCATGTATACTTTTACCAATTCTAATTAAAATTATGGCAAAACGTGAGGTTGTCACCAGTCGTAAACTAGTTGCTGAGTTATAATGACATTCTTTGATTTAATGGATGGTTAAGTTTGTAAGATTTTTTATCCAAAATTAAGATACTGCAGGAAAATGTGGCATCCGCGTGCCATATATCTTCACCTATTTTTAACGTTTCTGAGAAAATCAAAGTTGGGTGTCTATAATCTCAAAGGTTGCTTGCACGGTTAGGTGAGGTTTTATTTTTATTTTTTTAAAAAAGAAACTTGCACCCAAGTCTTTGAAGTTTATATATATATATATATATATATATATATATATATATATATATATATATATAAATTTAAATAAGCTTGAACCAAGTCATTGGTGTTGAGCCTGAGGTTAGGGGATTATAAAGAATGAATTTATTTAACAGGCTTTATATAATAATTAATTAATGAGTTGGTTTTTATTGTTTAGCCCTTAATTGACTATCCTTATCGGGTTTTCCTAGATGTTTCTTTCTGTGGGTCATCCACGTGCCATATATCTTTACCTATTACTTCGGGTGGGAAACACCTTTACCAATTTTTAACTTTTCTGAGAAAAACAAGTTTCGTGTCTAACATCATATCTAAGATTGCTATTTTATTTTTCTTTCTTTTTTTTTTTAAAAAAAAAAAAAGAAGCTCGGATCCAAGTCTTAGGTAGGGCTTTTATCTCCCTATTTTTAAAAATAAAAACAAAAACAAAAATTCAAGAGCATGAGGTTGGGAGACTATAAAGAAATAAATTTAATTAAAATCCACTTAAAATATAAAGTTTTTATACTATTATTTAATATATTATTTTTTTACTTCAATTTAATATATTATTTATGTATAGTAAGATTAATTATTTTCAATAATTACTTTAAAACTATATTTAATTTTATTTCTAATTAGAATTTATTTGACAAACATTTTTAGTTAGCTTAGTTTATAACTTTAATTTTCAATACTTTGCAGTTTTTTTATAAGATACATCAAGTAACTTTTACTTTTTATTTTATTTTGACTATGTTTAGTAAAGTAGTTGAAAAAAATGTTTCTAGTTAGTAGACGAATGCTAAAAGATTGTTAAATAACTCATTGAATTATAAGTATCTAACAAAATCATTTGTTGTAGTAATTGTTAAATGTAAAATGACAAATATGAATATGTTTATATAATATTTATATAAAATTTAATTTATTTTATTGATAAATATATTTTTGAATAATTTTAGTTTTAATTTTTAAAATTAATTTTAAAGTCAAATTTTTTTACCTTTAGATCAATTACTTTAATTGCATTTATTAGTTTCAGTTATTCTAGTTTTCATATTATGCATTATACTACTAATACTATATTGTAAAATATTTTTAATCAAATTAAAATAAAATAAAATAACACATACTACCCCCTAAAGTTAAATATAAGTCAACTAACTAATTTTTAAGCTATTTTTTTTATGTTGAGTGTGTTTGTTTCACTAAATATTATTGTGTTTTTAAGAATCATATTCCCAAGAATATGGTTTATGGGAATATTATTTCTTCGTATATTTCAAAATATGTTTGGTTGCATTTTAATATAGTTAGAAATTTTTTAAATTTAAAATTATTCAAATAAGAAAAGTAAAATTGGAAGTTATATGTATTTTTTGAGAATAACTTTCCATATTCTAATGGAAATATCACATTTTCATCTCTCTTCATGAGAATAAAAGTATAGGAAAACATATTAAAAAAAAGAAATTATAACATTTTCAAGAGTCAACAATACATGAGAGTAAAACTTATAACAAACATCAGAAATATTAAATTCCCATGTCCATGTAATTTATCATTTTTTTAAAATTTTGTCCTTGTAAAAAAAATCATATTAATCATTGCTTACAAATGTGTTTTTTGTTTTATTTAAAATATTTTGAAGTATAACATATAAATAATATAATAATATAAATAGAGTAACAATCTAAAACAATTTGTGTGAAAAAGAAAATAAAAGAATAATAATAAAAGTCTAATTTATGTATAAAAAAAAGGTAATATTTTTTAATAAATATTATAATAGAGGAAATAAAATATAGACATCTAGAAACTAATATTTTAAAAAATATATCTTTTCATAAAAGGCTATGTACAAGCTACTGTTAAAAAAACTTATTTATCAAATATTATTGATAATAATGTCAAACAAACATTTAATCTAGTGAAAAATACTAAAAGCTAGCCGCATAGCTAACTAAAAGCTTAAAAACTATATAATCACTGAAACCTGGTTGGCTATTGGAAGTTGTTAAACTAGCCAATTTAATTATAAAATTGTGATAAATTTATTAGTTGATAAATATTTAAAATAATATAAATAAACATCTTTATATGATATTTTTATATAATTTTTTCATTTTATTGAAAAAATATATTTTAGATAATTTTTAACTTTTGCAATTTTTATTTATAGATAAATTATTTTAATCACATTGTTCAATTTTCAGTTACCAAATACAGTCTTTAAAATTTCTTGTGGCAATGGAAACAAGAACACTTCCAACGTCAAATCTCATCCATTGTTTCTATGTTATCCTTTTTCCCTTTTTCTCCACTTCTTATTTATCTACAACTATTTTTTTTAAGAGGTTGGAGCCTTCGAGGAAGGTGGCGAGTGACACATAAAAAAAAACAATACATACACATATCCATTTGTAATGACTTCAACGTCATTATATTTTATTAGCTTTAATATTTTAGTAGTAGATGTGAACATTAGAATATAGTGTATGATAATATGTATTAGATTTAGTTTATGAAGCAACAAGTGTAATTATTATCAAGTTAGATGTTTGACTTTGAATCTTAATCTTGTCAATTTCTTAAACTATAAGTCACAAGAAATTTTTTAAGGTTTAACTTTCAAATATGGTTAGAATATAAATTTTTACATTGTTAATTATTAGTATACATGTAGACTAAACTAATTAATATTCAACACACTATCAATTTAATTAAATTAATTACAAAGATTATTGGTGCCACTTAAGTATTTTACTTCTAAGAGTTGCATCGATTATTTATTAATTACACAATATTATGTATAAATAAAATATACACAAGCAAACCTCTCTTCAATGTTGACATACAATATTTTGACTCAAACTATTTAACACTTTGTACACAAGAAATAAGTTATTTAACACTTTGGGCCTTGGCATCCCCTAATTGACCATTTAAAACCCCAACCTTTCATTTTTTTAATGAAAATACCTCCTAATTTTTGTTCAAAGTTTAGGAGTTTTTCTATTAGATTAGATCAAGGTAATTATGTTGTATTATTCCCTCTTTATGCCATATTTGTGTGGAAGCAAACACTTTTATTAAATGAAAAAATTAGAAATTATTTTGACTTGACACTATTATGTATATGTGCCTATACTGGAATTGAGATTGTTCTTGATGGGTTATGGTTTCTTTTTTCCTGTGAGATGTGTTTGTAGAGACATATTAGTAAGAGAATGAGAAATATATTGTGTCAAAGAGTTTCAATCATATTTTATTCGGGATCGTTACAAGTTTTTATGGACAAAATGTACATCTTTGTACATCTTCTTCATCATTACAAGTTTTTATGAAAAACCTATAAATTACTGGCAAAGCTTTTTAGATAATAAATTTATGCTGTAATTTTGTGTTTATAATTGCCCGTGCTTATTTCATGCACTAGGACTTTGTAGTGCTTGGATTTGATATGATACTGGACTGAAGAAATAGATATTGAAATGAAAATTGGAGCATTGAAACTTTTCATTCATGCATTTTTGGTAATGATATTTAATAGGATAATTAACACTTCATGACCTTGTTTTTTCTGCAGATAGGATAATTGAGAACTTACATACCTGTATCGCCAATTCTTTATAAAGTTTTGTCATTCTCAAGTAGAATCCTAACTACAAGTATGAGTGAGGACTATGGACCTGTTTGGATGTTAGTTTCTCTAGAAGCACTTCTAGAAGAGAAAAGTAAGAAGAAAAAAATACAATGAACTTTTCCATAAGTTAAAATAAGTATTTCATTAGCTAATTTGTAGATGTCATCTCATCTTTTAAAGAAGCTACATTGGTGAACTTCTACAAATTAGTTAATGGAGAGCTTATTTTTACTTATGGAGAAGCTCATCTCATATTTTTGCTTTTATTTTCTTCTTCTAGAAGTGCTTCTAGAGAAGCTTACCCAAACTGGCCCTATATAAAATGATTGATGGATATTTTTATTAAGGTACAATTGATATTAGAAGTGATGATTAAATATAAATTGATTGGGAAAAATGAATAAATACAAGTATGTAAGTTCTCAATTTAAAGCTAAAAATAAAAAATGAGAAAGAACATTAGTCATAATTCCTTACCATTTGAAAAAAAAAAATCTTTTGATTCATAAAAGGGACAAGTCTTAAACTTGACAAAGAGCTTACACATGAAATATCCATTGTGTACTTGCAATTATATGACAAAGATATTCAAAGACGTCAATGAATTAATATTTATAATAAGTAAATTATTATCATCTCATTCAATTAAAACTATTTAATGATTTAATAATCAAGTAATCTATTTTATTTATAAGCCAAATAAGTTTATTAATTGTATTCGAAGCCTGGTTAAGTATTATAAACCAGTAATTAATTTGTGTTGTGTAAACGCAAAGTTGATAAATATAATTATGATTATCTACGTTACATTTCACTAATTTTATCTGGACCAAAATAGTTATATTAATTAATTAGTTGATGTAGAGGAAACCCGGAAAATAGAGACTTTTTTCCCTTACAAATAATGACTTCTAAAAAAATAATTACTAATTTTGTCTTGTGCTCAAAGCATTTCAATAAATTGATTGTCAAGACAAAAAATATTTACCTCCATCTCTTATATATGCATTAACAAAGTTAATTCTCACGATAGTAACTAAAGTCTTATGTGTAAAAGAAGTAATACATGTTTAAAATAAATTATAATTGTAAATATATGCATGATATATCTATTCGTGTACCTACGATTATTAAACAACTAGTTTATATTAATTAAAGTGTTAGAACTCTTATCCCCATTTAATTAATCAAGGAAAATCACATATAAATTTTGGAGGAACCAGACCCGTATAGCCAAAAAGGATATTAACAATCAAATATGAGCTGAAACTAAATTTATATTAGTTAACACTACCCAACCAAAAATTTATACAAGGGTTATCTATTTAATATCTAAGTAACAGTATTATAATACACAGTAATCTTATTTGATATATATTTTTATTATTAATTATTAATCTATAACAATGGGGCACCAAGTAGTGTAAAACTACAAAATATATTTAATAATATTTCAGGCTAGTTATTTTAAATTATAAAAATAGACCATAATGCTCTAGAAAAAGGAAACTCATCCACTTGCCAAAAATCTGTTTCAATTACTTCAACCAAATGACAACAATAAATGAAAAAACAACAAGATGGATTATGATCATATTTAAACATAGAAAACAAAAATACAATGCAAGAAAAAAAATAATTCTCACCATACATACTCATACCCACCAACCGATTTCGGTTGTACCTACTAAATTGTATCTCAAGATTTCCTAAGAGAGTCCATATAATAAAAGTTAGTCAAATTAATTAAGACTGTTTTGCAAATATTTTACAGGAAAAAGTTTTCGAGGTCATTAAGCTTGATCACAGTGACAATTACCTAACAAATTTTCAAGCAAACTCACATATTTTCGGTAACCACACCTAGTGGCCAAGGCTGATAAGATGTTTGCCACTAACCTCTGCAAGAGTAAAACAATGTGGATTAACAAGCAGAATAACACGTTGTTTAATGTTTATGCAACAATACTAAAGCACAACAACAATACCTTCATTTTTGCTTCTTTCATGTTTTTGAGATATTTTTTTTCTTAATTATCAATTTGGTTCCTAAATTAAGAATTTAAGAATAAACTGAATCATTTTAAATAATTTGAATATCAAATTAATAATTAAGCCATATTTTTCAATTGAAGTTTCGATTTCATGTCTACAAAATTTTAATACACAATTTTTTAAAAAAATTGTTAAATGCAGAGTCAAATCAAAATTTGTTCACTTTCACGTCACTGCTAAATATGAATCACATCAACAATAAAATTGATTTACCTTAACTTCATAAAACCTTCCTTCTATAATTGAGGGTCGGTTTCCTCAAATATCTTAACATAGAAGTCTAACTTCTGCTCTAAAGTCATATCCTCATGTGACTGCATAGATTACCACAAAAATAACCAGAAAACTTAATAGTTATTTTGAATTGTATAATGAATAAAAGCCGATTTTTTTTTACTCACCAATCATTTTTATGGAAAAGGAAAATAACAGAAAAGTCACAAAGAAAATTGAGAGAAATCTGGTGAGTTAAGTGCTTATTAAGAACAAAAAAAGCAACTCAGAACTTCCAATTACTGCAATATAAAGAATAACTAATGTGTATTATATGTTATTAATATAGTTAAAACAATAGTAGTTAATAATGAGAGTAAAGTTAACATAGAAATTAACCCAAACCCACTTCCGTACATTACTAAAAATTGTGTTACAATATTACATAAAGAAAAAAATTTAAAAGTAAATTCTCTTGACAAATTCATGACAATGAAAGGAAAAATAAGATTGAGACTGATAATATTACTAGATATTATTATGGGTTTTTTAAGTTTAATAAACTTTGCAGCGTTAAGGAATGCACAACACTACAACAAAAAGGACTTTAGGCAACCACACAAAACCGTGGTTTGAAATGGGAAAATCGTGGCCTAATCTTTTAGGTAACGGATATTCAGTTGTGGTATAGGTGGCCGTGGGCTACTGTAACAGGCAACAGTTTTTAGATAAGCCCACAGAATTTCAAAAACATACCATTGCCTCAAAATGTGACAGTAAGCAACGCTTTCGAGGATCACTTTTCGGCAACGGTTTTGTTTGTTATGTTTAGACAACACTTATTAAATTGTTGCTATTGTGTTTAGGCAACACTTTTTATTAACCGTGAACAGAACAATTGAAGATTATGCAATAGTTATAAAGTCGTTGCTTATACATTTAAGCCACTGAGACATGCACCTTAGGCAACACATTTTTAAACGTGGACAAATAGTAAATGCAACACTTTTTGTTACATTTAGGCAATAGTTTTAAAATGTTATCTATACGATTAGACCACACGACTTATTGAAGCATTGTCATTTATTTTAGGCAATAGTTATTTAAATTTAAAAATAATTTGTTGAGGATGCAATTGTGCGCATTTATCATTTACTAATGAGAATTGAAAACTAGTTATTCAAATTTTAAGAGATGATAAATAACCGTTATCACCTAAAACAATTAAATCATTGCTAGAAATTTTTAAAAAATAAAAACATTGTTAAAAATCAACAAAATTGAACTTGTAAATTACAATGTGCTTGTAATATATCCAATGTGGAACCTAGCTACACAACAAAATAAATGCCTTATAAAGTCTCCATGTACGAGGCGATGGAATTTTTGAACCTACATAATCAAAATAGTTGTCTTATAAAGTCTCCGTCTGTAAGGAGATGAAATTTTTTAAAATGGAAACTACAAGCTTAAAATTAATGATCTTCTACTGAATGATCTTCTTCAGTCCATTTATCATTCTTTCTACTGGATGATCTTCTTCATTTCCAGCCTGCAAAAAAAAAAAATGATATGCACTGTCATTTCCTGTCACAATTAATTTACATGGAGAACCAAAGCTCATATAGTCATTTTCAGTTTCATTTCTTAAATTTTTAGATTCCAAGCATACACTGACTAACTAAAAGAGCTTAACATTTAATGTCAATAAGATAAACAAAGTTAACTTTTTAAGTAGTAACCATGATCTAAAAGTAATATTCATAGGAATTAAATGGCAGGATAGAGAGACAAATAAAATGGAAATATCATGTGAACATGTCCACTAATTAACGAATTATGCATACGACTGGTATGGTTATTTATCCAAAATGAGTAATCGATAAGTATGGTGATTTCAAAAGTATTTTGATGGCCAAACATTGAGAGCATCTTGTTTAACCACTGAATTTAACAGAAAAAAGATCCCAAGAAACATTATAAAGTCCTCTAGGAGGGGTTGGGTAGTAGTGGTTTAGTCAAATATGTATTCATATAAATAGTTCATACATTATATAAATTTAACAAAGGTTTAAGCACATGAAAAATTTGATAACTTTTTGAGAAATTTCAATTTTAGGTGATACAATATATATAAACATGCATTCATATAAATAGTCCAGAACAACACAATATTTTAGTGAAAGGTTCTTAGTGCGTGTTAACCTAACACACTAAGTTCTATTATATTTTTATCTTGAGAACACTTAAGCAAGAAGTATAAGATAGATCTGCACCACCTGCTGCATCAGGCTACAAATAGGCTAGAGAAGAGTAAAACAACTTTTACATAAATAATAAGACAAAGTTAAATGACAGCTAACACTATATCTCTAACATAAATTTCAGAAACTAATGGGCTAGAGTCATAATCAGGAACATGAGTTGACGCAGATGAATGTGGTGCTGCTTCACTACTATCTTTGCCTAAAACGTGTGCCATCAATTCATCTACCTCCTCATCACCTAATTCAGGATTTTGTTGCTTTAGCATGAATTTCATCATTGTCTCTAGACCTTCAATCTTTTTGTCATACCATTTATTTCTTCAGCATGTCCTTTCTTGATAGCAACAATTTCTTGATTTTTTTCCAATATTGATGGTGTGGCAGTCCTTCCATAACAACGCACTCGGCCAGACATTTCTTAGACCTTTATTTTCCCAATAATGATTGAAATGCTTGTTCTCCACATTTGCTTGAGTTTTGAATTGAACCTTGAAGCTTAGTCTAACAAAAAAAAAAAAATCAGTGTCAATGATAAAAAAAAAAAAAAAGAGTCTTTAGACGTACGTGATTAATAACAATGAACTTACAATAGCATTCTTTTAGCTCGGTGACAGACTTATTTTGAGCCTTGACAATACTTGAACAGAGCAACAACACCTATTAAACTGCATGTGAGTTTTGTCCTAATGAATATTGTTGTATATATAATTAATTATTACACGACGCATGTACAGAAAAAAAACAAATAGGAAAGACGAACAAATGCTAGTCAAGGAAAGCTATACAATAGGGTTGTGAAATTACATAGTTAAACTTTATTGGACATTTTACCTATCCATATAGGGATGTAGGACCATTAGACAAGAAAAAGAAGACTAAACTCAAAAAAAGAAAGTCACGAATTTCCGGATAAAGGCACATCTATTGTACACTGCATTTATCTACCGATCAAGATCAAGACACATCTCATTCATTTTTCTCTACTCGTGCTCTTTAACTAAAAGGATAAAAAAAATACCCAAAAGAAGCAAAAGCGTGAAAATAAAAATAAAAAGAAAATATGTGGAATCTAAATAGTGCTATGAAAACGTTAATTAGATGACTACTTAAATGGGAAAGGCTAGGGTTTAATTTTGGTCTTCAAATCCATAGAAAAAGTCTTGATGGAAACATTTCAAATAACTTTTTTAGTTTGTCTCCCTCACATTTCGCTTTCCATGAACAATTCACGTCCTTTATTATTTATTTCCTAAAAATCTTCAACACTATTTTGAATATTAAGTCGCGTCCTCACTCATTTCTTCAAATAATTAAATGCTATTAAATATGTATGACAATTCTCTTACATATCTGTATATATATATCGAAAAGATCTATGAAAGATTCCACGGAAACGATCTAATGCTTCGCTCAGTGACTCATTCAGAAACTGGTGGAATGAGGAAATCTCCCTCTTATCATCGGTTGTCTTAGACTTTGGAAAGCATTTCTGTAAGAACTTTTTCACTACCTCTTCCCATGTCTTGAAACTATTTTCCTTGAATGAGTGCAACCATCTCTTAGCTTCACCAGACAAGGAAAATGAAAATAGGTTGAGGCGGATGGCGTTTTCAGGGACTCCAGCAATCTTCATTGTGTTACATATCTCAATGTAATTAGCCAAGTGAGAGTAAGGGTCTTCATTGGGCAAACCATGTAAGAGGTTGCCCTGTATTAGTTGAATGAGTGAATGTGGATATGAGATATTAGTCGCTTGAACTTCCGGCCTCGCAATACTTGTGAAGTACTGCGGCGTAGCGTAGCTGGAATAGTCTTCCAGTGTAACCCTACATGGTTAGTCACCCGCCATTTGAGGTCCTTCAAGAATAGGCTGATGATTTGGAGATGATGGACTAGGAGAGTCTTCCCCGTCTCCTTATCTCTTTTGCCTCATTCTTGCTACGTTGTTTCTTCTACAGGTAGCTTCAACCTCCAAATTCAATGGAAGAAGATCGTCCACCTGTGTTCTACCTCGCATACAAGAAAGGAAACAACTTGAACAGGTTAAATAATTAGTATATAAAATAAAACAAATATAAAGAATCAAAGAATAAAGAATAATTACTCAAAACCAACACTTTAAAAGTACCGAGTACAAGGAACAAAGTCCCCGGTAACAGCGCCAAAAACTTGTTAAATAGTTCGGCAAGCGCACCGAATTGTCCAAGTAATAAAGATCCGGTTAGACCGAATGTCGATTTCCACAGAGACTTTGCTTGTACTCAGGACTAATGCACATTTGTTTTCAAGTAATTAATGAATGGATTTAAATGGTAAATTGATTTGGCATAAGATTAAATTGTACGTAAATGTAAACTAAAAGTGTAATAACTACAAGGAAAGAGACACAAACACTCGGAATGATGTGGATGGTGAAAATATGATGCGATTAGTGTTGGGAGTTCATTAACCGGAACTAAATTTGATGCGATACAAAAGGTTTTTCTCTATTCAATCATCAAATACAATCACCTTCATCTACTAATATAATCTAACCTTGATTTCCCAAGTGCTAGACCTAAATCACTTAATTTCATCCTTAATCCCTAAGAGTTATATTAAACGATTTGTATTACGATTAGAGACGATAACGTAACCTAGGCTAAACAAAATCATTCTATCCCTAGACATGATATCATTTAGAAGCGTTTTTCAGTTCTTAAGGCTATAACCATTTTCCAATGCATTAAAACCTAAAACAACGCATACAAATGGGTGATCAAACCACAAACATGAATAAAGGTCGAAAAAACAACAATAATGCGCAAATAATATTGGATAGATAGTTAGAAATTTACATCAAAGCGTTCGATTGGTGAACTCCCAACAAATAGGGTTTTAGCTCTTCATTTCCACGAGAAGCTTACAACAATGGAGGTTAGGGTTATGGAAGATGTAACACCCCATATGCATCCGGTGTATTAACAATTACTTAATCAGATTAGCGCAATAATTAATTAAAACAACGGAAGCGTTTTCAAAAACATGACGTCATCGTCATTTCCTTTCAAAATCATATTTCTTGATTCATCATGTATGGTACGTATCCACACCCACATATACGAATGTCAAGACACCACAACAAGCCTCTACGATCCAGATAACATAAAGAAAGGCATGTGTAACAATAATATCTATACAGATATATCAGGAGAACAGAAGTCACATGTATCTATATATATAAATACATCCTCAAAACAACCACTGTGGCTATACAAAAGAATAGGCACCTTGTGCCATGATCTCACAGATCACATCCTCATAAGAAGGTACAAAAATATACAGCGTCTGTACATCACAATCCATACAGGATCAAAATATATATGCACGCACGTCTTCCCTCGCAGGGGTACAAAATACATCATATACATAAATAGTTAGCCATAATGCTCTCAAAATACTACTCAAGCAGCTGTACAGTGTCTGTCCCTACTAGGGCCTCCCGCCCTGGGACCCATCATCTCTTACAGATGCATCACCTGCAAAATATAATCCCCACACACGGGGTGAGATACAATCTCAGTAAGCTCAGGGTTTTTGGAGGCTTCTCCGCCCCCTGGCTCACTTCCATGATAACATAACATCAAAGGCAGCACAACACCAGGCCTCCTGACCCTCACAATAACACATAGACATTCTCTAGCTCTAATGTGTATCTGCGGTACTATGCCAGCTAAAGATGCATTATCATCAGCATTGGAATTATCAGTCCCCAGTGTGAGATCGGAACTCACACTCGTGCCATCCCATTGGGAGCTACCCCTTTACACATGGATGCACGTATATGGCACCTCCAAGAATAGGCTTCAACCGCGATGGGACCACCTATCTCTGGTCTTAAGGGATCATACACCCTTTACGTGAGCAAACTGACTAGGAGTTACGCTCTACTCCTAGGGAGGTCCATATCTATCTAACTGGCCAGCAGATCTATCCGAAAGGCAACCATACACAATGCACAGAAACAAGCATACATATTATCATGAGGAAAGCTGTAACATCCAATTCAATGCATATGAATCATGTATGTAACCATCACTCCCTCGGAGTATGATGGAACTCAGGCAATGGGAAACACTCCCAAGAACAAAGAACTTACCTGGCAACACAGTGCTCTGCTGTTAAATCCTTGAACTGTGGTCTCCGCCACTGACACCCTCGGTATCACGCCCTATACAAAGGCACACAAACAATCATCAACGATTCTCAACCATTAAAATGAAAAGAAACGCTATTCTTTTCCATTTAACCTCTTTTTCTAAGTTTCAAAGACTAGTCACCTAACCAGTGACTTACAGACCCCCAACAGGATCTATATTAGCCTAACCAAGGCACTAGAGTCTCTTTAAGACTCTGCATAAGCCAATTCAAAGAGTTTAATACGCTATCCATGTCAATCTCAATGATTATCAATATGGCTAAAACGATTACTTCAATACATTTTCACCGTTTATATAGCCTCCTAAACGCATTTTGTAAAAGCACCAAGGCTCATGCATATCACAATATCATCAATCTAACCAACATTCTTCCTACTCATACATTCTTCAGAGCCGAAATCCAAAGTTCATAAAAATTATATTTCAAGGCTAAACCTTCATCACAACAACCTCCTAAGCATACTTTTCCAAGGGACCCAAGCCTAATTTCATCTCTAACACAAATGGGTCACTATTCATCTCAAGAACAAATTCTTAAATAATCGGTAAAACTTGTGTTTCTTACCTCTAAAACGTCAAGGAAGGCTAGAGGACAACTTCTCCAAGCTTGAATACCCTTAAAGCGCCTTCTTTCCCTTCCAAAATGAAACATTGAGAAATTCCCTAGAGATCGCGATCACTCCGTTTGATGGTTTTCAAGGAAAAAAGAGATTGAAATCTAGCTCATTGGTTGATTTCCTTCAACTTTCATGTTGGAAGTGAAGTGTTTTGGTCAAGGAATGAGTGGGTATGAAGCTTCCCAAGCTTGTTAATGGCAGAAAACACAAAGGGAGGAAAAATATGAGGTTTCTGTCCCAGAAATAGCGAAAATGGCCTTTTATAGTGGTCTTGTCCGCGTTCCTGCGCTGATTGCGCCAATCTTACGCTATTGGCGCCAAATTCCAATGGTCTGGACGTGTTCCTGGCGCTAACCGCACCAGGTTCCAGTGAGAAATGGTCTTCTGGTGCATTCTAGTGCTATTCGCGCCAGGAACTAGCTGTCGCTAATTCCGTCACTAACATTTTTTGTGACAGAATATTGTAAATTTAAATTTTTTAGGCTTGGTCATTATATTCATTCCCCCTTTTTAAGAATTTTGACCACAAAATTCAAAGCCATACCTGTCAAACAACTTGGGATACAGCTGCAAAAATCCCTGCTCCCGCTCCCAAGTCGCCTCCTTAGGTGTCCTCCCTTCCCACTGTACCTTGACTATGGGAATAGTCTTACTCTGAATCTGCTTCTCCATTCTCTCAAGGATCTGGATTGGTCGTGTAGAACAAGTCAGATTCTCTCTAATCTAAACGGTGTCAGACTCCACCACGTGGGACGGGTCTGCCACATATCTCCTCAGCTGCGGCACGTGGAAAATGTCATGTAGCTCTGACAATTAGGGAGGCAAAGCTAGCCTGTAGGCCACTGGTGCTACTTTCTGGAGAATCTGGTAAGGACCAATGAACCTAGGACTGAGCTTCCTCACACCTAATGCCCTTCCAACACGGCAACACCTGTAACAGGAGACAGCCTCAGAAACACATGGTCACCCTCATCAAACTGCAACGGCCTATGTTTATGATCATAGAAGCTCTTCTGCCGACTCTGAGCTCTCAACAACTTATCTCTGATCAAACGGATCTGCTCAGAAGTCTCTTGAACCATCTCAAGTCCAAGAAGCTTTCTCTCCCCTACCTCAGTCCAACAAATAGGAGTCCTGCACCTCCGACCATACAATGCCTCATAGGGTGCCATGCCCCAACTAGCATGAAAGCTGTTATTATACGAGAACTCCACCAGTGGTAGGTATCTATCCCACCTAGTTCCCTGCTCCAAAGTACAAGCTCTCAACATGTCCTCCAGAGTCTAAATAGTCCTCTCTGTCTGACCATCGGTCTGTGGGTGGTAGGTTGTGCTAAGTCTCAATTGGGTCCCAAAAGCCTCTTGAAGAGCACCCCAAAACCTAGAGGTGAACTTTGGATCTCTATCATTGACAATGCTCTCCGGGACACCATGCAGTCTGACAATCTCTTTGACATATAGCTGAGCCAACCTCTCTACGGTATAGTCAGTCCAAACAAGTAAGAAAATGAGCGGACTTGGTCAGCCTATCAACAATCACCTAGATGGAGTCACATCCAGTCTGAGTCCTCGGAAGCCCAACTACGAAATCCATGAAAATGCTATCCCATTTCCACTCTGGAATCTGCAAAGGCTGCAATAGACCTAACGGTCTCTGATGCTCAATCTTCACCTTCTGACATACCAAACACTTAGCCAC
The DNA here is from genome assembly GCA_013407115.1 of Glycine latifolia. Taxonomy (NCBI): domain Eukaryota; kingdom Viridiplantae; phylum Streptophyta; class Magnoliopsida; order Fabales; family Fabaceae; genus Glycine; species Glycine latifolia. Next base: position 8,082,900 of record CM023954.1, read on the forward strand.
ATGCTCAGCTATGTCTCTCTTCATCCCTGGCCACCAGAAGTTCCTCTTAAGGTCCTGATACATCTTGATGGCACCTAGATGAATGCTAAACTGGCCCTTATGAGCCTGAGATAGAATGGTATCCACCAACTCGCCCTTAGGCACAACAACTTGATCTTGATACAACACCAAGTCATGAGTCTCCCAAGAAACATCCTGCTGACCAATCATGGACCTCACAACATCATCCTGCTTCTGGGCCTCTCAGATCCTCTGCATCAAATCATTATCAATCTTGGTCTCTCTCAACTCGAGACCACGAGCACCCTCTGTCACAGTCAGGTGCATATCTCTAAACTGCTCAATCAGCTCGTAGTCTGAGATCATCATGTAGGCAGCACTCACATGCTTCCTGCTCAAGGCATCAGCAACAACATTTGCCTTGCCGGGATGATATCTCAGCTCAAAGTTATAATCTTTGAGGAACTCCATCCACCATCTCTGTCTCATATTCAGCTCCTTCTGGTCAAAGAGATACTTGAGACTCTTGTGGTCACTGAACACCATCGACTTGGCACCATACAGGTAGTGCCTCCAAATCTTTAGAGCAAAGACAATAGCTGCAAGCTCTAAATCATGTGTAGGATAAGCCTCCTCGTGAGGCTTCAGTTGCCTGGAAGCATAGGCAACAACCTTCCTCTCCTGCATCAGGACACATCCAAGCCCCCGCTTGGAAGCATCACAGCACACCTCAAAGCCTCCCTCAGGGTTTGGACGGGTCAACACTGGAGTTGTAGTCAACCTCTCCTTTAACTCCTGGAAACACTGCTCGCACTCATGGGTCCAAACAAACGGAACCCCCTTCCGGGTGAGGCGAGTCAAAGGTAACACCAGCTGTGAGAACCCCTGAATAAACCTCTGGTAGTAGCCTGCCAATCCAACGAAACTCTGGATCTCAGATATGTCATTGGGTCTCTCCCAAGTCATCACAGCCTCTATCTTACTAGGATCAACTGATACCCCAGCTGCAAAAATCACATGACCAAAGAATTTCACCTCTGATAGCCAAAACTCGTACTTTGCCAACTTGGCATACAACTCATCATTCCTCAATGTCTGAAGAACAATCCTGAGATGCTCGGCATGCTCCTTCTCCGTCCTGGAGTAGATCAGTATGTCATCAACAAATACCACCACGAACTGATCTAAGAAAGGTCTGAATACCCTGTTCATATAGTCCATGAACACTGCAGGGGCATTCGTCAGACCAAAGGGAATGACCTGATACTCATAGTGACCATACCGAGACCTAAAAGCTGTCTTCGATATGTTTGCGGGCTTGATCCGAATCGGGTGATATCCGGATCTCAGGTCGATCTTGGAGAACACACTAGCTCCCCTCAATTGATCAACAGATCATCAATCTGAGGCAAATGATACTTATTCTTGATAGTAACCTTATTCAACTGCCTGTAATAAACACATAACCCCATACTGACATCCTTCTTCTTCATGAAGATCACCAGTGCTCCCCACGGAGAAACACTCGATCTGATAAATTGCTTAGACAGCAGGTCCTCCAACTGCACCTTCAGCTCTCTCAACTTCAGAGGAGCCATACGGTAAGGTGCTATAGATATATGCCCTACACCAAGAGCCAAATCAATGGAGAAGTCAATCTCTCTCTCCAGTGGTAGCTGTGTAAATTCCTCAGGAAATACATCCATGAACTCGCTCACCACCGGGATCTGCGACAGATCAACACTCGGCTTATCCTCTGTCACACATGAGAAGATATAGCCCTGAACTCCTTCCCTGATCGCCTTGCGAGCTTGCAAGACTGATAGAAAAGAGGTGGAACTCGAACCAGCTCCATCAGAAGGCACAACAACCTTCTTGTTGCAACAGTCCAACATCACGCCATACTTGGCCAACCAATCCATACCCAGAATGATCTCAAGGGTAGGCATAGCTAGGCAGTACAAATCAATCGTGTACTCTACCATCAAACTGAAACTGCACATCCTTGCAGTACATGCTCACCTGACACCTCTCACTAGATGCCGTGGTAACCTCCATCGGAGGAGAAAATCTAATCATGGGCAAGTTTAGCCTAAATGCAGTCATGTCCTGGATGAATGAATGTGTAGCTCAAAGTCAAACAAAACTCTCACATCATAAACATCGATCAGAATAGTACCTCTAATCAAGTCAGGAGCTCTGGTTGCCTATCCGGCATCAACGGTATACACCTAACTTGTTGTGGGTGCTACCGTCATAACTGGAGCAGCCAGTGCTCGACCCCCTGCCTGCGAGCACTCACGAGAAATGTGGCCTGGTTTACCATACCTGAAACACACCAACTGGCCTGAGGGGCACACTCCCCAGTGCTCTCTCCCGCAAGCTGGACATTTGGGAGGAGGTCGCCTCCGTGCTAAGCTACTCTGGCTAGAGCCTCTCTTGAATCTGTCTGATGGGGTAGAGACTCTCAGATCTTTGCCCTTACCCTCACCGGGTGGGCCTGAACCGCTGGGCCTCCTCACCTCCTGTCTAACTGAGGGAGTAGGTTGACTGCTTTGACGTTTGCGAAGCATACCCTCCTCCTGGCGGCATTGCCTCACCAGGCTATCCATGTCACGGGATCCACTACCTGCAACTCGCTCCTCTATGCTCTCCCTAAGCCCCCTCTGGAACTTAGCAGCAAGAACATCAGCATCAAGCAAAGACCTCCTGAAATGTGAATATTTGGCCAGTTCATTGAACTTGGCCAAGTACTCGGCCACTGTCAAGCTCCCCAGAATGAGATTGTCAAACTCCGCCTGTTTCTACTCTCTAGCATCCCTGGGAAAGTATCTGTCCAGGAAACAGGTCTCAAACATCTGCCAGGTGATCTCCCCAGCCTGGCCTTTAAGCAATTGAGCAGTGGTGGTCCACCACTCATGGTCATCTCCCTGTAGCAAGTAGGTCGCATATAGCAACCTCTAGTGATCAGGACACTCCATCACCTTAAAAATCTTCTCTAGTGCCTGGAGCCACCTAGTTGCCGCAACTGGATCGTATCCTCCAAGGAAAGCTGGAGGGTCATGCTTACAAAAAGTGATAAGCATCTTCCCTCGGGCTGTAACATCATCATCAACCTCAACATGGGACATATGGTCCCCTCTCAGGTGGCTACCTCCAGCCTGATGGCGACTACCCTCGCCCTCGTGCGTCGGAGGTAGAGAGGATGCTCTATCATCTCTCCTCAAGGTCCTCATCCCCTCAAGCATCTCCCGATTAGCCTTCATCAATGCCTCATTCATCTCACTATTTGCAGCCATCTCACACTGCATAGTCTCTTGCATCTGCCTACTTGCAGCCAACTCATGCTGCATGGCGGCCAACGCAACCGCCACTGGATCGGGCTGGGCATTCGTCATTGATGAGTCACTTTTTACCCTTCTTTTCTCACCTTTCTGTACTCATTTTAATCCCTGATTTGTGTTTAATCGTTTATATTCCGCACTGTTTCTCATTTAGGATTTAATTGGACCGATAATTCAGATTTTAACGAATTTGGATTTTCTAAGTTTAATTATTCCAATTTTTATTTTCAGGGCAGTTTAATAATTAAATGGGCTTGGAATTAATTCATGGACTTGAAGATTTGAGTGCCACGTCAGCATCATTTTCCACATCAGCATTTTATTTTCGTTTTATTTTGCTTTAGTGAATTTTTTGGGCCAGAATTGTTAGGAAAGGCCCATTTTCGTTTTAGGTCAGACACTAGTATTTTAGAATGTTGTGCCCATGCAAAAAGGGAATTCACGTTCAGCTCTCTTGAGGGTCTTAGGTTTTCGTTTCTGCTGGTTATTCTGCTTAAGGTTTTCGTTTTTGTTTTGGATTTTCTGTTTCAGAATACATTTGCATTTCAATTTCATTGCTTATTTTGTTTTTGCTTCAAGTGTCTAATCTTGTTTTCTGCTTTCAGTATTTTGGTTTTCGTTTCTATTAAGTTTCGTTTTTGCATTTGAATTTTGTTTCTCTTCTAGTTTCATTTTAATGTTCGGCTGCTATTCAATTCGTGTTTCTGTTGCAATTTTCGAATTAATGGAAGGCTAAATCCTAGGGTTGGGCCCTAGGACAGATTGCGAACCTTTAATGGAGGTTCTCTGTGTTTTGTAATTCTGTTCTGCTTGGTTCTTCCTTGTTGGGTCTCTGTTCTGCATTTTTCGAATTAGAGTCATGCTTAATGATTTTGAGTTGGTTGATTCAGTAATCTCAGGTTGCTTAATCCTGAGAGATTAGGCCTGATGAGGTTCGCGGTTGCTTAATTCGTGTAGGGAAGTTTTAGGTTAATCTTCGCTTAGTAGATTAATCTAGACTAACAAGGATTAAGTTAGGATAGATTATCTTTCGTGAACCAAGGATATTAGAGGCGCAATCTGTTCAAAGGTCTGACTTGTCTAATCACTGCAATTACTTGGTATTTCTACTTTATTTTATATATAATCCTAAATTCTGTTAGAACCCCCCCATTACACGTTTAATCCCTTAACACAGACAATTGATCCTTGAGAGACGACCTAGGAGTCACTTCCTAGTACTGCATTTAATTGTATTAATTTGACTGAGTACGACCTCGATCAGTCATCCCACTGTTGTTCCGGGATCTCGTCATGACATTGCACATGTACACCAAAATAGTGGGTTTATCAGGCCCACAATTAGTGTCCACACATGCAATAGCCATGGCAAACTTAGACAACAGTCAAGAGCAACACACAATTACCATATATAATGCTTCCATCAAGAAACTGCTCTGATACCACTTGTAACGCCTGGCCACTTGCAGGATCAATGATTGTCCCCGATCAGAGCAGGGCCTCTCTACCAGTACAGTGTGGTTCGAGAACGAACCAAGCGTAAGCTGGTGGGCATGTAACATCCCGGGCGTTGACGAGGGCAGGGAGTGATCACCGGTGTAATAAGGCACGGACAAGGAGCGGCTCCTGACAGGTTTCCAGCGGGAGGGGTACATGAATGAATCGAATACACACCCGAACGAGAGGGATCCAGAGGCTATGCAGGTATGAGACTGTACAGTTGAGGATAACTTAAAAGGAAATAATAGGTACTACCTATACCAACAAGGTGCATCTACTTTTTGGTAGCCCATAACTTAAGAACTCCACAGTTAAGTGTGCTTGACTTGGAGCAATTTTGGGATGGGTGACCTTCTGGGAAGTTTCTCAGGAAGTGTGTGAGTGAGGACAAAGCACGCTGAAAAGTCTTGTGTTGGTATGTAGGGACAGTCATTGATCCTGCAAGTGACCAGGCGTTACAGAAGGAGATGGATATGAATCTTTTTTTCCCTCCAAAATGCCTTAAAACACAGCCCAATATTGTGGTGTGCGCTGAGTGCGCCTCAATTTGTCTAGCTGGATAAGTGATCACGTGCTAAGCAAGTTGGTTGCGCTGACCGGGCCTTCGTGTTGGGCTAGTTCTCCGCGCTGACCGAGTAGCCCCAGACTTTGAAATCTATCTTCCATGCCCTTGCAATGAATTTTACAAAAAAATACAACCAACACTTCATAAATCAACTAGTTAAAGCATCCATTGGATAAAAGCTCTAAAAGAAGCTAATTCCTATATTTTAATCACAAAAAGAAGCATTAAAAGAGGAAAATAATAGATAATTGCTAAATAATTTTCATGTAACTTTATGTATGCTTAGCATTTATCAGATGTCACGTCATTCTGTTTTGTAAACCTTGGTTTATTGAATATCATATTCATACAACCAATAGTAATTTTGTCTAGCTGATAGGCCAAATGCTCGATATTTTCCACTTTATGAAATCTGATGAACTCGTAACATTGTCTAACCTTGCTTCTCCTTCTAGCAATAAAAACCTCACACACTGATCCCCACCTTCTGAAAACCTTCCATAGCACTTCCTCATCATATATCTTCAAAAAGTTTGAGAAGAAGAACATTGTGACTAACCCTCCTAACGCATCACCTCTACCCCCCCCCCCCTTCCAACCTATACCACCGTGCACACCTCCACCACCATACACCATATCGCTAGGACCTCGCTATCCCCTGTTGGCTTTGGCTCAGTTAAGTTGCTAAATAGATATGTATTTGTTCTCTAAACAACACTTATGAGATAGAGCTTAACCTTTAGTCTTAGAGATATCATTTTGTATGTATATTCTCATGCTATGTAATGTACACTTCAATGTAGTTTTAAAACAATTATAAACACGTTATTAGTGTACTAGTTTAATTTAATTATTATTTCAACCTGTTTATTTTATTTTTTAAAGTAGAGAAGTTAAATCAATAAAAAATAAGAAAAGAATTAAAACAATAAATCTTTTTAAAAAAAGAACTTTTAAAAGAGTTGATTTTATGAACTTTCGCCTTCTATTTGATCTAACCCTCTTTTATCCTTATATTTAATTTTAATTTTAATAGTTTGTTTCAAAAGAAAATTTTTAATAATTAAAAATAATCTTAAATCACAATTTAAATTGTTGAGTGTAAATTTAAAATATAATGTACACATTCAAATATAATTATGTATTATAAATTTTAATTATAATATCTTTATATATTCAAATATTTATTTATTATAAATCCTAATTATATAAAAATTAGCATATATTCCGCTTAATTGTGCGCAGGCTATAATCTTAGTAACAATGCATTTGAGGTTGTCTGAAATACTCTATTGGTGTAATGCGTTTTAGGTTAAAATTTAAATGAAGGTAGAATCGAGAAATTAATATAAATTTAGTATACGTAATAGTTCAATTTGATTTGTTCTCATTTTAAATATAAGAATATCAATTTTGTCAAAAAATAAATAAGAATAACAAATAATACACATTGAATAAAAATATTTTTATTTATTTAGAGACTTAGAGTAATTTTCAATTATTTTCTTAAACATTTATAATAACCACATCTTAGAATGTACTCCTTGTCTAACATTAATTTAAACATATCAACCATCTCAAATACAATAATTATAGAGTCCTAGTTTTTTTTACATTCATAAATTTAAAACACTTAATTAATACCCTTATTTTTTTCTGCCAAATTATATCAACTATCATATTTATATATATTTTTTTGTCTTTCTCTCTCAAGGTTTCTAATAATATTGAGTATAATTTTTTTTTCATAATCCATAAATCCTACTACTAATGGGATTTTTTTTATGAATACTACTTTTGTCATTTGCTGTCAATTCTTTTATAATAATAACTACTACAATATCCGTGCAGGCTCGTGTAAGCTACAAAATTAAATGTAGAATATAATTATATATATGTAGTTGTAACAAATTATATATATTTAGTTGTAACAATGTAGAACTTAGTAAATAAGAATTAAAACTAATAGGATTGGAATATGTAATATATTTTATAAAATAATGTTGTCTATTTAAAGAAAACTAATGCCTAAAAGATATTTAATATTAACTAAAAGTATTTTAATTTATGATATTATTAATAAAATAATTTAAATTAATTAATTTTGGTTGCCCTACAACAAAGAATCAAACTATTATTTTGTAATATATTTATTAACTAAATGTTATTATTTTGGTAAACATAAATTATTTAATATTAAAAATTTTAAAGAATAAAATAAAATGTAGAATAGAAAAAATACAAAAAGGAATAATATAACATAATTAAAACATTTTAGGAAAAAATGAGTAGGATGAATAATAAAATGGTGATACTTGTGACATAATAGTCATGAAGAGAGTCTGATACATTACAATAGAATAGTTATAGATATGTTAGCTCAACTAACACCTTCCAGTCAAAAATATGCAACATTATCCACAATAGTTTGTGCTAAAGTTAGATCAGGCTTGATAGTAGCTCGAAGAGCATCTCAAAGCTCTAGCTTGCAGCACAGGAATGTAGAGAAGTACATGCATTATCATACATATGTCAGATGATCAACATAACTGATAAACAAAAATGATTCTCATAAAAGATCACACGAAGCAACCCATTTCTTGGCATTTTAGAAAAGTTACTTCTAACCTTCTTAAAAAAAAAATAAGGCATCAACTTCTACATGAAACCTCTAATTTCTGAAGGCTTAATGTATAATCTTAATCCTAAAAACATAAACATTGCAAAAATTTGTTGACAATATAATACAATAAATTTGATACACATATATAAGTGGAATCCTCAAGAACCATACATATCCATTCTAATATCAATACCTTTTTCAAACAAATATATAAGTTGCATTAAGAAAATGAATAAATTTGGAGCTCAAATATTGAATTTTTATCTAAGCAAAGCAACCATTGTAAGCAACCAGTATAAATAAAGCTACTCAATATCAAAATAAATAAGAGTTTTTATAGTGCAGTGTATATTACAAAGTGTCATTGTATGTATAATCTTACCTACAAAAATGCATATAGTAAGGAAATATGATTAAATCAAATTCAGCAAATATGAGAATTAGCTTACAATTCATATATCATACTAAACTACCTTACACCCAATTCCATTTAATTACATTTACCGAGAACTAAACCACTAAATCGAACAAAGGATCTTACCACAGTTGGTCAATAGAAGATCAAGTAATCAATAAAAAAGAACAAATAAGCATGGTTCTATAATCACAATTAGCTCACAAGTCAAAGGAAATAAACACCATTTTAATTTGTTAAAAAGCTCATAAGTCAAACATGTAGAACTCTTTCCTTTTTGGTAAGGACAATAACAATAAGTTAGGCCTACAAATAACATTTTTCTTTTCCTTTTGCAGGTTCCAAACCAAGGTAAGATTGTAATCTCTTTTAATTACCCTATCCAAGTTTCTCAATCCCATAATATATAATAGGATCCTATTCTTAAACACTTAAAAATTAATTTCATTATAAAACACTTTTTTAAAAATGCTAATAAGAAACTTTTGTTTGGTATAATAGTTAAATTTATGATTAAACTATGATTAAGTTTTGGTCAAATTAGATACATAGCATGTTCATGGTTGAATTTTAACAAAACTATATCACCCTTGAGGCTTTTAACCACTACCTTGATTTTAATGCTATAAATGAATTAAAAGCAAATAAACTTAGAAGAAAGAATCATTTGAATTCTACCATACCTGACATTGCCACAAGCAACACAAGAATGAAGGCATTGTTGCTTCCCATCCTCCAATTAACTTCTCTTATACAAGGAATTTTTATTAATCAGGCAGCAAAGTGAATAAAGACTTTATTTAAAACACAATGACTTGTGGTAACCTCTCAAGCTTAAGAGTAATTGTGCAAAAGAACAAAATAGAAAAAATAAAAGAAAGCAATAGCAAAAGAGGAAGTAGATGAAAATGTAAAAGGTGATTGTTTCAAGAAACACCAAAATATGAAATAATGAGGAAGAAGTTCAAAATCTTAGAAATAGATGGAGTTGAGCTAACCTCATAACATAATCAATGACTTTAAACTTAAAGCTTTAAAATGATCAATAACAAATTGAGTGACTTTAAACTTAAAGCTTTAAAATGGTCAATAACAAATTGAACCTCACAAATAACAATTCGGTTAATCCCTGCATGTCGTTTGAGTACCCACTAAAAATCATATAACAAAAGGTAGAGGAAATATGGTCAAAAGAAGGAAAGAAGAAAAAACAGCTCACCTCATCTTGATAGTCGCGGGTGCAACTGCAATTTGCGAGTTGTAGTCTAACCAAGGTGACCTTCAACAACTTTTTTCAATCGAGGAATTTTCTTCACTGCAGCAGTAGCCTTGCAAACAAGTGACCCTACCAGAATAACATTGGCTCTAAGCTAAAACTTTCAACATTAGAAAGGAAAGATTTAATAAGTCCAATTCAATGTGTGATGGTAGGAGACTATGATTTTGCTATAAAAACTAAGAGGCTTGATCATAGTACCATATCAAAATGATATTCCTCAAATGTTAACCATAGTGACAATAGTATTGAAGTTATATACCTGATAAAATTTCAATTACATTGAAACTACTTAAGAATCAAGATTAACCATTAATGAACATACTTAATTATATGCTTTAGTAATTTTTCATCCTCCTCTGACGACCAAAGATCCTTCAAAATTTATGTTTATTAAAACAAAATGTAATAGTTAATGAATTATCAGTTATTATTTATGGTATGTAACTTATAATTTGGTATAATATCGACAAACTCATATATATAATTCATATATATAATTGAAAATTCATAAATTAGTATAAAATATCTCTATTCCAAATAATTACATTGTTCACTTTCAAATTTAAAATCACATTTTATAAATTTATTAACATATGTAACTATTCAAATAAAGTTTGGAACATTCATAATGTCAAATATCGTGTTTATATATATTTTTTTATCTTTCTCTCTCAAGATTTCTAATAATATTGAGTGTGAAAAAATGTTTTTTCATAATCCAGAAATCCTACTACTAATGGGATTTTTTATGAATAGTACTTTTGTCATTTGCTGTCAGCTCCTTTATAATAATAATGAATCTTTGTAACATCACCCGTCACTTCATCAGTTTTTGAATGGCGATGCAAAGTATTTCGTGTTTCTCACTTCGTACATTGAGTCCATTAATGGGGCCTGGTCAAGAATGCCCCAGAGAAAGGGAAAAAAATGCGTCTTTACTCCGACTTGTTACGTTCTCAGTCCTCCCAGTCACAGCTTTTCCCAAGTAAATTGTTAGTAACCCCTTTATTTATCATTAGCTCCCTCTCTCTCATTAATGCAACTGAATCATGCAGATACCAAAATCAGAAAAAAAGAACAGAGGAAAGACAAAAATTCCCATTATCCCACACAAACAATCGTGTGCAATAAGCTGCCCCAATGAGAGAATGAACAGAACTCCACCACCCAGAGTTGTTGAACATTTATACTTTGCTTTAACTTGAGATGTTTCAATCCAACCATCTCCACCTCAGTGATATTAGTGCATGATCCCAAACAATTTACATGTGTATGTATAGTCTTGATCAATTTTGATATGATACATTACATGTGTAGAGTTTTCCAATTGAAAATATATAGAATAAATTTTAGTTATTTTATCATGTAATGAACATTATATATTTCTTTTAACACTTATTATTTTTCATTTTTATCATATTATATTATTTATTATATTTATATTTTCTTAATTTCTTTCTTTTTATAGGTGTTTTTTTGTGTGTGAACTTTATAGGTGTTAAATAAGTGTCTGCCAATCATTTTTTTGTATCATTAAATATTGACCTAAATCATAGACACATAGTATTCAACAACTATACAATAATTCCCTTTCTCCCCTGTATTTTCTTTGAATTATTTGTTCATTTTTTTTAATCTATAATTAATAGATTTATAGATAGCGGACATATGAATAGGAAAAACGAAGGATATAACCTCGGCACTAAGTTAAATGTACACAGGATCACGCACACACACAAGCTTCCATCAACAGAATTTGCCTTCTTCAAAACTCAAATTATGGGATTAAAGAAGAAAAAATATATATATTTATACATATATGAAGCAATTAAAATTAGAAAATGGCAAGGTTCTAAAGTTATGAATTTTGGGAGGACTAACTTAAATAACTAATTAACAAGTTGAAGGGGGCATAAGATTCAAGCCTAATAGTTCATCATTTTCCAAAACCAAACGCGCCTTATTCGTTTCGGTGCTTTGAAGGACATTGTTAGATCCGTACTCAGGGTGCACCCTTTTCTTGGATTGAAGAGACACCCCAAAAAGCTTGGTCTTGCAGCTGTTACTGCTAGCCTCTTCCTCAACAATGGTTATGGAGCTGTTAGTGGGAGAGTTCACAGCACGCGCTTGCTTTGTGTTGTTGGAATAACACCCCACAAACTGCTTCACTTGCCTTTGCACCGTTGAAACGTTACTCATAGGAGAGGCTTGTGGTTGTGTTTGTGGTGATGTGTTGTTGTTGATATTGCTATTATTACTGCAGAGTAGAAAAGAAGGGAAATTGTTGTTGTTGCTTGGAGCCACGGGCTTGGCATGGTTCTGAACGAAGTAGATGATGTCGTTGTAAAGCTTCTTCATGTGTGCGAGCTCCGACATGAGCATGTTGTTGCTTCTCCTAAGTCTTTCGTTGTCCTCAGAAAGTGCAGTGACAGTGTTGTAGTTGTTGCTGCTGCTGTTGTTGATGATGTTGATGTTGTTGTTGTTTACACTAGCAACTCTTCTTGGGGGCGAGTCACACCAATTGGGTATTATTACCTCGTCCGAGTCATGAGAAGGAGAAACACTGAGTCTGTTATTGTGGAAGGGAAAGAAAGAGGGAACATTGAGTCCAAACTGATGATGGTGGTGATGGTTGTTCATCACTTGTACTTGTTGATGATGCTGGTGAGGGGTTTTTCTTCTGTGAATCTCGCACAACAAGTTCTTCTCTCCTTTCTTGAAGAACTCATTCGCGAACTCCCATCTATCAGGAACAATCTTTCTAAAACCCTATTCAAACAAAATTCAAAGCCAAGTCAGTTAATTAGGAGCATGCAAAAAATGTAACATCTTGAAGGACTATATCCCACAACATGGTAAATCACAATTTGGAGCATGCAAAAATGTAACATCTTGAAAGTGAGATTAAAATGGGTATGTTAAATGGAAATTAGGTCTAGCATAAGGACTAGTTTGAATTCTTACTAGGAGTAGGAGATGTGCTACCAATACTTGAATAAATAAAAAAAAATACTAAGATATTAATTCCTAAAATGCTTTCTGTTTTGTTTTTTTAAATCGGAATTAAAGTTTCATTTTAGCATCATAATAAATCTTTAATGTAAATCTTTATTATGCGAATTATCGCTTATGTATGTATCTAAGTTTTGTCTCTCGTATATATTGTTTGATAATCTTTCGAACAGGCTTGTCTTCGATAAAAGAAATTAAAAAAAAAAAAAAGAAGAGAGACATGATAGGTGTGTGATACATACATAGGTGTTGAGTTGGCGAACGAAGCTGGAGAAGTTGTTGTGTTTGAAATAGTTGGGGAGAAGGTCCCTAGCGAACTCGGGGGGTCTCCAAACGACGAAGGTTGTGTCGTCTTCGCCCCAAGAGACTATGTGGTCGGTGGAAGGGTCGTCTACAAGTTGGTATGTTTTGGTAAGGAAAGGTGCAGGAACCGATTTGTGTGTGTCTAAAGACAGCAAAATGCTTTCACAGTTGTCTAGTAGAAGAGCCATAGCTTTTGCTATTGAGGGAAGAAAAGAGAGAAGAGAGGAAAAGAAAAGAGAAGAGACAGAATGAAGATCAGAGAGAAAGAGACAATGTGAGTGAAAGCATGGGAATGGTGCAAGCTAGATAAAGGAGGGGAGAGAGAAATTAATGCTGGTACTATCAATGTGGTTTGGCTCTGTCTTTTTCTTATTTCTTATTTTAAATAAATTGTGGACGTTGTTTCTGGAGAGTGGAAGGAAATTGTTTTCCTTTGTTGATGTTATATAAAAACAAAAATTTTGTTGATAAGTGTTCTTAAGATTTTTTATAAAAAAAAATATATCTATCATAAAAATTTTAGAAAAATAAAAAATTATAAACAACATAATTTTTCATCTTTTAATAAAATATTTTATTTTAATTTTTTTAACAAGTGTTTTTAGTGTTTGCCTACAAATAAATGTGTGTTTGTTGAATTGTTTAGGGTGCTTGGTTATGCGGTGAGAGAGAATAAGTGTCTGTCTGTCTGTGTCTAGGACTGTGAAATAAGGGGCTTTTCAAGATAAACCCGTGACTCTGAGACTGTCTCTTTCTACGTGTGTGTTTGTATTGTGCGTGTATGCAGAGGAAGGGTTCTGATATCTGACAATCATCCCGCGCACACCCAATTAAGAGGAAGAAGGTGCAGTGCAGAGCAAAGCCATGTTGCCATATTTTGCAAATTGACATTTGGACCCTCCCCCCTCCACGCAACTCCCAACCCCTTTCTACTTCTTCTTTTCTGACTTTTGTTAGGGTAATTAGTGTTTCTTTATCATCTCAAAGGCATATTGTGAATTTGGTGCAAGGGAGGGAGATGGATAAAAACTAAAATGAAAAAAGAAAAAAAAGTAAAAGATATAGTGAATACTCATATGATGAAAAGGAAGAAAGGTGATAGTCATAGAATTGATAAAAAGAACACAGAAGAAAAAGATATTACAAGTATACAGCCAAAGAATTCGTACATATAAGATTGTGACATTCGATTGAACCAACTTGAACATAAATCCAGATGAATAATGCTTAACCGTTGAAATATATACATCCAACAGATAAAAGTAAAAAATACAAATAAAAATAATAATTTCAATCCTTTAGCAAAATCATGTACTTTTATTTCAAAAGTAATTTTTTTATCTAATTTTTAAATGTTTTTAAAAATTAAACTCCCGACGTTAAAAGATAATGTTATCTATTATCATATGTGTTTGGAAGCTTATAAAGAAAAACATAATCTTTTAATTTAGATTATAAATATTTTTCATTAGAGATTAATTCATATCAATTGATCTTTTAAAATAAATATAATTTCCTTTGGATGATAATGTGGGTGGGTATTCAATAATTATGCAATAAAGAAAGATCTCTCCCATTCCAAAGCAAAGGACTATATCCCTCGGTAACAGGGGTAATTCGGTGAAAGAGTTGGGTTTATTGTGTGCAGATAGTAGTAGTACAGTACATATTTTGTTCTCGTATTAAAATGAATTTAAATTAACGGAATCTTATGAAAGAGCACAAGTCATAGTGAAAAGAGAAAGGTGGGTTTCACTTCACGTTAAACGAGTGTCCTCTTTCCATTTTGTAGCTTTCCTTTTGTTGTTAAATGTCACCCACCGATCACTCGTCTCTAATTTCGAATCCCTATCATTTTTCAATTACACACATAGTACTAATAAGTATAACAAAACATCGAACTACGTGATGAGAACTAAAAACTGTTTTGGTTGGGTGACAACATCTCTATCCTTCAGTTCTTCCATAGCTTCTCTTCTATTTCCTACATCTCTCTTTTTCTCAATCAATATTGATTGGTTGATAATATATGTTGAATTTATGAGAAAAATAGATTTTTTTAATATTTTTTTTATTAGTTAAAATTATTATTATATTTTTTATAAGTATTACGTTTTACCTAATTATATTCTTTTTTAATTTTATAGTTTTTAAGTAATAATTAAGAGAATGCATGTTAAGAGAATGGGTTGTTGCCAAATTTCTTCCTTCGAAATAAATTTTTGAAAAGAAATAGAAAGTTTCACGTAGGAAAAAATTCTATATTAAAGATGGGTCTCATCATCAATCTAAAATAATGAAGTTTGTGAAGCTAATTAGTGTGTGTTCGGTTAAGTTTTTGAATTGTGCATGTGCCTAAGTTAAGCCACGTTAAAGACAAAATCACTCTTTGTAACTTCCAAAAGATCAAAACAAGGTAAATGAGTATTTAGATTTCTGATTGTGTATATCAGTAATAATATAGTCATTAAAAAATAAAATAAAAACTGATTTAGTTATTAAATGGGTAAAAAATATTATAATTACTACTTTATGCATATAGTTTAATGATAAATTAATCTTTTAATTTTATAATTAAATGTTGAATTGATTATAAAATATAATTTAATATAAAATTTGTCTTTAAATAATATAATTTAATAATAATAGGATTTTACAAATTTAATAATATAATAAAATGGTCACATTTTATGTATTCTCTTATGAATTAAATTATCACTGATCTATGATTTATACGTTGAAAGATCAAAATCATCGTTTACCCAAAATATACGAGTATGAGAGGAAAGATTTGGAATCTAACAAGCTCTTCCAAATTCTAGCAGAGAGCCAAAAGCTGTATATTTGTAGTTAAAGTGATTAAAAAACATTCTCTTTCTCTCCCCTTTGTTGCCCTTTTCTTGATAAACGCATAAACACAGTATTCAAATTTCAACATCATGTGACAGTGTGATAAGAGTAGTTGTATTATGCCTAGTGCCTTTTACCCGTAAGCACTAGCTTAGCTCTATAGCTGCTCCTGTTTTGCTTTCCCTTACTTTTACATTGAGATTCCAGCTTTGGGCTTTGGCTCTTCCACAACTAGGCCTCATTCTGCTGACGTGTCCAGGTGATTGAATTATTGACCCCCAAAAGTTCGCAGCAATTTTTTTACAGCTTTTCCACCTTCCTTTGTGTATCCCCGGGAAAGCAATAATATTCTCTTTATTACTTATTCCCCCACCCTTTCCCGGCCTAGAGCATGCATGAGCTACTTGTGTATTAAACTTTGTAGATAAATGCAATTCTACGCAAAACATAGTTACATATACTTATATGGTACACTGTATAACTCAAAATATGATTGAGACATTGTTAAGGTTTCACTTCATTACACAACGTGAGAGAATAATCTATTTAACATAATAATTTATATTTAATTTTTATATATAATTTTTTTTCTTAATCAATGACAGACATACATTATGAGTAAAAATATAGTCACTAAATCAGTAAATTTGGAAAGAAAAACATCCATAGTCGATGACTCACGACAAAAAATGATATACAATATTCTACAATACAGATATCGACCAATATATGATATAAAATTACTACATATTAAATAGTAACTAATGGCATGTGTAAGGATTTCCTAGAAAATTTAGAAACATTCTATTTGTACTTTATTTTGTACAATATTTTATATAAAAAGGAATAAAGATAAAAGAAATCAGAGAGAAAAATGTGATGAGAAGAATAATGTAATAAAAATTTATTATAAAAAATACATGATTAATATAAATTAAAATATAAGATGCCTTGCCCCATTATTTTAAATTTTGTGCAATATTGTAACACTTCCAAATTCATAGAGGAAGGAAAATAACAGGCTATTAGTAAATGATGAGAAATTCTAATAATATACCAGTTCTCTCTTCTTCTTTTTTTGAATCAATATACTAGCTCTGTGATACACTATTTCTATAATTAATATACTCTTTGATTTGAGTCTCTAACTAGAATTTATTGAAAATTGTAACACTATTGAAGTTTCGCTCCTTATATATTGAAGCTCAGCTCATGCATGTGCATGATTTAAAAGTTTGTAATAATTTTTAATCAATAAAAAAATATGTTGTTACAAGAGTATTTTGAGCACTTTTTATTATTCAATATGTTATTTGAGTAATATGTTTGTTTAATGTAAATATAATTTTTATCTTTTATTGTTTTACTTAAAATTTAAAGGTAAAGCATATTGGTTTTTCTTGTCTAATTTAATCTAATGTTCTTTTTTATTTCGTAAATCTGTGAGCTTTTTGGCTGTTGACGTTTAAGAATATTTAATTTGATATTTGATCCTTCGTCAGTTAATTACTATACTTGGAGTACAGCTTGTATTAAGATATACATATTTTTTTGTTTATCGGAAAATATTTTTTTTTCAACTATGTATTAATTCATTATTATTATTTTTTTAAACATTCAAATTTTAATGTTTCCTCTTTTTTTTGAATCACTGTTTCCTTATTTCTAATCTGTAAAGCTTAACTTTTAGAGGAGTAAATTGACCAAGGCCGCTTCAATTTTTTCTTTAATGATACGTACGTACTCTTGATGTTTTTCATGACGAACTGCAAAGAATTAATACAGAAAGCTTTGCATTTCAGAATGCACGAACTAGTTCACAAGGGAAGAGAGTAAATTTGATAACAATGAACATGTATTGTCCACGGAAAAAACAATAACAAGGCAAAGGTAGTTAATGTTCATGAAATACATTTATTCCACCAATTAAATAATTGTATTCATATCAATAGCCAATAATACTAGGAAACTTAAAATAACTTATAAGAGCCGCAATTTTTATTCCAGAAATGTTAAATAGTAGAAACAAAATAAGTATATGAAATTTTGTACGAAACATTAACACTGTTTATTTGAGTTTATATTTTCAGAGATAACAATAATGTCACCATTCAGCCTAATATAAATAAAACTATAGTATTTATATAATAATTTTATAATATTATTTTTAGGTTTAATTGTTCTCTATCATATTACTGATTTTGCCTCACATGTTTCTATTTTGTTGTCATCAATCTTTCTTTAGTTGTATAAAAAAGGTTTTTCAAGCACTATTTTTCATACAAATAGCTGTCCTCTTTTTTACTTTTATTTTCTTATATAATTGAATTGTCATTTTTTTATGGATTTGAATATTTCCATTAACTACAGTTGTATTATTTCTTTTGATAATTGGGTGGGTACAGATACCATAATTTGAAAGAAAAGACTATGGTTAAGAGAGAGAAAAGAGAAAAAAGAGAAAAAATTGAAAAGTTGCTTGAAAATCATAGTGGGCAATAAGTGGTAAGTGAAGATCTAAATCTATATAATAATAAAAAAATGCGATTGATTTATATTGGGTGGAAGTGAAAGAATAGGGATGCAAAAGGAGGTAGAGGGCCAATCCAAAACAATAGGAAAATGATGAGTAATTATTTCAGATTGATACCACAGCTGATTATTTTGGTAATGTCTATGATTCTTTATCGGGAAAAAAAAAAATTTCTTTAATTTTGAAGATTGAAAAATAAAGTTAAACTGTCAGTTTTCCCACCCTTATAATTAGTTCGCTTTCCTCATATTCGACGTGAATATAATTAACTATTATAAAGAGCTAAACATAATCTAAAAGCTATCTCAATCTCCAAGAAATTCAACTGATAAAAAAAATCCAAGAAATTCATAGAATTTATGGAGTGAGAGCTATACTTTATTTATATATTCTATTATGAAAGTATTTTGGGCCTACCACGTGGTCCATGGCTCACAATAGTTAGTCAACTGATTTTCTCTCCATTTATCATTATATAAGATATTTTATACCTACAAGTATATATGTTAACATTATTACTTTCTTCTTAAACTCTTTCACTTTGACATTAGAATTTTGTGTAAGTGTAAACAAGTCTTGTTGCTAATCGGAAATCACCATGAGCTTTCGCAAGTCGGAGCCACCTAAATCCTTCACCATATTCAGATCTTTCCTAACTTATGTTATTTTATTCATATTATTAATTAACATAAATTTTTAAACACATTAAATTTTAGGCCTACCAACAAAAAAAATATTTATTTATTTATTTTTATAAAACAAAAACTGTAACATGTATTAACAAAAAACATGACACATTTTGATTTAAAAAACCTAATATATAACTCTTGTTTTTTAAAATTTACTTTAGATCTCATTGTTGGACCACTCATGAGGATATTGCATTTTAAGTGGTTTAATATCAATTTAACATATTTTTAAGTGGTTCAATAACAATCCAATAATAATTAGCTTAGTAGGCCTAATAAAAATTACTATGATATTTTGATACTATTTTAAAATTAAAGTTTTGTACTTAACACAACTAACTAAAAAATCTAACTTATAGCTAGTAAGAGAATTACCCTCAGTTATATATAGTACTATTTGATCATATATTCTTTCATAAAAAATATATTCAGTATGGGATCTCTAATAAAAGCTATATTTTTTTCCTTCTCTCATTATTTTTGTTTTTGATCTATATATTTACCAAGTAAAAGGGAAATGGAAACAAATTACGGAAACGGATTTACGATTGAAGAACATCATAAAGAGAGAGTTGAAAGGAATTCATATGTTAAGACATGAGAGGAAGGTGGTGTCTATCAATAGTCACTCATGGCTAGTTATAATACAAATTAAACCAGCATAGTGTAGCACTGTACTACAGGGTTATTTAATTTATATCCCGTCGATTGTTGGGGTTTTCTTAAGTTTGATTTTTCTATCCTAATGTAGCAAGTGCATACGTACGTTAAGGAGTCATAAAAACCTAATTTTATTTTTTTTAAGGAATACTAGTTTTAATTTCTATACCATGCATCGGCAGGTTTATATTATTCACCAACAACACATAAGGATACTATCTATAATACGATAATAAAAATAAAGAATTCAAAACATTACTAATAGAAAAAAAATTACTATAAGCAAAATATATTATATAAAATATGAAGAGGGTTCTAAACAATATATATGTGTGTATATATATATAAGTGGCAACAAAATGGCAAGTGCAACAATGGTCCTATGTTGTATATGGTTAGGGGTACCCCTTGTACCCAAATATTATTTTATTTTATTATTGCTGATAAAAAAAAGATATAAATACTAAAACATTTACAACAGTTGGTTCTGTTTCTTATCAATGATCATGAGTAGTGGAAAAAATTAAACTTTGATAGAGATAATTGAAACAGCAACTACCCAGCTGGTTTTGTTTCTTATCATCACGCATCCCTTTTTTTTTTATCGGATTTCATTTCATATCCTTATTTACAAGTCCCCAACACTTGAGAGATTTTGAGATAGCAAAGAAAAATAAAGTAAATTATTGATAAGTTTTGGAGCTCCTCTCTTGATTGGGACATTAATTACTCCTTTAATTTGCCTTCTATGTTAACAAAGTTACCATCTCCAAATTTCACTTTAAACTTAAAAGTGAAAATTGAAGATAGTAACTTTGTATCATTGGATAATTTATAGTCCCTCAAGCACAAACATGAAAGACATAAAAAGTTAATCGATTGCAGAGTCCACAAACTGCGCTGTATCGATCGTAAAGTATTTTAATATAATATCCATGTTCGTATGATCGATTGATCGTATCATATCTCTATATGTGGTTTGAGTAAAAGCTAGTATAAAAGCTTTCGCTCAAACTTTAGTTGATGCTTTCTAAAATACAAACAAAGTTATTGATACAGTCATACAAGTAAAACAAAATGCAAAAAAAAAAAATAATTATTATAGTTTTGGCCACTTCTTGTGACAATTCAATCTCTTAATCTATAATATTTGTTTTGTTGTGAAAAAAAATACAAATAGAAGTATATAGTTTACATTATTATGCTTCAGCCTACACGTTGCATCGGTCGTATTCTATTTCTGTTTTTTTTTTAAATTATACATGAATATCCAATATGCCAATAGATATCTAATAACAAAAAAAATGTCCAAACATAAATTATATTATAAAAAACTCCTACTTTTTTTTTTATCAAACTTGAAATTATAACATACTTCTTATTCAAACTTATATCTGTAAACTTTAATCCAATTAAGAACCCTACAAGTAATCTGTTTGAGGATGCTCTTATACAAGTGCATGAAAACAAAAGTTGAAAATTAAATGCGGCAGCTGCAATTGGCAGTAACGACATCAGTAGTTTCAAGTCCATAGTAAATCTAGCTATAGTAGTAGTATAGGACGTGAAGAAGAAGAGGAATTATTAAGAAGGAAGCAAAGAGATAATAAGTAGTATGTGATTGTAGTGTGTTCTAAACAATCGTGGCAATGCCAAAACCCTTGTTTTCGCAGCTTCTTGTGCGGCCATATGCTTCCCAGTTCACACACACACTTCACATGGGCGCAGTATATATGTATATATGTACTGCCTCGTTTCAGCGCCTGACATGGGCGCAGTAGTCCTTTCTATTTCGATGGGTCTGAGTATTGCCACTCTCGTGATTCTTGTATTGTTTTGTTTTTTCCCTCACAACATTTACTTCAACATGTTCATCTTAAGTACATGTTTCTGTGAATTGCCCTCATTTTCAAAATTTTACTAATATAACATATTTGTTTGGTTCTGAGTTGGTGATGGACGTTTTGTAACAAATCCACTTTCAAATTTGAAAAATAATGCAAAAGCTAAAATTTGCAGCTTCAGAGTAGACGCACGTCAAGTGGACTGAACATTCAACCAAACACCCATTAATAATCTATTTCTTTCTAAGTTGAATAAAATTGCTTGTGATTCATGGAAAATAATCAGTTATAATATTGGTTTAATAGTAAAATGGACGAAAGGGAAGGGAGAGATGAGGTTGTATATAGAAATATTTACTAACAAAAATTAATAATTAACATTGATAAAAATAAAATTATGATATACTACTAGGTAACATCGATTACTTAAATTAACTGAGACAAAATTATTTTGATTTAATTGGTAGTTATAAATTTTATTTTCAAGCATGTTATAAGAATAAATATTTAATGGAAGAATTTTGTGACTAATCTTATACAATTCAAGCAAAATTGGTTCTCCAGAAAATACATTTGTGATTAATTTGTGTCAAAAGTACTTGTGTAAAAGTTAGAAACTTATTGTTTATGATTAGATGATAATATTTTTCATGATGTTAATACATGTATTATTTATTGAATTAAATCTTTATAGAAATGCAAATAATAATAAAATAATAAAAAACGTCAGTTGAATCTGATGTTTGGAACAATATAGCGGGTAAATTGAGGAACTTCACGGACAAGGAAAGCTTGTTGCTGTCATGTTTTCACGGTCAATAATATGTCTATCCACATTCAAACTTTTTCACAATTATGCCCGGTTGATTGGCTTTACCAGACCAGAATTAGACCTAATTATGTTACTATGAATGGATGATATAAACCTAAGATTAGGTGGGACAATCTATAACTATAACGCGTGGAGTGAGACCCACAGTTGTTTTTTCAAAAGAGTAATTTAAAAGAGTTTCCTTTTGGCTTTTGACGAGAAAGTAGGTTGGTGAAATTTTACCCTTGGTCTCGTTATAATGCAGTAAAGAATTATTACATGAAGATCAACGGGATTGTAAATGTTATGCATATACAGTGATATTGAATTTACAATTAAGATATGTAACTGCATAAGTACTTAGAGTTTTATTTTTCATAGTATTCTTATTAGTTTCGAATAAAATTGTCTTTTATAAATAAATAAAAAACTCTCATCTATAAAAAAAGAAGAAAAAGATTAATGGTTAAAAAATTAAGATTGGATGAAACGAAAGTCAAATAAAATGCATCTTAACCGGATTGTAGACACCATTTTAAATATATCTAGAACTTACACTCTCCTAATATCAATTTTTGTATGAGTTTTTTACATTTTAAATTGAGATAAAAAAATTAAATTAAAATAGAATGTAAAAAATGAGATTCACCTATTTTACTGTTTATCTAATTTTATTTTTTATTTTCTTTCTCTGCAAAGAGAACGCACCTTGTAATGAATAAAAAATAAATTTATCTTATAGATGTTTGTTTGGGAAAAGAAATAGAAAGAACCGACCCAACAGATTATGAAAATCTAAATCTAGAAAACAAAGGCTGATTTCCCTCACAAGTTATCAGCAAACTCAGTCAGATACAACCGAACCCAGCACACTACATGTCAGTATTCACTACCAATATTTGCCTATCAAACAAAACACACCTCTCTCATTTCTCTCTCTCTCTCTCTCTTGGCACACTTCACACGATGAAGAAGAGCCAAGAAGATTCTATTCTAATCTCTAAAACGCAGAGAAAGTGAACCAACCCTACCACCCCTGATCACATGACCACCGCCGGTACCTTTCAAATAAAATCATTTTTCTTATTATTAGACGAAACACCAACGAGAATTTCAATGAGAGACAACATCAAAACACAAAAGATCCTTTATAATTTTTTTATTTCACATCTAAGAGTTTGCTTGATTGATTTAAAGGAATAAAAGAAATATAAAAGTGATCTAACTATTTTGGCTCTTCCTTATATTACTCCACTAAAAATTATTATATAATATAGGATCATAGCATATTTATGATATCGGTTAATCTTTACATTATGTAACCAAATTTCTAACTTATGACAAAATTAACAAAACTCGATATGAAAAAATTAACAAAACTCGATTATGTTATAATAAGTAATAGTCTCAAACTCAAATCATATAATAATTTTCCTTATCCTACACGACATATTAAGATATAAATATATTGATGACAAATATTAGTAACACACAAACTTTCTGTGATAAAATTATAAAAAATAACTCGATTTATAATTTTTAATTAATAAAAAAAGTGTTTTTAAAGAATGTGTTACTAGTTTGTAAAACAAAATAAAAAAAGAAGAGAATTTGTTATTGTATTTCTTACATAAAAAAAGTTAACAAAAAATGTATCTTCGTGAGAAGTTGTAACACAAATTATAACTTATATATTTTTTAATTTTTTAAACTAAAATTGTAAAAAAAATTAGGCATAATTTTTTTAAAAAAGCGACTTCAAATAAGTATTAATAATATATCTTTCTTTTTTTTATTATCCTTCTGTAGCGATGGCATTCAAAATTCCTGCTCCATACAACGACAAAGCTACCAAGGTTCTTTATTCTACCTCTTTTAGCACTCTTTTTTGTCTGTTTCACTGAACTTTCTTTTCTTTTTATAAAAATGAACCCTTTATATCTATAAAATAATTTAATTTACATAAAAACACATGTATGTTTATTAGATTAGAAAATTAAAGCACAAGGCAGAGGAAGACACAGCCAAACTTTGTCGTTGACGCGCGCTAGTTTATAGGTATGCATACACATGAGATGAGAGGTTTTGGATCAAAATAATTCTATTCAAAGTTCCTTTAAAAGGTTGTGTTTCTATACACTATTACTTAATTGGAGGGTCACGAGGGGCTGTCAATAATATAATCCCACAAGCAAATTGTACTCTGATAATAACATAATGGACAAGATGACCATTTGTCTTTATGGTCACATTTATTGTATATACACACATGTGCCTCAGCCTAGACTCTTGCTGTCCCCTAATCACATTTTATTGTACTCGTCAAGATTGACATATATAAGTAATATATAATAATTTGTTTTTTAGTGATCTAGAGTTTTATTATTATACAATTTATAATATACATTCTTCGCCTTTTATAAAATACTTTATTTTCAATAAATTTAAATTGTTAATATTAACATCTTATTACCACTTTGACCGGGTCAAAGATTTTTTACATGTTCATCAATTTAATTCGGATCCATCTACATAACTTAATTTAGAATAGATGAAAACTTAAAAGGCCTAGTTAAGCCATAAGTAAGCTAGAACTCAGCCTTTAAGAGGCTTTAACAATATAAGGATGTGAAATAGTAAAAGAAGAGTGTTGTCTTCATTATTTAATATCTATTTGTGTTTGAATAAAATTGTCTTTGAAAGAAGATGCTTGTAAGCGGGAAAACAACACTTTTAATTTATAGGACAGAATATGAGTCAATTCAAGTTAAATTTAATCCATGAAAAAAACACTTTTAATTTATAGGACATAATATGAGTCAATTCGAGTTAAATTTAATCCATGGTTAAAATCAAATTGGTGAAGGGATTTGGGTCGAGTGGATTTGAGTTGATTTTGTTAATATGATTTGAATTGACTTGATTATGTTAAACTCAAACCAAATTGGTACTCGGGTTGCCTAACAAAAAGTAAAAAAATAAATAAAATAAGATAATGGAGCAAAAACTAGGAGAAAATTGGGGTATAGATGTCATTCATTGGCACGGTCCATGCACTAATTCTAGTATGGTCTAGATTAGGTTGAGTTCATTTTTATTCTTACCTAAACCCATAATTTTGATTGGATAATTTGTTTCAACCTAAACCCTATTTGATCAAGACATCTAATATATGTATATTTAAAACATATAATAAAAGAAATATAAAACTTTAATTAAAGTATATTTTTCAATATATGTTTTAAAATACATAATAGCAATATAATATATTGTTATACACAATATTATCTATTAAATTAAAAGATATATTATTAATACTTAATTGTTGAAAAAACTTATGCTTTTTAAAAGAAGATATACGTTACAATATATGTTTTAAAATAAATAATAGCAAGATATATTATTAATACTTATTTGACCGAGTTGTGATGACCTGAGGTATAACTTGAGTCGTCTTTAAAATATACTAAGTCTGATTTCTAAAACTTGAGGCAATTAAAATATACTTAGTTTAAAAAAAAAGTCAAGTAATGAAAGATAACTTGTAGTATATATAACCAGAATTCGTCTTCAAAATACAACAGATCTAATATATATATATATATATATATATATATATATATATATATATATGAACACCTTAAAATTGATTTGATGTCGAGTTACATTAATAAGGCAAGACGGATCATACGTGCTCCTAATTGCAAGTAATAAATAAATAGATAAGATCGATATCAAGTAAGTGATCGCCCAATCTTAAAGAAAGTGAACTAATCTTTCAATGGTGAGAGTATATCTCAAAGAACTCTTATACTTTAGTCAATATGAATCATGCGTCATTAGACAAGAAATAAGGTAAATACATATACCTTGAAATGGTTAGCTTAGGATTTTATAACCTTATTATATCTTCATCAATGTAGATAACCCATATTAAACCCTTAGATGGTGGACCATTTTAGAACAAATTTGAACAAGGTGTGGAGCTTATTAAGATTATGTCATGATCATATGGCTGTCTTCAAAATTTGAAAAACCCCTTTTATATGTATATTAATTCGGTAATTCCTATCTATACAATTATGGATGATTTTAACTAGTTAATTTTTTCTTTTTAGTATATATTGTGGGTTGAAGTATTTCTTTGAACTAATGTCTTTATAAATGTTTTTTTGCCATCGTTAATGCTGCCACCATAATAATAATAATAATAATAATAATAATAATAATAATAATAATTGCAATATGGAGAATTTATTATTTGCATGTTAAGTTGAATTGTCTTGTAAACGTTGAAAAGCAGCGTCCTGGAAGTAGTTTATTTTCGATCGAGACATAGTCCTTGCATCTTATCACTAAAAACCATGATTTTAACATGCGTTAGAGTTAACGTTAAAAGGAGAGATCGAACAACAGAGAGCTTTCCTCCTCTATCTTTAATAACCTTTTTTTTTCTTCTTCTTTTATCTCTCTTTTCCTTTCCTTTTCCTTTTATCACACACATATATATCTGACTAATTAATCACACACCAAACACTTACCTTTTCCTGATTTAACTTAAAGAGAAGCGTTAGGTTGTCCATTTGCATGATTTGATATTGGGCTAAGAACTGCACTATTTGATTTAAAGCAAGCTTAATTTTGATTCATGATTAAGCACATTAATTCTCGCGCATGCATGGCCGACCTCGCATGTCTAATAGTGGGACCCTGAATTATGTTTTGAGTACAATTCAGTCTAAACGTTTTTGCTTGACTTTAACATGATTAACCAAAAAGTATACTCACCGAATGTCCATAAAGTTATATATAGAGAATGGAACGATGACACCTCTAAAATCAATCCACTGAATTGTTTTAATTTAATCAGGGATTAATGAGTTCCAATCTTTTTTGATGGTATAATTGCTCTAAAATTTAGAAGAGAGACTCATCCGTGTTATTATTATTCAAATTAATTTCATGTGATGATATCATAAGAAGATAGTGGGTAAAACATTATTCGGGCCTGAAAGTGTATCATATTAGTCGCTGAGAGGGCAATCTGTTAATATTTTTTAGTTTTAACAATTAACGTGGCAACGATTTACACTTTTAGTGATTAAAATGATATTTATTTTAATATAACCGTATTATCGGTCAATCATAATACTCAATAAATGTAATTCCGTTATCAATACAACTAATTAGCTTGTGAGAAAGAATATGATTCAACTCCCACAAACTCATTTTTAAACAGGTGAGAAATTTTGAGTGCGATTAAATTTAGACCAAAATTATTATTGAGATTACTCTCATAGCCGCCAAAAAAAACCCAGAACTTATGAAATACCTACATAAATACCTATATATATATATATATATATATATATATATATATATATAATCGACTACATAGCTAGGAGGAGTTAATAACGGGGAACATAAAGTCTGTTGGATCACATGCATTTCACAATCTTCTCCTTCTCCTTCTCTTCTTTTGATAAGGTGGGTGATGAATGTTCTCAGAGATAGAAAAAAAACACAATAAAGTTGATTACTAACCAACAAAAAATGAAAAGGAAGAATAAGAAGAAAGGAGATTGGTAATTCCACGTACATCCACATATATATTCCACTGTTTCAACTGCAGTGATCGATATGCTGCAAGCTCCTCCTCAATTGAAGGGATATTCCGCCCTCCTTCAGGTTCTGGGTCCCTCGTCATCATTTCTTGCGTGAGTTGAATGACCCACCTCCCTCACCACCATAACTTTCTAAAGCATGCATTTGCTTAAAGTGCATTTTTCTTTCTGATGCATCCCATCCAATAATGCATGCATGGCTGCATCGATCTGCATGTTTATCTAAATGCATGCAGTATGATCACTCTCATTATCTTCGTATCATCGATTCTCGGTAAAGAAACAAAGAAAAATCTAAATCTCGCAATTATTCGATTGTGTTCTATAATTATGTTTTGATGGGAAAATCATTTACAAACTATAAGTGTTTCTTTGAAGTTATATAACTATGATTATGTGATTTTTTATTTTTAATGATGTTTGATTATATGACTCAAATTTATTTATTTTTATTTTAAGAATATAAAAACAGCTTCCGCACTAGATATATCTATATATGCACACCAGCTAAATGTATCAAATGAATTAAAAGCCTTAAAAAGAAATTAGTTAAAAATAATAATGTTGTAAAAAGTATTTGTAAAAGTATTATATAAATAATATACCTTTTATTAATATTTTTAATCAATTAGGAGAAAATAAATACATTTATATTTTTTGGTGACAAAATAAATACATTTAAGTGTGGAAATAGAAAAGCTATTTTAGTGAAGTGAAATGTTAAAAAAAAAAGCAAATACTTTTGTATGTCAGGAAAACTGGTAAAGCTTTTCATTTTCCATAGCATATACATGTGATATTCATGTACAATAAAAATGTCATCGCCACCTAGTTTTCCACTAAACAATAGCCCTTCTGGCTAAGTCAATCATGTCTGATATAAAGTTCTCTTTGCCAACTGAGACAGGTCTCGCTCGTCCGATCCACCAGGGGATTAATTGACTGTTTAATTTGCCTCAATTCCTCTCATACTATGTAGCATTTTTTTTTTCTAATTGTAGTGTTTGAGGAACACACGAACTCAATTAAGGTGGGCTTCAGTGTTGAAAAATTGTAATAAATATAAAGTTTAAATATTTTATTTATTTTTTATCATCATAAAATTATTATTTTATTTTTAGTCGGTATAAATTATGTTTATCTTAAAAAATATTTAATTAAGCCTAAATATAATATATACAGCTCCTTAATTAGACATGGACTGCATAACTGTTGCAGAAAGTAGAACCAAACCAACACCTTATTGTGGCCGGGGGCATGTTTGGAATTGGCTTTATTTGCAGAACAAAAGATGAAGCTGTTTTCATTCATGTCCCACCCAAAAAAGCATAGTTTAAAAGCATATAAATGGGTACAAAACTACAAGCAGGATATCCGAGAAAGCGTAGGTCTAGTTTTAGACGGTGGACACAAGCGACAGATATATACACGATGAATATTGGTATCAGTGTTTCAGCTTTAATTTCAAATTTAAAATAAAATATGCGTATAATTAAACAATGTCACGAAAATAACAAAAGAATTTGAAATTATCAGAACTATATAGATGTCATATAGATGTGGATATAAAAAAAAAACATGTTCGCAGGGTGTGAACTGATGTATAAGCAAATGTGGCATACGCTATACATTGAGAGTTACTAAAGGTAAAAGAAATTCTTCATAACGTGTTTATACCAATTTACGTCCTACCAATTTTTTCCCCCACTAAATACGAACGATGTACTTCTCATTTGAGAATATTCCTGCATGCACACATTTTTATCCTACAGACTAAGTTGGTGACTACTGGATCAACTCCCTTTGGGTACGAGTACTTTATTCTAATTTATAGTAATAATTTTGTGCATAATTTCAGAAGCTATTATAAAGCCACTCATTAAACAATAATTATACATACACATCCTGCAAAAGAAACAAATGTTCCATTTAGGTTGAGGAAATTAAGCTTTGCATATCAGAGCGCAATATCCATGCATCAAAAGCAGAAACTGTGGGCATAAGTTGCTACATCGTTCAGCTTAAATTAAAAAAGGAATAACTTTGGCTGCAAAATTAAGAACAGATAAATTCACTGAGCTGGTGCATAATAATAATAATAATAATAATAGTAGTAGTAGTTGTAGTAATATCAGTGCTAAAAGAAAGAAAGTGATTCAAAGTGGAAGGAAGCAGGCCTATAGAAGGCTGTGAACACAGACCCCACAAAGAGAAAGAAGCAAAAAAGAAAGTATATGTAAACAGCTTTATATATATGTGGAATAAGGATGAGATTGCATGATTGAACTTAAGACTCCTCACTCGCCAGATCCATTTAAATTTAATTTACAGAATCTCTAGGCATGCACACATATATTAAATAGTTGTTTAGATTAAAATTTGTAAATATAAGTTTGAATCAAACTTATGTTTTATATTTAAGTTTGATAAAAAAAATAAGTTTATTATAACATAATTTATGTTTGGATATTTTTTGTTCATGCTAATTAAATTAAATTTATTTAGATAATATCAATTAAAATTATTTTCACTTCATGTAAATATACAAATTAAAAGTACTTTTACTTTTAAAGCAAGTCATATGTTACTTTTAATCTAGAATTAATTTTAGGAGAATTCAAACATAATACAAAATAATACAAAATTAAGTTTGAGATATTCCAAAAGTATGTTTAAGGTATTTAAATGGATATCCAAAAATACTCAAAGTTAGTTTTAGAATAATGACATATAATTACTCTTATAAATATCTTATTAATATTTATATTATTTTATTATTATTTTGTCCTTATCATATCATATCATCTTTTATATCTATATTTTTCTTTTTTTTCCCTCTTTAGGTGTCAATTAGCACCCAGTGTACGTCCATGAATTATATTTCTTGGTTTTAATAGCTAACACATTATTCTTAATTTTACTAAAAATATATAAATTTTATTCTTACACATTATATTTTATAAACGCGTTTTATATTTTTATTTTATGGGCAAAATGGATAGGGGAGGATAATTTGTGGCGGTGTTTAGTTTATTTTCTATTTTTTATTTAATATATATTTTTAATAGTAATAATAATAACACCTCTTCATTTTTATACTATTTTTAAAGTCATGAAATAATAAATTTGTTTTATTGTTTTCTTCGCAATATGTATAAAAAAAGAAGATAATGTGAATTTTTTATTATTTTCTTTTTACTCGTGAAATTGAAGTGTACAGTAACAATGTAAAAAATATTGTTTTAATTATATGTAGAAATTAGATCAAATGATTATTTTCCTTTTACGAGAAGAAAAGGCAAAGAGAGGTAGAGAGCATGCACAAAACAGAAGAGAAAGGGAAAATAAAAGGCAATGTGGCATGAATATGACAGGAGTAAGATCAGCTGGATTGATTTTGCGGTGTGAAAGTGGAGAAGAAGTGGTGGAAATAATTATAATAACATTAATATATTGCAAGATAGATTAATAGTTATAATCATGGGCGAAGAATATCACTTTCCTTTGTCATCTCTTTTTAAGGCATGATTAGTAAAAAAGTTCATCAATCTTCTCCTCCTTCTTCAAAGAAAATTTAGCGTTGCTTTCTCCGTCCTATACCTTCCTCTTAAAACTTTTCCGCTTTTGTCTATTATGCTATCAAACACTATTAGACCAAAATAAAATAAGAGGAAAAACTTCCAAGATATATATTGCATTAAAGAAAGAAATAATAATAATATAACGGTCTTAAACAACTATATAATATATGTCTTGTTTCATATTTAATAGAAATATTATTTATTATTTTGCACAATTCACGGGAATATCCAATTGAATATTGATTAAGCAATTTGGAAATCTTACATGATGTTGAACCTAGGATACTGACATGTAGAATCTTGATTAAAGTTTGAGGTTTGTCCAACATATTTTATATAAAAAGAAACATTGTTGTTGTATTTAAGCCATTTTCCGACATCAATCACACCTGTTCAGAATAGTACACAAAGAGAAAGTGTAAGAGGGAAAAATTTTAAGCACTTTGGCCATCAAACGTAAATAAAGTTATCGGGAAATTCACTCTACGTTTTTTTACATCGACAATTTCAGCAATGTCTAGTTTCACATGGTGGATATGGGTTCTTACCATTAGTTTAACCCCAGACCCTTTTCAAGCTTGAATTTAATTATCTTAATTGTAGATTTTTTTTATGAGTCTTATTGTAGATGTTTAAGCTCAAAGTTGTTCAAAGTTTTCTTTAAATTCTTAATCTTAACCTTATCTCAATTTTCAAGTAAATTTTTTTTTAGCCGAATGAATCCTTAGTCCACTTTAATATTTGTTCATTCATTCATACACAAGGCCCAATACTAATCTAGGGTATTCCAAACCCGGCTATTCCATTCTGCACTCCTATATTGCATCTGTACCTCCCAATGCATTTCAAAAATTCCATTTTAAAATACAAATTTGCATTCTGGAATACAATTGGAGGTGCAAGATGTAATAGTGAGAGTGTAGGAAACAAATGCCTCCAAACCCTGGTGTGATCATAAAATATTTTAGAAATTGTTATTCTTACCCTTATTTTCTATTCTTACACCCCATCGTTTAAAATTCCCGTTCTATCTCTCTCTTTCACACCCCTTCCCTAGGGATGGAAAAAAAATCTACATCCATGGACAAATGGATATCCACAAATAAACAAATGATACATACTTTAAATGGATATCCGCTACCCATAGATACAAGTATTTTTTACCTGCTCATTAACAGGTAGGGTGCAGGTATGATAGTACTCATACGGTCATATCCACTACCTGTAAAGTTATAAAAGTATAAAAGTACCCTTATATATAATTAATTAAGGAAAGAAACCCTATTTCTAATTTTCACATCTCAATGAGAAGCCTTTTTGTTACTCACTTCCTCTCTTCTTTGACTTCAACCAAAGAAACCCATAACGACTTCTGCAATTTAGACTTGTGGAATTTATTAAATTTTGTATTTTTAATTTATTTGGACTTATGCTTTTCTTTGAACTTATGCTTTTGAGAAATTACAATTTTATTTGTACTTGTACTTTGGATTTATGTCTAGTTATGCTTAAGAAATACTTATTTCATGCTTAATTCTTTTGTGTTGTTTCTTTTTTGTTCTTGGTTTTTAACTCGATGGCTATTGTTTGATGTTGAAAATACTTTTTTTTTTAATTTATTTTTTAATTTAAATATCCATGGATACCCATCCACAGATCATTTTCAAACATATATCCGACGAGTAAAGCGAGCATAGGTTTTTCCTAGCAGGAGGAAAGCCCCAAACCGTTCCCAACCCTACCCATTGTCATCCCTACCCTTCCCCCTCCCATTCCCTTGTATCTCAGTCCCGCACTCTGTTTCTATTTTTCTTTTTTGCCAGTCATCAATACAACAAAAATAAGTTTCAATTATGATAAAATTACACGACAAAAATGTATTTTTGTGTATTTTAACATATCTTGTCCAAATACACAATAAAAATGTATTTTCATTTTGTATCTGAATAAGATTTGTTAAGATATACAACAAAAAAATATTTCATTATTTATCTCAACACATTTTTTTCTAGATGCATAAAGGAAACATATTTTCATTGTGTTAGTTTTAATAGAAATGTGTTTCGGTCAAGAATATTTTGTCAACAAAAAAAGTTATAAGTAAACTTAACAAGAGCAGGAGTAGTACATATTTCTTGAAATTGTTCAAATGTAAGGTTATAGATTCCATAAATTAAAAGTATTTTATCATTACTAACATGGGTTGGGTTTAGAGGAAGGGACTAGTCTCTCACAACGTGGTGAATCAAGATTCAAATTCTTGCTAGAAGAGGTACCTGTCCGACCATGTCTCGAACAAGATTCCTTGCAAAGGAGGAGATCTGTGGGGAGAAAAAGTATTTTATCATTACAACAACAAAAAATATCTACATATTTCCTAATTTTGCGACATGTGCGTAACACAAATCATGTTATTAGTAAATAAATGTTAGCTATACATTATCTAATATCCTTTTTTAAACATTTTTATTATTGACTAAAATTTATTAGAAATTATTATTTATTTGGTCTTATTATTTATTTAACAAGTTTCTCTCTTGATTTTATAGTGTTTAATTAATTTTAATTAATAATAGAATATTGAAAATTGCCTTAAGGACTTTAAATTAATTATACATTATAAAATATCTTTTATAATTAAAATTATACATCCAATTTTAGTTTAATTTGATGTAGAAACAAAAGATTGGAGAAGGAAATTGTTGGTGGGACTCAAAACAAGGGCAATGGTGAAGTTAGAGTCTCACTTAAACGAGTTTTCTAATAGTCTCTCATATTTGAAGATCAAGCTTTGCTTAAACAAGCTCTGTTGGAATAGTGACGTAACGAAGGCATGTTGAAGTGGACTTCAACTCACACTTATAATATTCTTATCTCACTTATGCAAGTAATAAACTATGCTTAAGTGAGATTCTTGTCCCCATCAAGATTCATCCTCTCTTCATAATTTTCACTTCTTCTTACTTTTGAGTAGCTAAATTTTCCCTTGTTGGGGGTTTAATGTAACTAGCCAACTCTCATGTAACATTCTAAGTTACTTATTCAAGCTTATAGTTCAATATTATTGTCTTTATCTATGCTTAATGCTTTCTTTGGATTATGTAACGACCCCGTATGCATCCGGTTCATTAACATTATAATATGGTCTTAAGCACAGCAATACTTAACATAATTAAGTAAACACAGAAACATTAAAAATAAAATAAGATGTCATACGACACAACTAAAATATTATGTATGGAATTTTGATATACACCCCGGTACTCGGGTTCTGTTCCACAATGTACATACATTACAAACCCATACCGGGTTACAAAATATATAATCAAAATGAGCCAACAGGTTCACACAAGGCCGCCTTCCGATCTCCGCATCCTCGAACCCATCTTGGCCTCTTGTCCGGGATCCTCGATTAATAGTCTACCCGGCCTCTCAATCGAGATCCACCGCACGACCCTTACTCGGGTCTCTTATCTCGGACCCCGTCCTCTGCTCATTGGCTATTACTTGCAATAAAAAATATATAATCCCCAACCGGGGTGAGATACAATCTCAGTAAACTCAGGATTCTTGGAGTCTCTTCTCCCCCTGGTTCACTTCCACAGTACATAGTATCTATATTGGCATTACATACAACATAGCCAACACGACCTTTTAATAAAAACGACAGTATAACCATCTCAGCCTTTTAAGAAAATAAAAATATAGTCGTCCCGACTTTCATGCACATCACATGTTCATAATCACACCAACGTGTCATTCCAGCACAGATATACAAGTTCACTAGTGCACATCTCATGCACAAATGTATATCACCCGTGCACATCTCATACACCCGTGCACATCTCATGCACTCGGACGTATATGAATTGTCGAGAAGCTCATCCCGGATGAGTATTACACTCTCATATATGGTCCACTTTCCTGGCCAGAGGGCTTCCTCAACCACAATACAAACCTCACAGTGCAAATCATTTACATGTATGTTTCAATCAAAAAGCAGTAACACACAATTTAAATACACGCACTGCATCATACAATAACCATAACTCCCCAGGAGTATGGTGGAACACCATCAAGGGATACAATCTTCCAAGTGCAGAGAGCTTACCTTCTCTGATCACCGCACCGGCTCTCGCAGCCTCGTGTTCACAATCACCAATATCTCCTTTATCACGCCCTATACCAGGCAAGAAAGATATCAAGAACGGTTCTCAACTGTTTCACGAAAAGAACCCAGTTCTTTTCCAGATCTCAAGCATAACCAACCAACAATTGACTTGTAAATCCCACAAAAGTCGATTTGGCACAACAAAATACCAAAACCCAGAAACTTAGCTTTCAAGATTGCACCGTAATCACAACAACCTCCTAAGCAAACTTTTTCAAAGAAACACAACCCAAAACCAACTCTAACTCATATGGGTCATTTTTCCTCTCAAGACCCAAACTCAAAGGAAACGGTAAAACTTACGTATCTTACCTTAAAAACGTTAAGGAAGACTACAGGACAACTTCTCCAAGCTTGGATATCCTTAACGTGCCTTCTAACTCTTAAAGATTGAAACTTTGCACTTTCTTTGAAGAAATGATCCCCTCGCCTGATGGTTTTCACAACTAGCAAAGGGTGGAAACTAGTTTATAAAGCGATTCCCTTCAATCCTTACATTGGATGTGAATGTGTTTAGGTCAAGAAATGGTTATCTAGGAAGCTTTTTCTCACTTTAACAATGGAGGAAAATGGAATAAGAGAGAGAAAGTGTTTTAACAAAGACGGTGGAAATAATGTTACTACTGAAATATCTCACGTGTGCATATCTTATATAGTCTGTAAGTTAACACGCGTCATAAAATAGCAGAAGAGCCTTCCCGCGTCAAAACAACCAGCAGGGAGTCAACATGTGTCACTTGAATAAAGTGAATAAGTAGAACCTACATGTGTCACAAGGCTAAGTCCGGGTTAACTGCAACTACTGACTGTTTTAATCGCTTATAAATACTTATGTAATCTATTGCATAAGAACCCGTCCTTGGCACTAAAGTACGTCCAATGTTCCAACCTATTCCGACCTAATCCGAATTCCTACCTTGATACTTCACAAGTCCAAGGTTCCTCCCAACCTTCTTCGGGATCACTAATCCGGTAACTCTATAAAAAGGGGTTACGAGCTCTTCTGGTCTCTCTACCTGGTAGCTTTTACAAGTCAACCACATACGAGTTCTTCCGAGCTCAACCGAGATAACTACCCGATTGCTCATCCGAGATCACACAAGCTCATCCAAGATCCACCAAGATCACAACTCAGTAACACATCCAAGCTCATCCGTGATTACAACTCTATAATACATCCGAGATCACCCGAGCTTATCCAAGATCACAACTCAGGTCTCAAAGAAAAGGAAGACCCGAGCTCTACCGAGACCGCAACCTGGTCCCTCAAGGAGAAGGAACATACGAGCTCTTTCGAGATAGCTACCCGATCGCTCTTCCCTTCCTTGTCCGAGTTCCTAAATACACCCTCTTTGTGACACCCAGTCATACAAACCCGGATTAAACACAGGGTTATTATAGATTGGTCTCCCATTGTTTGTTGTTTTGGTGTGAAAATCATTAAAAAAAATTATGTTTATTCCTTGAATTGAAAAAAGACAACTAATAGACCTTATATTTTAGAAATGAAGGTATATTAGTTATCTAAGAACCTTTTTGCTTAATGCAAGTTGCTTGACTAAGTTAATTCAAGAAATTGGTAGCCTAAAAGTCTAGTCAAAGAACTAAGATTCTTTATATATAAGAAATTAGGGATAGAGTAAAAAATTGTAGGTTGGTGGTAATACTAATGTTATATCTTTAGTTTTTATCACATTTGACACATTTGACACATGAGAGTAAGGTGCAGTGAAGTCAAACCCCAACGTTTATTATTATTTTGTTAAAAAAAACATTTTCGACACTCAAAGTGTTTGTGAAAATTCCAAAATAGTTTTACCAATTTTAGTTCTTGATTTAGTTGCTAATCTTTATGCACTTTAGTTAGAATCATCATATAAACTACAATTATTAATTCTTTGTCCTTGATTAAGAATAGTGCATAATTAGCTTGATATTACACAAGTCTCTTGAGAGACAACTTGGAATACTTATCATTATTTGCAAGATGGAAGGAATGTATCAAGGAAGCAACGTGAAAAATAAAGTTTCGAGACCAATTCAACAATTCTCTTGACTGAATTTAGAAGCTAAATATTTAAAATAAATTGGTGAAATTTTAATTGAAAAGTCTATTATAGTTACAAGTTTAAAGTTTGAAACTCATGGGGCAAATGACCTTCATTCAATCAATCACTTCTACATGTTTCATGTTGTTGGGATATCATTATTAAAGAAGTATCATGAAAATAATTATCAATTAATTTAGGCACAAGACAACGAGTCAAATTGACAAACATGATTATGTACATTGCATTTCAATAATTTTGTCCAGACCAAAATTGTTATATTGACTAATTGATGTGGATGGAACCGAGACAATAGATAATTTTTTCCGTTGCAAATAATAATGTCTTTAACAAAATTTCCTTGTGCTCAAGGATGATTGAGAAAAACTTTTTTAGTGATGATTTTTAAAAAATGAAAAGTCTAACTTCTGCTCCAAACTCTATCCTCATGTGATTGCCTGAATTACAACAACAAAAAATTAAGAACTTAATAGTTATTTTGAAATGCAGAATGAGTAAAATTTGATTGAATTTTTTTACTAACCAGGTCTTTTCCCTCTACCTTCTTTGTCATTGAAAAGAAAAGCAAGAAATAGTCAAAAAGATGATTGAGGAAAATATGGAAGTTGAATACTTATTAAGAACAAAGTATCAATTGGAAACCTTCCATTAGTGCAATAAAAATAATATGTGTACTATTTATTATTAATATATTTAAAATAAAACATAGTTAAAGACTATTGTTTCCTGTTAAACCCAAATCCAACAAGCTAAAAAAAAGTTATTGCTTTCTGATTTATATATTATAAGACTATTAAGGCAATAACATTTTTTCACAATTCAAATTGCATTTTTTTTAAAAATCCTATATGCTATTAAAGATATTATAGTTTTTTTAGAAAATTAACGAGCTTATAGTTAGAACGTAGAAGTGGTGGTGCCTTACATTAATAATTCTTTAATTCAATTAAAAACAAAATAATTAAGCTAATTAATTTCCTCTATTTAAAATTAAATTGTAAATTTTGGTTTCTTTAATTTATTATACTTAAATTTTCATTTTTTATCTAAATATTCAGTATAGAGACCTACCAAAATTAGGTGAAACTCCTACCAGAAGGTCCAAAATTTAAAACTCATGAAATCACCTCTAGGTGCTTTGCATTGTTGGAAAATCATCATTAAAGAAGTAACCTGAAAACAATGAACTTAGGCACAAGGCAACAAGTCAAGTTAGCAAATAGGATTATGATTATGTACATACATTGTATTTCACTGATTTTGTCTAGGTCAAAGCATTTTGTCCAGCGAGGATGTTGAATAGGCCAATTAATATACTTACCTAAATTCATCAAATAAATTCAACAATGTTGTAATATTGCGAAACAATTCCAATAAATAGAAAACAATAATAAAAGTGGATTAATTTTAAATATTTAATTTTCAAGTTCAATTTTGGAGAACTTAATCTTCATCTACCTGATTTACAAAATTAAAGAAAAATTGCATTACATTAAATTGCATAAACATTCATTAAATTAAATCATCATAGCAACAAAAAAATTCACATGTTGTTAAAAACATAATTAATAATTAATACATATCGAATAAGATGGATATTCCTCTGTCTCATTAATGTAATATTTCTTAGGAAAGAGTCCAACCTTTATAAAATTTAAGCATGTCAATATATATAAAAACTACTACAACATATGATATTATATGTCACATAATTCAAATCTAATAACTAATAAATAGATGTAATTGAGAATACGAATGACTAATAATCTTGTCATGTCATGACAATGAGTTGACGAAAGTCTTTCATGTCATTGATATGGTTTTTTTTAAAACTAATATTCATTAACAAATACAACTGAATGTTAAGATGCAAGAATTTTTTATAGAAAAGTGAAAGAAAAAAAAAATACACAGAGGAATTTACCTATAAAGAGGATGAGTCAATGGAAATAGTCCGCATAAAAATAAATTATTATTAATTATAAAATAAAATTTGAGGAATATTTAGATGTAGTTATTTTTATAATATTTATCACAAAATGCATAATATTTTTATTGTGCTAATAAATTTATTTTTCTTTGACTTTGTCATACAAAAATGGTTTCTCTTTAAATATCTTGAAAATAATAATCAATCAATTTAGGTACAAGACAATAAGTCAAGTTGGCAAATAAGACTATGATTATTGTATGTACATTAAATTTCACTAATTTTGTCTAGTTCAAAATAGTTATCATTTGTCTACCATTTAAGATTTGTGAATTTTTATTAAAAAAAATAGAAAAAAAATACACAAAGGAATTTACCTGTAAAGAGTATGAGTTGAAAAAAGTCATTCATGTAATTGATATGATTTTTTTTACTAATCTTCATTAACAAATACAAATAAATGTTATTGTGCAAGAATATTTATAAAAAATTGAAAGAAAAAAATACACAAAGGAATTTACCTATAAAGA
The DNA here is from genome assembly GCA_013407115.1 of Glycine latifolia. Lineage (NCBI taxonomy): Eukaryota > Viridiplantae > Streptophyta > Magnoliopsida > Fabales > Fabaceae > Glycine > Glycine latifolia. The sequence goes on from CM023954.1 coordinate 8,123,233, forward strand.
GGATGAATCAATGGATGGAGTCTGCATAAAAATGAATGATTATTAATTATAAAATAAATTTTGAAGAATACTTAGATGTAGTATTTATTTTTATAATATTTATCATAAAATACATAATATTTTTAATGTGCTAATAAATTTATTTTTCTTTGACTTGTCATACAAGAATGGTTTCTCTTATAATATCCTGAAAACAATAATCAATCAATTTAGGTACAAGACAAAGGTCAAGTTTGACAAACAAGACTATGATTATGTACGTACATTACATTTCACTAATTTTGTCTGGTTCAAAATAGTTATCATTTGTCTACCATTTTAGAATTGAGAATGTTATTGATATCATGCAACATTAAACTAAACTAATTTATTCTTATTGCGGTTTTATAATAAAAAAAATAAACAAATGCAAACAAATAGTTTCTACATCTTTTTTTCAGCACTTTCTACCCATTAAAGTTATAAATTTAGTTGAATTTGGAAGCATGAACTCGTGTGTTGTCATTAATAAGGATATGCATCTGTCTGCAATAGTTGGAAAGATACTTAAAGAAATACAACTCTTAAAAAAGCTAAAATGGAAACTCATAAAATACTTTCTTCTTAAAATGAAAATTAAGTTATTTTTCTTTTCCAAAGAAATTCGCACACCACCCTCTATCTCTCTCTCCCACTTAGCTTTTCCAAACCAGCGCCACCATCTCTCATCACAGGTAATGTTGAACCCAAATAGACATTTATGCATAGCCTCTTCGATCGCAAAGGAAAAATGCCATATAGATAGTGCAGCCTCTTCGATTGCAACATCAAGACTTCTAAATTAGGGTTTAGGATTCAAGGTTTAGGGTTAGGGTTACTTTTTAAGGGGTTATGGCTTAGGATTTAAGGTTTTAGGGTTAGTGCTTAAGATTGGAGTTGCATGAATTAGGATTACTTTGTTATTTAGGAGATCTGTATGGATTGATAAATTTATGTTAGCTATATTATTGATTTTATTTATTAATATTATTTCAGACCAAATCAAATCAATTTTTTTGTGTGGGTTTCTAAATAGAATTTATTTAACAAGTAAGGTATCGAGTGTGATAAATTGTTGATGTTAATATCTCTTACACAAGAAAAAAAATGAAATTATCATGATTATAAATTTTGTTATTTAGGAGATTCGTATGGATTGATAAATTTATGTTAGTTGTATTATTAATTTTTTTTAATATATTTCGAGTCAAACCTGACTAATTTTTCTGTGAAAGTTTCTAACTATAATTTATTTACTAGATATTGGGTGCGATAAGTTGTCAAGCTCATCCATATCGCATACATAATTAAATATTAAAATTATCATGAGAATGTTTTTAAATTTGAAGATTTTTATGGTCTAAATACAAATAGAATTAACTATGTTTTTTGTCTCTCAACTTTTTCAAATTTTCACTTTTAGTCCTTAAAAAAAAATTGACTAGTCTTAATCCATGGTGTTTTTATCTATTAGCATTTCTTGTCTTTCCGTTAAGTGTTCCGTTAAATGATTATATGTCAATAATTGAGAGGTCATGTGTTAATATTTTGTGGCAATTCATTTTTTTAGAGTTTGAATCCTCAAAAAATGTTTCGCGAAGGATTTGACAATAATATAATCAACCTAACAATACCTCTTGTTTGAGAAAGTAAAGCAACTCAGTTTTCAAATGCAACAAATTCTAAAACAAGTTTTCAACAACTAATTCAGGAACACACAACCTCAATATCTACATTCTAAGCATGTATTAAAACAATTTATGTGTATAATATTTATTTAAAAACAAATAGTACATCAGAATAATATAGGAAATATCTATTTGTATAATGAAAATTTGGAAAATTATTGTAGAAAGTATTGAATATTTTATAAAAAAAAAATACAACTTATTATTGTAAGAATATTGGTTAAAAACTTAAAATTTAGATATACATTTTTTTTAATATACATACAAATTAAATTTCGCGTTAGTGTTATTGATTTTTCTTCAATATCTTGTAAGATTTAGATGTTTTAAGCGCAAACTATCATTAATTAACATATAATTGGTTGTTTGAATAATTATTTTCGCCAGTCTTTTTTATTATGAAAAGATAATTATGATAAATCATATTTTACGTTGTTAAAAAAATCATACTTTACATCATATAAATTGTCAGTGTGAAATTACATGGTAGCTTGAGCCACGTAGGACATGTCTAGCACAGGTTTGTCACGTGAGAAATGCCTCTTCTATTTACTATACAAAATATGATAAGATGCACCTAACTCAATAAAAAATATAATGGGAACGACACGATAATTATCTTAAATTAGTGAAGGGTTCGATTTTAATGCAAATTAACCAATTTAATGCACATGGGACGACACTGCTTTATCAACCGTAAGTTTGCCTTGAATAAGTGTGTGTTTGAATTTAAGTTGTAAACGTAGTAAATATTTTCTATGTAAATTCAAATAATAAAAATAAGTTGAAAATAAAAATAAGGATAGTCACACTTATGCAAACCTATACTTCAAACGTACGTTTATCTCAAACAAACATATGTTTGTAATCTTCTACCAAACACACACTAAGTATTCTAGTTGGAGAATCTCAGTTCACTACAATCTGAAGGCTGCAGGGGCACGGGTACTCAAGTTATCAACTAAGTACACAATACACTCCATCTCTTCTTAACCTGCGGCTCCAACTTAGGAGTACTTATTCTTCATCTGCTAAAAGAGACCATGGGATAAGAGTCAATTCATATCAAACCATTCATATATCCTAAACCAGCCCAAAAAAGTGTGTTTATTTTATGAAAAGAAAAATACTCTCATTACCTCTTGTAAATTGACCATAATCATTTTCGGATGAAAATGATCGCTTCTGCTTCTTTAAAGATAAAGACGTCTTTCCAGATGAAGATGGCAACATATACTGAGGGCCAGTGCTTTCATGGACATATACTTTTTCTGAGTTTAGTTGCCTTGTTGTATTTGAGGCTCAGAGATTTATAAATCCTCTTCAGGTATTTCAAATTCTCAAGCACGTGCTTGTTTAAATGAAGATAAATAAAATCTACGAATTTATGACAAATTTAAGAATAACAATATAAATATACTTAAATATGAAAATTATCTATTTGGTTTCATTTTCAACAACTAACCGGATTTGGAGGAAATTTACTCGATCTCTTCATAGAAATCACTCTTGTGTTGTAATTAAACCTCAGCCCTTTCTTTCTCTTGCTCATGTCTAAACAAAGATCTTTAAATCGAAAATACAAGCATAAAAATAATTTATAGTATTGAAGTAAAAGATAATTATTTCAAAACAATAATTTCGTGTGTCTGTGCGCAGTAAAAGATATATATTTTAAAACAATAATTTCATATGTGTGTACATTGCTCCGCTTCATTGTTACTCTATACTTATTCAGTAGTATCTATTCAACATCGTCAAACTCACGGCCGAAAAATTTCTGGATCTCCTCGCATCTTGGATATGTTTTGCATATTCAACAGCAAACAAGATAACTTTCTTGGCACTGTCATCATCAAAGTTTATTTCTCCAGCTAAAATTTCTTGCAATTTCATTTGACTCTTACAGAAAATACAAAAAAAAATAAAAAGAAAGATAAAAAGACAATAATCACAGCCATAAATATATATTAGAATAAGATATATAATTAATTGCTCTATAAGTTATACTTTTGTTTTTGCCCAGTACACAGTAGCAGACTTGTGGATGAATGCTAGCAGGTCTAACAGTGGAAAGATAGGGACCAGAACCAGTATCATGAACAAATTTGATTATAAACACCCAGATCATGAGTAAGAGGAGTAGGAGTATCTGTAGATTCATTAGAAGAGCCAGACTCATGACTTGGAACTTCAACTGAGGAAGCAGTGGGAAAATTAGGAAGCACTGATAAAGTCTGAACATGATTTGAAAGGTGAGAAAATTAGGAAGCAGAATAAGCTTTGAGAAGTCTTATGTTCGATGGAAAAGCTCTGTTATAGTCAGTTTTGTAACGTTGAGACGTCTGAACACTGTAATATAATATATATATATATATATATATATATATATATAAGCTCTCCCTGAAGAAGAAAAAAATGTGTGGGTTGGGATTAAAAACTATCCACATACCAACGAATTAGAAATTAAGAATGTAAAAAAAAAGTGTTTTATTTTAATAAGAATTAATATTTTTTAAGTGTGTTTATCTATATTATTTCAATTTAAAAGTAGTTTTTTACTTATTTTAATAATAAATCATATCTACTTATTTAAAAATTGATTATTTTAAAGTTATTTTTTAAAAAATTTAAACAAACTCACCTTAAGAAAAAAGTGTTGAGTGGAATGACTTGTGGGCTTTAGTTCATATGGGTAGCTCTAATATCATCTGCTTCTGATTTGATTGGGCTAAATAAATGCCTTTTGGGATGGTCAACAATAGGCTTGTTACAACAAGACTAAAAAGTCCAAACTAGAGGCGTCAAGGAAACCTAACAACTGAAATATCAGCTATCAAGAGGAGTTGAATCCAGGGTTATTGCTTCCTGCACCTCAAAAGTGTTTCTTTCACCTCTTTGAAATGCTTTTTTACCTTCTAGATTGATAATATGGAATGTAAAAAGTGTAACCGATCTAAAATGTAATTTTAGATTTTGGATTAGTCCATCAAGCGAAAAAGGAGTGCAGGAAGTAATAATAGCCCACAACAACTCCACACAAAAAGCAACTATGACTGAATGAACATGCAGAAGAAGAAAAAATTGTCTCGGAAGACAATTTTATTGAGTGAAAAATATTTACAGCATGGTAGATTAACTAGTAAAAGATTAACTCTTCTAACACCCCCGCCGCCCCGGGGGGCCTCTCCCAAAAAACAAAACAAACACTAGCCCTTCTATCAAATTCTTTTTTTCGAAGAAAATTAATTAAATTTATACCAGTTAAACTAAACATACGTTCGTTACATTTAAGAAAATTTAACTCGAATTCAACAAATTTCAAATATTATGGAGAATAATGATCATAGTTAAGATTTAATTTAAAATTTATTAATTTATATTTTAAATTTGGTTTAATGACTTGTATGATTTAATTGCTCAAGTATCATGTTTTAATTAATTAAAATATAATATGGGCAAAATATATTTAAAAAATCTCCTCTTAAACTCAGTCGCACAGATTGTAAAAACAAAGAACACATCGTAAAAGCAAATAGTCCCTACATTAATGGTGTGACAAATTGGACCCTAAATGACCCTCAATCCAACATTGAAGTTTGGCCTTTCGAGCCTTGCTGGTGCTCGTATGCATGTTGAATGAGTAAAATGTTTGGTTTGAATTATGTAACAGTTACCCGCATCAAATGGAAACAATTCTTTCTAACTTACACATAAATTTATAATGTGTGGAATAGCTTCAGAAAAAACAATTAATTTTTCATGGTAAAGATGAAACAACATATAGTTTCTACCTTTTCATGATATTACCATGATTTTGTAAGGTAGTATCAACTTTGTATTGTCCAAATACACTATTAGAAGTGAACGCTAAAAAAATTTATGAATGTCCGTAGTAAATGTTCGAGCAAACATGCGTGTCACAACCGCGTGCTTCGGTGCATGATGGTTTTAATAGACATGCTTTCAAAATTCACTCTGTTCTCAAGCAAGTGAAATTCGTTATGGTCAAATACATCTTAAAAACTAGTTACAAGGTGTCATGGTCCTTGAGACACAAGCTACAAGAAAGGACACACATAATAATACCATGAAATTATTTCACGTGTAGAAGTAAACTTTGCAGTTACATGTAGACCTCCATGCCGATAAATTTGGAGGATTGACATAGAGGACAGAAACTAAGCTTACTTTCACAATCTTTACAGAGGCAAAGATGCTTACAAGGTAACAAAACCATGGTCACTTCATTGACTCTGCAAGCCTTGCATGTCATCATCTCTTTCATGTCGGTATTCTCCCTCGAAAGCAGATGAAAATCAAGGGAACGGCCATTGCAGCAAGAAGCTGTATTGTCGACCTCACTGTCACCACATCCTTCTTTACTATCTCTGCTTTGGACATATGCTTGCTGAAGGTTGAACTTGAGAGCAGAAATCATATTTTCATTATATCTTGCTCGCTGTTGCCATGTACCAGCTTCTACAGTCAACTGCTCCATTCGATCTTCGAGTTCCATGTTCCTCTTGTTGATGCTTTCTACCTCAGCTTCTTTCTCACGAAGTTTCTGAAGGACTTTGTCTTCGATGAGTGAGACACTCTGAAGCTGTGTTGCCTGAACCTTCTCCAAGACTGCTTGCCGCAAACGTTCACCCTATTTGAAAGGAGAAGATTAATTAGTGTTGCATCTTCAAAGTAGAGTTTTTTTTTCCTCAGTTATACAGATGCAAAATGGGTTCGAATCCGGAAACAGCCTTTTTGCATATGTAAGGATAAGGCTGCGTACAATATCTCTCCCCCTTACCTGCGCACAGCATGGAGCCTCCGGACAAATGGAGTACGTAGTTTTTTTTTGTTTTTTATACAGATGCGAAATCAGGTAAAAATATAAGTTCCAACACAGTACAAAAAGGCATTTATATTTGAACATTGAAGCAATTACTCAAAAGAAAAACAGTTTATTGATACTGTCAGATTCAGTGCAGAAAAAGAGAAAATGATGAAGCTTGATCAGATTTCTTTAATAATTCAATCAGTGATGCATATATATGTTATAAGGAAGAAGTATACTTAATAAGCTTTTCTCATCAGTTGTTGCATTTGGCTCACCTAAAAAAACTAGAGTGATCTCATTATTCAATAACAGCAAGAGGCAAGAAAAAGGAGATTACTCTCCAGCACGAATAAAAAATTGAGCATCTAACATATGATACACACCTTTTTGATAGCATGAATCAACCTCACTAATAATAAATATTTTTATAATGTTATAGGAGAAGTGGCACCCGAGAGGGAAGCAGTTGGATTGGAAAGAGGAAAATCAAGGAAAGTGGTGAAGAGAAACGGGGGTGGAACGCCGCTGAAAAAAGAAAGAAATGCGGCTGATTTCTTGAAGGGGTTTGTGATTTGGTTTGGAAAGTTAAAATTTGTAGATCAGAAGAAGAGGGGAAAAGAAAAGGAAAAAGGGAGAAGAGAAAAAGAAAGGGGAGGTGGAATGCTGTGGAAATGAAATGATGCTGCCCGCACATGGCAGTCTGTGGCAATGGGTGTATGAAAGAGAAAGATGAGATGTTAAATAGGGAAAAGGGAGGGAAGAAAGAAAAAAAGAAATAAATCTTAGCCATCAATTTAAAAGACAGAGATGTAGTGGTGTTAATAAACTTGCACACGGTGGGAGACATGTGCAACTTTCCCACCATAACCAGCGTCTTAAAATAGATCTTACTTAAGGTGTATGATGCCTAGTATGGATGCAGGCAGATTCTTCATTTAGTCATGGTAATTCAGCGCCATGTAACGAGAATTAAGAATGAGAATTCTCTAAAGCTGCCATTACATAACTTACATCCCACTTCTAATAGGTATCTCCTTTAAGCATGTAACGACAAAACTGAAAGTGCATGCTTCATACAAATTACACAATATCAGTGAGAGAAGAAATACTTACATTAGCCTAGTGCAATCAAACACTTAAGAGATCCAATTATCAAGTATCAACAATAGAAGACACATCAGGTGTGCATAAATAATGAGGTCTACACTCTAATCATGGAGGAGTCTATCAAGTCTCGCATCACAATAAATGGTTTTAACTTATAATAGTTTACCTTGAACGAGTAACCAATAAAATGGTAAACTAGACATCAAAACTCGAGCTTACCTGCATTTTGAGAAATCTATCTATCTCTACATCCTGCTGCTGCAACTCACACTCGATTTCATCACCGATGAGCGACAACAAAGCTGAGTCTCCGGTTGATGTCAGGTGAGTATTGTCTAGTGACAAGCCCAACCCAGTCGACACTGATCGTGGTTGAAGGAAATCAACAGAAGATATCTGAGAATTGTTCTCCAAAAAATCCTGTTCTTTTAGTCTCTTCCTCTCTGGCTCCAAACCATAATTCCATTGCAATTGCAAATCAAGTCCACCCTCACTGCCATCAGCAGGAGGAACAGGACCCGGAGCAAACCCAACAACATGAACTAGACAACAACAACAACAAACAGACAAACAAACAAAAAAAACATCACAATCAAAATCTAGGACTTAACTTACTATGTCAACCCCATAACAACCCCATAAGAAATGTTGAGGAAAAACACAAAAGATTTCAAAAATCTAAATTTTCCAGTGGTTGAATCATCATACAACAAAAAAGAAACAACTTTGACTAAAAATAACCAAAAAGGTACCACCAACAAACCTAGCTAGGGTCATTTCCCTAAGAGTTAAGATTTTTCAGAGCATTGAACACATGTAACAAAAAACAAAAGAACCAAAATTGAACAAAGGGAGGATAAAGATGAAGAATTTACATACATGGAGGAATATAGGGTGGATGTTGGGACTGATCTTGCAAATCAGTAGGGTTATAAAACGTCACCTGCTGTGACATCTGACCATCGATTGTTTGCAGATTTCTGAAAGCAAAGGAAAACAATAAAGGGGGAAAATATAAAGAAGCAAAGAAGATTAAATTGTAAAAATAAACAAAATATCAAAAAGGGTTGGTAAAATGAAGGGTGGAAAGGAAGGGAAATGGTTCGGGATTTAAATAAATAAATAAAAAAATTGAGAGGATAATTAGATTAATTGCCTGAAGGTTTTGGTTTGTGGCTGCTGCTGTTGTTGTTGGGTTTGGTAGTGCCGTTGGAAGTGGTGCTGAGGGAAAGCCATGGATGAATAACAACACCACCCGAGAAATGGAAATGGAAATGGAAGAGGAAGAAGTGACGAGGTGGTCGATGCACTAGTTTCTTTTAATTTCCACACTTGCCCCTCATGCCTTTTTTTTTCATTCATTCATAAAATAAAATGTTTGGACTAACCCCCAACTTTGAGAATCTGGCCCAAAATAAAACCAACATGTCGTGACTTCTTAGACACGTTTAGGTAAATAATTTAATTAAGTATTTGTTTAATATATTTTATTAAATAAGAGCTTAACTTTCCTAAAAAAAATTAAAATAAGAGCTTAACAAAAAGTTAAGTTAAAAATAATTTATTTCGATAAACTTTTTATAAAGCTTAAGAGAATCTCTAAAGGTATGGGACAACTCATCAACTTTATTATTTATAGTTTTTTATATGATTCTTAGTGTGACACATCAGTTTTTTTTATAACTTTATTAAACTTAGGCAGTCAATTTTTTAAATGGTGAAATCTAATGAATCTTTTCTTTTTTTGGTTATGCAACTATCCCTTAAATGCAACTATCCCATACACGTAAGTATCGCTTTAGTCTTCAGCTAGCTCTAATGGTACAACCCAGTTTGATGCCATTACTCATTTGTTAAAGCAACATGAGCAATTTCCATGGAAGAGTTAAAAAAATAAGCCAACAAAAATTCACAAAAAAGTCATATGGTATGTTTGGTTTCACATCTTAAATGTGATTTTTATATTTATTAAAAAGTTAATAATTATAATTTTCACATTTCAAACGTAATATATTATTTCCCACGGAGTTTTCAAAAACATATATGAGTCATTTTCATAAATTAAAATACACTTTTTCAAACACCAACTTAATATATATATAAATATATATGGAATGTTAATTTTCTATCATTTTAGGAGTGATGAGGTATTATTAATTATTAAGTTATTCATTTATAATAAAATTCAGCTCCGTAAGATAGTAAAGAGATGCATTTACATATAAGTTAGTTTATTTTGAGTATTGTAAAATAATTAAACAAAAGTAAAAAAATTGAATAATGTGATGTTTGGATTAAATTTGAAAGAGTTGAAAACTACTTTTACTTTAGTGACAAAAATTTCCTTCTAAACTTATGCGTTGGAATGTGCAATTTTACATCAAAATTCGCAAATGTACTTCTAACTGTAATCCAAACATAACCAATGCATAGCCAGCATGTTTAAGTTTAAGGGAAAGCTCGAGTTTCCAAAATGTGAACTAATTGATAAACTGGTTAACAACACATCTTACTGTAGGGTGAGGGCCGCGTCTGAACTTATAGGTAGAGAGGTAGTGATGATGGAACATGATTAGTGATCATTAGTGTAAAGTGATTACCATAGAAGGAATTTAACCTCTACCTTCTGTGTCTTGTCATCAACATGCATGCGTGCCTTAAATCTTCATCTCATGCTCCAAGTCTTTTTCATTCCCGACACTCCACAAACTCCTTCCTAGCTAGGTAAGAGGGTTACTCATTGCATGTTTATTTCTTCCATTATTATTTATTGCTAACAGTTCATGCTTTTCCTGTAAGTGCACATGCTTCTCTTTTTCTCTTGATGTCTGTCTGTATTTTGTTCATGACAATTTTAGCTGGTAGTAATTTCATCCCTTCCCTCCCAGCGTGCTTATTTTATAATCATTATCCGCAAACTCTTTTTTTGAGATTACACAATTCGGGTGGCGGCACAGTGAAACAAAATCGTGGTCAATCCCACGGTGAATATAAAGCAACACATTGTTGTTTCTCAAAATTCAAGGTGACACCACAATTTTTACCCCAAAATCGATTTTTTGTGGTATCCAAACACACACAGATTATAACAAGCCTAACAACTTAAACGATAACCGAAACTAATAGGGTTTTTTACATTTGGCTTTGTTCTAGTTGGATTAGAGAGGCCTTGTGTAGTTGTGTCCCCTTTAAATGGAAATTAGTCACCATGCAAGTTGCAACACATTAATTGATATTATAAGGTAGGGTCATTCTTGAATCTAGAAGTACTGGCAAAGATCACAATATTGATTTCTCTGCTCATGCAGTTTATTGAATATATCTAATCATCCAAGAATATAACAGATCTAAAAATATCACAAGTCAGTCACAACATGTTGCAGAATGTTCATTAGCTGCATTTTGCAATTGATGAAGTTATAAAATACTTGTACATTTTTATGCAAGTGTCAACAATGGCACGAAGACTGTGTCAAACTGCTACAAATTAAACTGCACCAGGAACAACCCAATGGAGTGTGATGTAGTCAGCAGATTTAAATGTAGATTATAATGCCTGAACAAAGCTACCCTTTTACGAGGCGACTAGCCATCTAAAAAATTATTTTCTCCCTCAATAAAATCGAGCTGTTTAAGACACGTCTGGAGAGGGTTTTTCAATCCTTGTTGTATCCATAAACAGTTGTGGCATGTTGCCGTAGAGTGCATCCTTCATAATTGTACAAAAAAGAGTCGTTAAGCTCGACAGATTAAGAAAAATGAAGTACTCATCATGACGAGAAATTATTGTAGTCTGAGACCACCATGCATCCATAGTCTCGACAAATTTTCACGTGATATATAGATGAGTTTTAAAATTTATGATAAGAGTTAAAAAAAAAAGTCACCTATGTGTCATATCAAGATTGGTCAAAACTATAGATTAATAATGGTTTAGATCACATAATAATTTTTCCATCATGACAACTATGTAAGATGATATTGAAGGGTTGAAGTATTGAACACAAACCTTAATAGAGGGATGAAAAGTGGATGAGGTATCCGAAGTTGCTATGTTTGTCACGGAGGGTACACCAATAGACTGATTTGAGATGCTGCATTGCTTTGGAAAACTAAAGGCATGCCGCACCAAGCTTTCATCATTTGAAGAAGAGGCAATTGCACTGGTAGAATTCTGAAATCCATTACTCCCATCAAGATTCAATCCAGTCTGCGGCATTATCATAGGTCTTAGTCCTCCTGGCAAAGACATTGGATGCAAGCTCAAACCATTTCTCATCATTAACATCTGCAGAATCAATCACAAGTACTAAAACTGACAATTAGTCAATGAAAGAGTAATGGAACCAAATAACCTAAATGTGGCAAGACAACTTCCAAGCCTTTTATTTTCTTTTTTTCGCCCTCAATTAACTAAAGTGAATCAGTTAATATTGCAGCCGCTTGAGCATGTGTTATAGGTTCAACATGTCCTACCAAGTCTATAATGTGTTAGCGATGTAATATAAGAACCATTCACGTATCTTTGCCTAACAACTTCAACTTTTAGGATGGTTGGTTCATAAAATAGTATCAAAACTTCTATTACCTAGTGGCCTAGAGTTTGATCATTGCTTGTATATATTCTTCTAATAAAAAGTTGAATTTCAGTACAAGGTAAATAGACCTATGAATCATTCGTACTTCAAATGCAATGGCTCTTGTTAAAACTGTAATCTAAAAATCATATACGTATCTTCACCTAACAGCTCAAGTGTTTGGAAAAATTGGTTCGTCACAAAATATACCAAAAAGAATTGAAACAACTTTAGAAGGACCACAGTGGGCATTTAGTCTTTTGTTTCATCGACGGCACATGCCATAGATAAGGACAATCAATGTGCAGCGCACAAATATTCAAGAGTTAACTGACCCCTCTCAAGTTATGTAGCACTGATGTAAAGTTTATTGGTGACTAACAAAAGAAACCCTCCTCCATGCCAAATCAAGGTTGAACATGCGAACAAACAGTCATAATATTTGTTGTTTATTGATTCTGTAACTCAGCCTAGCAGCATGATATGTAGATTGCACTGCCCGAAACAGGTTTTAAAGTTCTCAACTGTTCATCTCATTGGAAAATCATTCTTTCGTAGATAATTAAAAAGTATGAGAAGTGTTAGCAACACACACTCTAACATAAATCATTGTATGGTTTAGGATCACCACGTGTTTATAATCTCAACCATAAAACAATTTCTCCTCTCTAATACACTTTGCAATTGGTTAAAATTTATTAGAAAATATAAAATTATTAGCGAGTCTTGTTAAATAAGAATTGAGAGGTTATTCAAAAGACTCTGTCAGAGAATGTATTGTTAGCTCAAAAAGTATTCATGAAAGGAAAATCCTATTGTGAAATAAGTAACTAAATGCAGAGGACAAAACAATACATGAGTCAAGTAGGGAACAGAAGAGATATCCAAGGAGGTGATTAATATAATATGACAAGCCGAATGAAAGAAAACTCACTTGCACTTGAAGCTGGAGCTGCTTTAAATATTCTATGGCCTCATCTAGCATTGAAGCTTTGTCTGTCTTTTGAAAACAAACACAAAGGAATCATCAAGAAAAAAATAATTCTAAAGAAAAGAGAATAGTAGTGTTTTGTAAAATTAATCAACTTAATGAAGAGGCAAATGATTATAAATATATGTAGAGATATAGTACCTTGTTGGAATTTGGAATTAAATTCTGTAAGGCTTTCATTTTCTCGTTAATCCTACTCCTCCTTCTCTGCACACATCAAAATCATCAATCAGAACTAAGAAAAATAGAAAAAAATTCTCATAAAATTGAAAGATAAAAATAGAACCTTTTCAGACAAATTATGGAACTCTGCAGCTCTACTCCTCTTTGACGAAGAACGTGGTGGTGGGACAGGTTTCGAAGCCTCCACACTCTTCTATCAAAAACAAAAATAGAAACTTCCACTCACTAACAGAAAAAAAAGGCCATCCAAAATGCAATTTTTGAATTTCCAAAAGATCTACCCAACTCTGTGTTCCAAGTTTCCTTAAAGCTTTGAAGCCAAAATCATATAAACTATTAGCAAGGTTCTAAAAAATAGGCGTCTAACTACAATTTTCTCCATAACATCAAGATTTTTTAAGTCTTCATGACCGCAATTGTTACTACATCGGCCATATTTTCCTACAATATTAAGGATCGCGACAAAAATGCGACCGTGTGACGGCAGTTTAAAACCTTGACTATTAGCAATAGAGAATTTCGATGATGAGCAAGTTTCAATTTTGATATTTAAATTGAAGAGTGGGGTCTAAAGGGTGTGTGTAAGTGATGACACTTTTTTGTGGGGAAGCAAAAAAGATTTGGAAGGACTAAGGAGTGGTACCTCAACAGGAGAAGAAGTGAAATCAGGGGTGTGATTGTTGTTGTGTTGTTTGAAGGTGGTGGCATCAGAGGCAGGGATGTAATGATGGGGGTCAGAGAAATTGAAATTTGAGGGAGAGGAAGGAACAGGGTTGTTGTTGTTGATGTTGATGTTGATGGTGGTGTTGTGTGGGGTGAAATCAGAAGGTGAATGATTGGGGTCCATTCCTAGTGGAGGAGAATTGTGGAGGAGTTGGTTGAACAAGGTTGAGAATTCTTCTGAATCAGGAGGAGGCAAGGCTCTCCCTTTATCACCAGCCATTGAACTTGAAAAAACTAAGCTAAAACTGAAAGAAAAAAGAGAGAGAATGAGAATGTTGATGTTGGTGTTGATGTGCTCAATCCTCTGCGCAGCAGCTTGCAAATGGTAGCAAATAGGACAAGAGGATTTTGTGTAAAGCGGGATTAACGTTTTAAATTGGCTTTATTACACTGTTTTCTTTGTACGAGGTCGTTTACTGTTGTCATTACAATTGATTACTCTCCCGCCTCTATTACTTATCTTACTTTCCTTGCTTCATATTTAGTTTACATGTGTTTCTCTTTAAATTTAATTAGAAATCGTAGTAATTTAGAAGGATTCAGCTTTTTTGAACTGAGTAACTCAGTATACATAATTATATAATCACTATAAATCATCAAAAAGTTATTTGTTTGGGTTATATTAAATTTGATTTGTTTTGAATTTTGTAGATGAAAAAAATATTATTGAAAGATGTATTAATAACACATTAATAAAAAAAATATACTTATCATAATATAAAAAAAATTACTCACCATAATATATATATATATAGTAAATGATTGAGTTATTATTAATATGAAAATTAACAGTTAATTCTTTTACAGCTGTGATTATATACTCTATCTTTCTTTAGAGAAATCAAGCCTATTTTTGTAAAAAGAAGGAAAAATCAAGTCTATTTAATGCATATTTGGTAACATGGTGAGATCAAACTCACTATGAATTTCTGAAACAACAAGTGGTTGTTTTTATGTTGATTTCAACATAATTTTATTCTCAGCTTCGATTCCTATTGCTAATTCAAACGTATTCTTATGTTATCATTCATTTATAGTAGATTGTTATGAATAACAAGTTGATTGACTTTTATAATTATTATTTAAAAACTTATATTTGATATGATTTCTAATTTATTGGTAACGTATGGAAAAATTAAACTTTGTTATTTTTCTTTTAATTAAAACTAAATAAAAGTTGTGTATATATATGTTGGTGGTTATAAAAGGGTAGATGAAATGTACTGCTAAGTGCTAAACAATTTTAATTATGTAACATGAAAGCACAAAGTCAAACTTTTAACGAACGGTAAAATTCTTGGCTAGGTGATTTCTACATAAAAAAGAGTCATTCAGATGTCGCGATACATAATATTCATTTAAAACATGTTATTGAATTAATTTAAACACATTTCAATCATATTTAAATATTTAAAACTATTTTCTTAATTAAAACTAATTTTATCGACTTGTAAATCAAAGAGACACTTAAACCAAAAATCATAAAGTTTTTTTGGTTTACACAAAAAATCATATTTTGTTCATATTTAATTGAGTCTATTGTATACCTTAGGATCACACTCACACACACACAAATGTATACATGTTGATGCATACATAAATAATTCGTACTCAAAAGGCGCAGATTTATTTTTAAAGATTTTCTTTTTATCTCAATACGAAGGATGGGCATCAATGATTGAATTGGTGATAAAATAAATTAGAACTTAAATATTTTGAAAAAGAAAAATATCATTGGTAGTCTGCTAAGTTATTTTCTTCTAGAAAAACTAATTATTTATTGCAGTGTCAGGAACAGTTTATTGTTATTGTTATTTTATCTTGCCGTGTTGAATTTTATTGGTTGTTTAATTAGTTTGACCATGGGTTTTCAATGCTTAACGCCTTAACCTGCGAGACAGTTCAGAAATTGAAGTGACGTAATAAATAAATAAAATATATCGAAAAATAAATTTAAAAGAACGAAACGATGAAAAATGAAAAGAAAAGAAGAAGAAAAAAAAGCAAAAGTCAAAAGACGTCATAGTAATCTTCACCGTCTTATCCAACCAAACGAGACCAATTTATTATAGAGCTAAAATGTGCAATTCCCGAGGCTACGTTTGGTTGCGTGTTCTGCTCACAATTTTTCCCAATACAAAACACCTAGTACTACCTTCTTTCCCCCGAAACAACTGTGAAAGTGCCACAGTTTGAAAATAAAATTATCAAAGTGCCACAGCCTAAAAGAATATTGTCGATGTGCCACGCTGCGAACCTCGCTATCCACTCCAGCGACCTTCCTTAGCTGAGTTGGCAATCTGCCATTGGTTGGCGTAATCAGCTGGGCTTCCTAGCTAACTACGTACTCCGACTGCGAGGTGAAGTTCGCTGTGTACCATAGCTGGTTTTGTAAATTCGCTAGCCTCCTTAGCTAGTTATGTGACAAGGTCGCTGGGTTCCTTAACTAACTTAGTAAAGTTCGCTGCAAATCATAGCTAATTACGTACAACTCCCAACGTGCACCTCATGCTAATTTGAATTTGCTGGGAGGGATTGCGATGTACGTGAAATACTTTGCTGGCCTCCTCAGCAAATTTAGCCTCATTGATATCTATATATACCGCTTTAAGCTTCACAAATGTTGCATTCGAAAAAATTTTACTCCTCTCAGTTTCATAGATATTGCATTTCAATAAATTTCTGTTATTGATTTGTGATTTTAGAAAGTTGTGTCTTAGTTTAATTTTACGCTCGATAAATTTTACTCCTTTCAGCTTCACAGATATTGCATTTGAATAATTTTTTGTTATTGCTTAAATTTCTGTTATTGCTTTGTGATTTCAGAAAGTTGTGTGTTAGTTTAGTTTTACGCTTGATATATATTGTGTTATTTTATTTCGTAATTTTTGAAATCAAAATACTTTAGCACAAAAAAATACGTGATATATTTTCTATATTGTATAAGAAATATAGTCATATTTACATTTGTTGTTTTTACATCAGTAGTCATGTTATATATATATATTTTTAAATTTTTTCAGTGTTATTTTGGTTTGTTATGTTTGTAACGAAAATACTTTGCCGCAACGAAATAGGTGATATAATTTCGTATATGGCATAGGAAAATAGTTGTATTTACATCCTTTTTTTTAACTTTTGTAGTCATCTTCTAATAGTTTTTTTTTTGTAAAATTTCCAGATTTTATTTTGTTTTGTGATTTTTGAAGCCAAAATACACCAGTTATTTTTACATTGGTAGCCATCTTGTATAATTTTTGTTTTTTATTGTTCAGTCGGGAAGGATTGTTCTGTAATTTTTTAGTTTTTTACGACAAAATGAGTAATAGTAGAAATGGTCTAATAACGATTGTGTATTATAATGGGAGTAGATATTTTGGACCTAATGGTCAAATTTTTGAAGGTGAAAGTAAAATGTTTCGCATGCCCCCAGGATGCAGCCACCGTGAACTAATGAAACTGATTTACAAGAAGTTGAGACTACAACGCGGACAATGTGTCTCTCGATTGACTGCTAGATGTGCATCGGGCAACCCGGTGCAGTGGGTTGCTGTGGATATTGTAGATGATGACGATCTAGCGTTAGTTACTGACGCATGCAGATCCGATGGAGAAAATCCTAGATTTATAGAATTGTATGCAGAATTGAACTGTGGTGGTCAATCAAGCAGTCAACAATGTGTCCAACCCACTGGTTCCATTGACATTAATAGAGAGCCACAGGTGAATCCCGAAGACAGAGATGTCTCCCTATCTCCACCAGTACCAACCCAACAAACCCAAGAAATGGATTATGGACATAGGGATATATCCGACACACCAGCACCACCAAGTCAAGCAGCGGAGAATGAAATGGTGGCGGCCTATGACCCATCTTGGCCTACAGATACTTCCGACGAAGAGGTGGACGAAGGTGTTGTTCCAGATAGTGACTCATCAGATACCGACGTAGATGGTGATTTCGATCGTGCTATTCAAATTCCTTCTCCGGGCAATGTGGGAATGCAGGAGCAGCCTCCAGTTGTAGGTATGGATTAAAATTGTTTTTTGTCAATAGTATTAATTTTTTTTGCAGGTTTAATCAACAATGTGGCTAATGTCGGATAATATAGTAGGGGGCATCGTTCCATTTTGGTCTGACATTAGTCATTACACGAATATTAATTGGGAATACCCAGATCAGGAGATTGAGGATATGCAAGGAGTACGAATACCTAACTGGCAGATGGGACAGGAGCTATATAAGGACCAGGTGTTTGACAGCAAGTGGGATGTTCAATTGGCAATAAAACAATATTGTATGGCCGAGCATCGCACAACGGTTGTAAAAAAAAAGTGATACAAAAAGGCTTATTATGGTTTGTGAAAATCATTTGGATGGATGCCCATGGAGGATGAGGGCATATCAGAAAAAAGGTGGCACCGAATGGGTTGTAGGCATATGGAACAACCTCCACACATGCGTCGGTCAGAATCTTTCTCAAGATCACAAACAACTTGACTCAAATGTGATATGTTCGTTGATCTTAGGTATGTTAAGTTTTTTAAATTGAAGTCCTATTATTGATGAAATTCTTTATTAATGTATTATTATTGTTTGACGAAATGCAGAAATGATTAGGGAGGATCCTAGTGTTAAAATTGGGTTGATTCAAGAAAGGATAGCAACAACGTTGGGATTTCATATATCATACACGAAGGCATGGAAGGCAAAGCAAAAGGCCATTGTTCATATTTTTGGAGATTGGGATCAGTCTTATGCGTTTTTGCCAAGGTGGTTGGGTTACATGTTACATTTTTCTCCTGGGTCTGCATACAAGCTGGATTTGCACGACCATTTTATTGATGGTCAACTAGATGCAAGTGCTAAGGTGTTCAATAGGGTGTTCTGGACATTCAAACAGTGCTGCGATGCTTTTAATTATTGCAAACCAGTTATAAGCATCGACGGAACCCATTTGTATGGGAAATACAGTGGAACACTGCTCATTGCAACATCAGTTGACGGAAACAATTATGTCCTTCCTATTGCATTTGCGATTGTTTCCGCGGAGAATATCGACAATTGGTCATGGTTTTTGGCACTCATTCGTATACACGTTACGCAAAAGGATGAAATTTGTCTTATTTCAGATCGACATGCTGGCATAATTGCCGCGGTAAACAATGTCGAACTAGGATGGAATCCACCAAGGGCGTACCATGTGTATTGCATTCGGCATTTGGCGAGTAATTTTAATCACAGATTCAACAACGTCATGTTGAAGAAGCAATTGAAGAAATTAGGTATGTCTATCAGCCTGCAACACAATGTTTTTACATGTCGTTACCATATTCATCGTATGTGTTGTTCTTTACATCGTGTTTGTATGTGCAGCTTATACAACCTCGCGCTTAGATTTCGATGCCGGATTACAAACATTTAAAGAAGCAAGCCCTCAAATAGCAGCATGGATTGATAGAATCCCAAAGGAGAAGTGGAGTATAGCGTATGATGAACAAGGTAGAAGGTTTGGTCACATGACAACGAATCTTTCAGAATGCTTTAACAAGGTACTAAAAGGAGCCAGAAGCCTCCCAATTACGTCCCTTGTCCGGTTCACATACGCGCGTTTAGTGTCATATTTTGTTGCACATGGTCAAGAAGCCCATGAGGAGATGGCAAGAGGTAATCATTTATCGAAATTAGCATGGCAAAAATATATGAGGATGGTTGATAAATCGGCAACGCACTATGTCACTTGTTTTGATGCACTTAAGACGAGATTTGAGGTTCAAGAAACGTACAATATACGAACTCATTCGGGCGGTAAAAAATGGTCGGTTTCCTTAGCTGAACGAAATTGTCAATGTGGTGAGTTCACTGCATACAGGTTCCCGTGTAGCCATGTTATTGCAGCATGTCGATCCACACACCATGATCCTAGACAATATGTAGATCCTGTATACAGTGCTGCGTATCAATGTCAAGTGTATGCACCGCAGTGGTTTCCCATTGGGAATGAGGAGTTCATACCACCAGCTGTACCGCCGATTGTTATACCAGACGTGTCGCTGAGACGTACAAAAGGAAGGCCAAAGAGTACACGCATACGAAATGAAATGGACTCCAGGGAAGGTTCGACGACTCGAACAACATGCAGCTACTGTAAGGTTGTCGGCCACAATAGGCGTAATTGCCCATCACGCAACCAGAACCAATAATGTACTTGGTCGTTATGCTAATGTTAATCGTGTTAAATGTTCAATAAACAATAATTATCGAATATTAGTAGAGTCCAATTGTCTTGCATAATACATCAAAATCATAAAAGTTTATACAGTCATCCATATAATAGTCTGTTACCATATAATTAAAGAGCATCGTACTGTCACTGATAGGGAAAAAAATTATTTAATCATCTTGTTGGTGACCTTCATGGAATCCTCCACAGCGGCTCATGTTATGTTCAAACGGTGATAGATTGCATCGAAAGCGCGCTTCCCTAACCGGATTCCGCCTAATGATGTGCCGAACGTCATAAGAACCATCGCCCACGTTGTCTTCATGTCCCTCATCCATTGTCGCAATGATTTCATCTGTAGAATACTGTCCGAAACTTGGAGAATATGCCATATGAGACGACCGTTCAATAGGAGTCCCAAAAAATCATATCCTGTTCTGATGTTGGAGTCGGAGCAGCAGGCCTGTAACAGTCTTCATATGCGACTGATCTAGGTGTGTAATGCAAACCAGATGAACTCGGCCCTGACGAACTTGGCCCAGCTGTACTGGGGCCAGTAGAATGCATGGGGTATGATGCATGTGGGACATCGGAATGCGGCATCGACGGTCCAGCTCCCCAAGGGGGGTACTGTGATCCAGGAACAGACTGGGGGGGGCCAATAATATTGTTGTGAGAGGCCCGAAGGGTACCCAGGTGCTGCGTACATGCCAGGAGGACGTGGAGGAATAGGTGGTACAACCACTGGGGTATCTGCAACTGATGGAGTCGCGTGGTGAAGGGGTAACCCCTCGTGACGCGCACGTCGATTACGCTGAACCACTGTTGGCGGAGCCTCAGTCTGACGTCGTACTGGTGGCGGTGCAGCATCTCCAGGATCTATTATTCTGTCTATGTCGTCGCATGCAGCCAGCATTCGAACCGCCTCGTCGTACATCTGAGTCATGTCAAATGCCCCATGTGCCTCAGGTGAAAGCATGTGGACAACAGTCTCTGCACGATCGGTCTGCATTTGAACAATTATTAGTGAACATAACACGTAAACTAATCTGCAAATTACACAATTATAACTAACATGCATACCACATGTGCCTTCAAAGCGGCTTTGTGGGTCATCCAACGACGGGTAACGGAGTAGTACCATTGCATGTATTCGCTGTTGACAGATAGGTACCCGTCTCTCCGCATAGGTTGCACGTCCTGCAACACAAGGGCGTCTCTATTTTCCCATTGTTGAATAAAGAAAACATGACGCCGACTCCAATCCACGTCTGCCTTGCCCGTAATAGTAATCGTCAGCAACTCACTACAATTAATAGGATTCTCTGGAATTGGCTGGTCGAACCCAAACTGACGCATAACTCTATCCGGCTGCTGGTATACGACAATCTCATAACATATGAGAGGGCATACAGCCAACCATCTCCTAGCCATGTCAACATCAATTGGATGGACTGCGTCTACAATCTCATAAGGCCTCCAACGTATGTCTCTCCGTCGCATGACATCAATATGATGGCGATATCTGCGAATGTTGGTATATACAGTTTGTCGCGAATGGTATACATTAAATCTGCAACAAATACAACAACAATTATAAGCAACATATACTCCGAATACAACAAAAACAAGGAATACTAATAACCAAATAAAAAATACCTGTGGCCATATATCTCCTGCTGCATGACATGAAGGTCTTCCACCGTAGGAAGGCTAGGAGAGATGGTCGGGAATCGCGTCCAAGCCCATAACTGTACCAACAAAGCACATCCACCAAGCTCACGACGTGAAGCACGTGTGGCCTTACACAACTCCCTATATAATGCTGCAAGCACTGCAGATCCCCAACTGAATGTCCCTGTGCGCTGGAAATCATCCAAATATAATAAATAACGAGCTGGGACGAAGCTCGAAGAGGTGTCAACAAACAACATTCCGCCCAATATGCGTAATATCAGAGCACGAGTGTATCTACGACGTCCTATTTCAGTGCCTGAGTGGACCTCATAAACATCAAACTGCTCACGCAGAAAATGAAGGTTTAACAAGCCGCCTTGCAAATCACGAGAACCAGCCGGCTCAACCCCTAGCATGTCACCAATGATGGCCCGAAAGTTATGTCGTCCGTGACGACCGCAAACAACATGACCATCGGTCGGCAGGCCCAACAGATGATGTACATCCTCCAGGGTGATTGTGACCTCACCCATCGTCATATGAAACGTACGTGTCTCTGGACGCCATCGCTCAACAAGCGCGGAGATAAGGTGATGGTCGATCTAAAAACATACATTACACAAGACAAACACATACATGGCAATACAATCAATACATCTAATAAGAAATTAATACAACACTTAATGTACGAACCTCGTGATTGCGCAGACGCGCAACATGATAAAAGCCAGCTTCTATAAGCCAGGGGTGTATATCCTCAGGTATAGCCAGATGGTTATGTGTCGCAGCATGTCGAACATTAAGTATACGATCCCGCATGGTTGGATCAGTCTGGGAATTCCACACATACGTGGATATATGTTTCTCCTGTAGTGTAAGGAGAGTCCGTATAGATGGACCTGGGTCAATGATGCTCAACGCATCCGATGGTGTCGGTGGAACATGTTGCTCGTCATCCATGACTGTATAGAAATTTTTTCAATGTAAAATTAAAGAAGCCATGACTCCAATATAAATAATATTTAAGAAGCCAATACTAATGTGAATTTTCAACATGCGGCTACATAGTCAAAGACAATCATACAAACCTAATCAAACAACATAACGTACAAAGGGTTGCAATCACAAACACAAACACAATAAGTTGAACATTACAAAGCAACACATCATAACGTACTAAGAACAACAATTGAAACATCAAAATGACGCAACTATTCATAATTGGGAAGATCTTGTGCAGCGGACATGTCATCTTCGAGTAGTTCGATTGTCGGTTTGTGAAAAGTAGCTAAAATTTCTATTGGACAGAAACGCTTCCAGTAATTAGCTTCTGCTAACAACTTAAGTAGATCTTCATCATTATTCAGTTGTTTTATTTTGTATTCGACCAAGGTATCCGAATACTTTGCGTGACCCGGTTGTCGGAAGAACAAGTGTCTGACTTCCTGTGATTCAATAATTCCATAAGGGGGAACTCCTGCTGGAGCAACTTCCTTGATTATATGCTTTAGTGTTTCTATATTGCATCCGGAAGGAATTTCAAATCTTTTAGGATTTGTTCCAGTAAACGAGTAACCCAGAAAATTGCCTCGTCGTGGTATGTTCCACTTGCCGTTGTAATACAAGAGGGCATCATGAGTACGAGTCATGGTGGACTGAAGTAGGTTCAGTACACCGTCGGTTGTTCTGCTTATCATACATAACAATTCTATAGGACCAACAGACGGGAGTTTTTCATGGCACACCAACATAGTGCAAACATCATCATCATTTTTCAGTTGCATTGAATGAAAAAAAATTTCGTCAACTGTATTGATTGACGGTTGACGATAGTAAATTTCATCCACATATTGGTCATCTGTGACAAGAAGGGTCTTCTGCATCCTATTCTTCAGTGACCAAAAGGAACATTCATCCGGAACTCGCATTGGTATAGGAGCATCACATACGAAAGAAACACCGATTTCGTTGTGTGTTATGGTTCCATTCGGATAAATAAATGCTAACTTGGAATTACCAATGTTTTGAGACCCTGTTTCACCCAAAAAGGCCATGGAATTGCGATTGAGGGAGTTTGCGGAGGTCTGTTGTGTGGAATGATTAAACTCGGGTGTGGAGTGGTGCACCCCGCCTATGTAGGACGTAACCACTTGCGCCTGGATGGGGCATGACTAATTAGGAAGCATAACAAAGCTTGATAGTTTTTCAGATTTGGTTTTTGATGATCACCGGAGAATGTATCCGAGACTATGGAAAAAAAAAGGGATGCAACTGCAGCACTAAATGCAACCATAGTTCAACAAATACAAATTGTTAAAGGATGGTCAACATCAAGGGCTTCAGGGTGACAACGGATAGGGAAGGAAGACAGACGAACATGTCTTATGGAGAAGGAATCCGAGGAGCATTATTCGAGTCTGACGACGAATTTTGGGTGTTTGGGTTTTACGGAAAGTCAGAACTTTTGGTACTTCAATATGTCGCATGGGTCTTGAGTAAGTTCCATTTGTCATTGCTGGGACATAACGCTTCACCCTCATCCCTGAAACCCCAACCCCCAAAATTCCTCGCCAGACTCGAAATATCTTCCCCTGATTAATTCACCGTAAACACCTTTCGGTCTATCTTCATTCCGTATCCGTCGTTCGCTCAACCCCTTGACCTTCACCATCCTTAAATTATTATACTTTAATTATTGTATTAACTACATCATATATTTAATTATTAATTTTTAAATTTTTAACAATTATTTTTATTATACTTATAATTATTTTTTATTCAACTAATTCTTCATAATTCTGTAAACATAATCATATCAACAGCATGTCCATTATACTAATTTAAACTAATTTAATAATTTATAAAATACCTGCATATAAATTGATGTTCACAATCTTTGCTAGAGAATGCGGATAAAGTCATGATTCGTTCAACAATTCCAACAACATACATTTAATTCAAATATTTAATTACAATTTTATGACATCATATCTTTAATTATTAAATTATAATTTTTATATTTATCAAATCAAAATGTTAATTAAACTTTTAACTACATCATATATTTAATAACAAATGTATAATTTTTAAAAATTACACAACTCCCTATACGTATAATTATTTTTATTAAATTAATACTTTACTTACTCTATTTATTACATAAAATCTTAAATTATTATACTTTTTTATTATATTTTCATTTTAATCTTTAATTATTAAATATTAAATTGTTATTTTTATTACATCAATACGTATTAATTTTATTATATCTTAATATTTATTAAATTAAATGTTCATTTATAATTCTTATTAAATCAAATCTTCAATTAAACAATTTTTTAATTATTATTTTTATTAAATTAAACCTTCATTAAAATATTTTAGCTAACCATTATTGACAATTTTTATTTAAATTAATGAATTTCTGAAGGTTAAACCTTACCAAATAATAAATATTCTTATATTTTGTTAATCTATCCTACAAAAATAATAATTACAAACTAATTGTAAACATGATGTAACCTAATGTTTAAAATCAACATAACATAATACAAAACTAACTGTAATTATCAACTATAACATATAATTAATTTTAATAAATTTGTATCTTACAAATTATAATTACCAAGTACATTATACACTTAATTTGAATAAGGTTCCTATAAATTAAATTTATTTAAATATATTAAATGAAGCATTTTTACATAAAAAATTCTTATATTTCATGCATCATCTGATTAAATAATTATAAACTAATCTCAAATATTCTCAAACTTAATATTTTAAAACTCCAATATAAATAATATTTAACAAGTCAAAATTACATAAATAAAAATATAATAATAATTAAATATATAAATTACTAATATGTTAAAAAATATACACAAAACCAAAAACTAATCTGAAGAGGCCAATGCTGAACAAATACAAAATAATATACAAAAATATAAATTATCAATTTACAATAATATACAAAAAAAATACAAATAAACACTAACCTAACATAACAGACAAATGCTAAACAAATTCCAAATAAGTGCAAAAAAAATAAAATAAAATATACACACACAAAAAAATCAAAACATGTATTTTTAATAAATTAACAATTTATTACAAAATTAAAATGCAAACTATGAACTTATATTTATCATCAAAATTTTAAAATCAAATAAAAAACCAACAATTACATAAATTAAAATATATTTAAAATCAAATATAAATTACCAATTCATGCAAAATATAAACAAAAAACAAAAAAAAACCTATTTTTTAAATCTGTAAAAGAAAAACTATTTAACACAGAACAACTACATAAATAATATATATTTTTTCATATTAAAATACCAATTACTTAATTACAAAAATATAAACTCAAAAAAAAAAAAAACTAATCATCAATATGACATACTACAAACCTAATAATCTTTAACATTATATTTATCAACTACATAATATATACTTAATTTGATTAAAATTACTATAAACTAAATTTATTTTAATATATTAAATATTTTAACAAAATAAAATATCACTTTCATTTTTTCATTTGTTAACTGATTATCTACTAATTAATAATAAATATTTTGGAACCTAATGCAACTATCTCTAACATAATCTATTTTTAACAACTTAAACTAACCTAAACTATAAACTAACAAATTATAAACAACAAAAACAAAAGCAAAAAGGACAGAAAACTTACCTGAGGATGAGAGGATGCAGCTGCCGGCAATGGGGAGGAAGAAAAACGATGGTGTGTGCTTACAAGGGGACACACATCCTTATGTAGTGGTCCCAAAAAAGCCTAAACCGGTCCCATGCATACTTCGCCCTCACATGCAGCGAGCTTAAAACCTGCAATCTGACACAGCGGAACCGGTTTCTGCAATTACCGACAACAGGATACGTATTTCGCTGTAATATCCAGCGACCTTGGTTCATGTCAGCGACGCCCAATCGCACCAATCCGGGCATGCCAGGTAGCCCAGGTAAACCGCTGCATTGCCAAGCGAGGTACCTTCCGTGGCATTTCAACAAATTTTATCCTCCAACTGGCATTCCAGCTTTATTTTACGTTGACTGTGGCATTCTGACAAAAGTTCCCTTTCCCCCCTCTATTGCTTGTAAAAAAAATTTTAAAAAAATCAAGCTTAGGAATTTTGGATTTGATCTTTGGTTATTTTAGAAATGAAAAATGCTTTAGGACATTAATTAAGAAAATAAAAAAAATTATTAAAATGCATAAGATTGTGTTATTATAACTTATTTTACGTTCTCTAATAATTTTCATAAAAAATATTTTTTTTAGTTTCTTAAGTCAATGTCTTAAGGGTATTTGTTAATAAAATTCTTTAGATATTTAATAACAATGAATAATAAAATAAAATAAAATCCAATAAATGTATTTCAGTTGACAAACACATGTTGTTGTGGTTTTCTTTATGGAGAGATGACCATTTAGATTGAAGATTAATCTTATAGTCAATCCAAATTATCAAAATGAAAATATCTCAAGATTTAATTGAAGAGTTAAAGGTCTTAATTTTAGTGGTTGAATAAAAAATAAAACAAAATAAATGATGTTATCATGCTATGATTTGAATATTTTATAATTGAATAAAAATATCGTTTATCTCACATTATTTTATTTTTTTGGATAATATCTCATATATTTTAAATTAGAGAGAATATATTTGGATGAAATAAAGGAAATAATGGACTGGAATGCCAATGAGTTTACTATGGGCCCTTTGCCATTCCCTTTATGGTGACCGGTGAGTATTTGATTAACTCCTCCAAACTCCAAGCTTCTTGTCTCCGAGACTCCCAAAAAAATTGTCCCCATATCATATACTAATATTGTATTTTAATATAAATATTTATGTATAAATAAATAATACTACTACTGGTAAGATACTTTAAGTGGTACAGTAATGCTTTTGAAAAACTTTATTAAAAAACAGATTTCGACAAATAAAAAAAATTACTTAATTTACATAGTACATGTCTAATTCTTCCTGCAAAGTTGTTATTCATGAAAGTATGAGGGATGAAATTGAGTAACAATGAAATACAATAAAAGTGAAACGGGGGTGTTTCTTATTCATGAAAAAGGGATGAAAGTGGTACAATGAATATGGGTTCCATGCTGGAGAACTTTCATCTCAAATTGAGATCAAATGCATTAAAGAGAAGAATCAGAATATCACGGTACTACCTTTTTTTTGTTTTGGCAAAACCGTCCCTCATTTTTTTAATTTGTATCGTGGGACTCATGTTCACTATTAACCTGTGACCTTATGTTGAAAGCCAAACCTTATGTTGCTCGTCCTTCTCCTCACAACACCTTCCAAAGAGGCAACCCAATCTACCAACTAATTTCGAGTTTGGTTCTTGGTTTTCTAATATGAATTTCATTGCCATTTGCCAATATGTGTGTTCTGTAATATTACTTGAATATGTTGGGACTGAAGGATGGATATTAGGTTTTTTTGTAGCATTTTTTCCGATGATTATTACTCAATTCGTGGTGGATTTCGTTTCAGCACAGTTAAGATTTATTTTGTCAAAAATAACAGATTATGCTATAAAGTATAACCAATTATGGATACATAGTTGATTATGCATATAAGCATAACCGTTTATGCTAGACATATTCATATAAACTTTCTAGCATAATTGGTTACGGTTGTCTTTTAGAAAACAAAATATTAGCTTGTCACGAAAATAAAATACTCATTTTTTTTCTTTTTCTATGTTGGGGTAAAATGGAAATTGTGTAAACCATTTAAATTTTTTCTTTTTTTTATATATTTAATCACTTTAATTCAAATATTTTATTATATTTATCCTTTCTTTCATTTTTATCAAATAACTTTACTTTACATTCTCTTTCATTCATTTGCATCCCTCACACTTTCGCATCTTTTCATCCCTCAATACCAAACATAGCCTTAATCAATTACATAAAAACTACCAATTGATGCATGGATAGCTGTCTTTTTTCTTTTAAAAAAATATGAATTAAAAATTAAAAAATATAAAGTTTGTTTACAAAAATATGTATTTATTTTGTTTTGACGAACTTAGTTTAGTACGAATTAAAAATTCTCTTTTTATTTTACACTAGTTTGTAATATGTGCGTTCGCACAAGATATACAAGTTTGTTGTGTTTCGCTCCGCTTCAAATGAGAAAATTATTTTTATAATAAGTAAACATATAAATATTTTAGAAATGAAGAAAATGATGAATTTATAATAGGAATAAGAAATTATGTTTGTTATGTGTAATATAAAGATATGATAATTATAAGCAAACGAACAAATGAAAATTCTAACACTTATTTGTGTGTTTCTTTTGTCTTTGATTCCGTCTGTTAGCATTCCTTTTGTATATGTAATAAAAGAAAGGTTATTTAATAACAATAGACATATAGATGTAGTGCAATATAATTGTAGGCACCTGACGATCAATTTATAATGTAGTACTCATTAACAATTTTGTTAATATCTTACAAAATTTCAGTCTAGAAATAGAATATTGTCTATAAATGTAACTGATGGGTCACAATAATTTCAAAGTTATTGAAAACTTAAATAATTTGAGTAGAACATGACTATTGCATGACGGATTGAGAATCTGTTAGAATTTCAATTCATATAATCACTATAAGATAAAGATATAAGATTGATCGATAGAAAAATGAAAAAATTAGCTTGGAACAAAAAATACTAATTTTCAATCAAAGCAAGAATTGTAATATGTAGTAAGCAACTTTCAGTTAGGAACTTAAATTAAAGAAAACAATTGAAAATTTTATGCAAAATTAATGTTCTGTTAGTAAACTTCCCACTTGTATAGGTCTTCTCTTTCAATTCATCCAATTAATACCTTCATTTATCTCCATTTTTTTATACATCTTTTCTCCACTTTGAACCTTCATCTTCTACCCAATCATCAACTTAATTAATTTTATTCACTTTTGTTTGTGCAAATGCTCACTTTTATAGAGGTCCAACATCAGATTTCATAATTGAACATTCCATTAATCCTTTACCTGTTCACCAAAATTCCTGCAATAAACATCAGTTTCCATTTATTAACTTTTTTTTAAATAAATATAATTGAACTATTGATTATAAATAGGAGTAATATTAACAAAAGATAATCAACAACAAACAAATATTGTATATGAAAAATTCCTACTCTATAAGATAATATCAAATCGACAAAATCAACTGAAAAATTTTCATGTGAAAAGTAGTCTCAAAAGTGTCATAAATTTAAAAGTAAAAAGATAAATAAGGAAACATACCCAAAAATGTCATTTTGATATTTAATCAAACACATAATTTGCAACCAATAAATCAGTCTAGAACAAAATGAATAAATATTTTTAAAAAATTTCAATTACCACCTATTCTTATAAAGGTCTGTTTAGTATATTTTTTCACAAAATACTTTAACCCATAAGTCATATCAAATAAACATTTTTAACAAATTTAGTCCATGTTCACAATATTATAAAAATTTTGATGAACGAGAAAAAAAATAAAGAAAGTAATTAGGCCAAACCAAAATGAACCAAGAAAATAAAAACTAAGAAAATTATTCACCTTTATTGCTACAGATCACTATAAATCATGAAAAACATTATGAAGAAGTTGTAGTCACAGGGCTCACAAAGACATCTTCAGTGAGAGTTGCGATGTTGAACGGTTAACGGAGAAGTAAAAAGATATTTCACTGGTTTATTTTTAGAAGAAAGAGAAAATAAATTGAGTGAATAAAGAAGGTAAGAGAAAAGAGAAAAATGGTGAGAAGACAGAGAACATCAGAGAAGAAGAACATTCCAGAGTTGAGAAAAGAGAGAAGATGATAAGGAAGATATTTGAACACACATAACTCTTAAAAAGGTAGTTAAGACAACATATCATCTAGACTAAAAATTTATTTAAAAAACTACAAGATCTAGCATAGTTTATTAATGACAAAATATATGTGTAGCAAAAATAAGAGAAAGAAAGAAGCGAAGTTCAATAATAATTTTTTCTTCTTCTGATGATATACCTTTGTTGAAATCAGGCCATAAGCAATTGATTCACTTAAGGTTCCATCTTTTGTCACACCTGTGCAAACCTGCCAATAATTAGACTCAATCAATTGAGGTGAAAACCAACAACATTGAGAAATATGAAGGGTCCAAAGGAGAAAATTGTGGAAATCATAACATAAAATGAAAGGAGATCATTACACTCTAGACAATTGCTAAGTAAATTAATAAGAGAAAGAAAAAAGTAAAGTTCAATAATAATTTTTTCTTCTTATGATAATACACTTCTGTTGAAATCAAGCCTTGAATTAGACTCAGTCAATTGAGATGAGAACTAACAATATTGAGAAATATGAAGGACCCAAATTATGAAATTGTGGAAATCATAACATAAAATGAAAGGAAATAACTGCACTTAGCAAGTTTATAGACAGTTGTCAAGTAAATAAGAGAGAAATTACTATATTATCAGTGATTTAGAATCTTTTCAAAAGAAAAAATTAAAATAATATTGAGATGTTGTATTTTTGTAATTGACTAATACGATACCTTGCATACACAGGTAATACCACTGTCTACATGTTAAAGAGATAACATGTGAGAGGGATGAAAGAAATGATATAATGAGTATTTAATATTTAAAAGGAAATATTAATTTACTTATAAAAAGATGGTGTAATTAGTAAGTTTTAATTTGGAAATATTGTAGTGCATTTATAGAAAAGTTGGCACAATTAGCAATTTTTTAATTTTGAAATATTAGAGTGCACTTATTAAAAAGTGGGTGTAATTACAAAAGTTCACTTTTCTTGATGACAAAAAAAGAAAAGAAAGGTGATCACCAATCTCTTATGCGTATAAAAAAAAAACTGGCTAGAAAAACTACTCTTACTATATTATATATATTTTCACCTCGAACAAAATTGCATGTAATAAAAAATATTTGCAATCCTAAATGAAATAAAATTACCATATTTTTTAAATCAGCAAAATTACAAGAACATGACAGATACACATTCAACTATATGTTTTTACTACCAAATCAACAAAATAATTAGTCATCTTTTTTAATAAAAAAATTAGACATATTTTGTATTGTAATTAGTTACATTGGTATTGATATATTCATTAATAATTTTAAAATAAATAATTGGGTTGATGTTCCTTATCCTACCAAGCAAAACTTACATGAATTGCCACAAATAGAGGTAGGTATATGAGCTTGGGTTTGCATATGATCCATTTAACTTGTGGATCAAACGAGATAGAACCAACTAAAATGTGTTTTTTTTTTATCGGCCAAAGTTAGTTGTTAAATGTTAGTGTTTTTGTTAATGGAGGGGTTCGAACCAACGACCTCTCCCTCCTTCCCTTCTTCAAACTTTTTTCCCAACCACCCAACCAACCTTATATCTCCACTTGTTGTTTATTATATATTGATCTCTTTCTTAGCATATCTATATTTATAATTTTTTATATAAAAATAGAGATATTTAAAAAACTATATTTTATTTTATGCTTAAGTGATGCAACTAAAGTTTTCTTTTAAAATTTACTATTTTATTAATTTATGTATACTTTCTTATGTTTTTCATTAATCTTATGTTACATATTTTGTATTTTTAATTAAAAAAAATTAATCATTTTTTATTTTATTTATTTTAAATTTTTATATTTCTATTACTGGACCCATGGACCAATCCCATTAGCCTGATGACTAAGTAGATTGGATGCAAACCAAACAAAATCGTGGCTCATTCAATAAGTAGGTCACCTTGATCAGATCCATTTGAAATGAGGATCAAAATGGATTGGACTAAATGAATCGGATTAAACCTTATATCCACCTATAGTCATAAATAAGTCACTTTAATTGAAGTCCACATAACTAAATAAGTCTTTCTAATTTCATTCTAATAGTCAATTGTACTCTTTAATAATGTGAGAGCAACTCTTTCTTTTTGTAAGGGGTTTTTCTCTTCACATCTTTTTTGATAATTTTGTAATACCTAAAATACCTATTCCTTAAGTGAACCCCTCTTTCTCATTTATGCACATCACTCTCATTCTACACCCTTCTATGAAGAAGCAAATCTCACCATGCATTCCCCACCTCTAAGGATCCTTAGTGTACCATCCCCACTTTGGCACCCCGATGTATTGCTCTTTGTGGCTCTCCTCCTTAGTCCAATGTGTCAGTTAGTTCGTTTTGTGTACTTTTTTTTTTGTTATTCTCAAATTCACTAGAAACTAGTTGTGAAATGCAAAATCACACATTAAATCTTAATATGAAAATGTTAGTTATGCATTAAATTTACCTTGTGTATAAAATCTAGTAAAATCTTGTATAATCATAACATTAGAATTATGTAAATATCCGTATTTAGGTATATATGTAAACGATGTTTATGTATCTAAAGAAAATAAAAGATCTAATAATTATATGGTGAAGAATGTTGTTGAGATCTTACTTCAATTGAAAAAAAATGATCAACATAGTTCCTATGGGACTTGGATAATTCTCACCTAATAGGTTGTTTTGTGGGTTGGCTTGTGTCATAAAGGCACTCACCTCCTTTGCCCAATGCGTCAATCAATAAGTTTCGTGTGTTTCTATTTTTTTTGTTATTCATAGATTCAATAGAAACTAATCGTGAAACGCAGACCCACACATTAAATATTGATAGAAAAATGCTAGTCATGCGTTAAACTTACCATATGTAAAAAAATCTAGTAAGTCTTGTATAATCATATCATTCAAATGAAGTAAATATGTGTATTTAGGT
Organism: Glycine latifolia; assembly: GCA_013407115.1. NCBI lineage: Eukaryota > Viridiplantae > Streptophyta > Magnoliopsida > Fabales > Fabaceae > Glycine > Glycine latifolia. The sequence continues at coordinate 8,157,095 of CM023954.1, forward strand.
ATATGTAATAAATATTTATGCATCTAGGGAGTAAAAGATCTAATAGTAATATGGCAAGGAATGTTGTTGAGATCTCACATAAATTAAAATATGATCGATATAGTCTTTATAGGACTTAGATAGCTCTCACCTAATAGATCAGTTTTGTGGGGTTAAGTTATGTCATAAATTTTCATTTTAAGATAATATTATAGTCTATGTTCTGGATGTTTCTTCCTTGGCACAGGATTATGTTATGTTCACACTTCAAATGTTTAATTTCATGTATTAAATGTGTGCTTAGATCATACACTAACTAAAGACATAATTAATGTAATAATCTCTATAAAAGTGTAGCGATACTATATATTAAATAAAGATATAATTAATGTAGTCCTTATAAGATTTAAATATTTCTCACCTTATATGTCAATTTTGTGAAATTGAGTAAGGCTTACCCTATGTTTTGGTTAATTTAGGAGAGAAAATTTTGGAAAGAAAAAATTTATGAATGATTTAGTAGGGGTGTAAGTGGATCGAACTTAATCCACGAACTCATTCAATCCAACTCATTCAATCCAGCTCATCCAATTATATTTTTGAAGATTGGATTGAGTCATTGGATTTGATTGGTTTTAGTTTAAAGAATCTGATTAAAATTATATTGAGTAGCAGGTTTGGAGTTTTGGACCCGACCAAGACTCAACCCAATTCGAATACAATTAAATTACTAATATAGAAATCATAAAGTAAACACATCTTATTCTCAAGGTAATACATTATTTTGAAGCTTATCCTTTTCTATTTATTTTAAAGTAATAAGATTGTTTTATATAAATGAAATGTGAGTATATATTTATGTTTTCTTTTGTTCATCGTATGAATAGTACAATGTTTTGTGAATATTAATTTTTAAAATTTCTTTACTATTTTGAAAAAAAAAAATCCTTACTATTTTTTATTTTGAGGACTTTTTAAATTTTTTTTAAGATTTAAAGATGTGACACTTTTTTAATGATCCCTCGATAGTCAACTCAATCCAATCCAATTAAAGTTTGATAGAATTGGATTGAAAAATAGACTAAACTTAACTCAATTTGGACTACTTACATCCCTAAATTTTAGTTATTTACTTTGTTTGGAGGAGAATTGTGAAGGAAAAGTTGTAAATATACACCAATCTCAACATATTTTGTTTCCTTCTACTTTATCCACCATTTTGGATAGAAAGTGATTACAAGGTATTGCTTAAAAATGAAAAGTAATATTATTAAATACTTTTTTGTAAAAAATAATATAAAAATTTAAAAGTAATAATATTAATACTTTTTTGTAAATAATATAATAAAATATAAAGAACAACTTTTAATCAATATAAAAATAATTTCATATAATTTATTAATTTATTTTTACTTTCTTTTCCACTAATCCAAATAAGTACTCTCCCAAATAAGTAGAGAGAAATCTATCCATTCCTTGTCATTTTTGTCTATCTAAACATCACATTTTTCACCATATTTCTCTTTTATTTCTACTTTATTTCCTTCCTACCCCTCCTCCCTACTTCATTCTTAATCCAAATAAAAATAAAATATTAAGCTTAAATTTTAAGAAATCCTAACAATACTCTATAGTTTTCCTTTTAAATAAAATCTCTAACTTTCTTAAACATCATTCTTTATTAATAAAACTAACTTGAAGAAGGTATGATTAAACAACTTGATTATGTATTTATTAAAATTTTACTTAGTCAAGGAAATGCTTTTTGTATAAAATATTTTTACAATAAAAAAGAAAATATAGTTAAACTATTTTAATATAAGATCTTACTAAGGACATTGGTTAAGAAACTATAAAAAAATGTTTAATGTGAAAATTATATGAGAACACAAAAATATCATAAACAACATAATTTTTAATCTTTCAATAAAAATATTTCTATTTTAAATTCCTTAATCGATGTAAAAACACTAATTAACATTTCCCTTTAATATAAACTAAAGACTATTTTCATAAAATTTTCCTAAGGAACTTACTGAAAAAAGATTAAAACATCCTATGAAGATATCTTAAACTAAACTCTTTCACTTATACAAGTGGTTATATCATAAAATAAATCCAAATAAATTGCAAACAAACTATTTTTTTAAACACAACCTAAATTTGTCACAAATAAACTATTTAAAAGAAAACACAATGAATGACAAATATTTCACATTAATGATTAATCGTTTCCATCTTGCATTTAAACCATTTTCTTGCGCTATACTACCAAATACCAATCTAGTTTAACCCATTGATCAATCACATCACAAATCGACCAAGAGCAAAGTAATATGAGCAATGTATAAAAAAAATCATAAATGTAAAACAAGCCTAATCAACTACAGTTAGGGAATGTTCCTTTATCCACACCAATCATCTCATGTCACTTTAACCAGAAATCATTGGCTTCTACAAATAAACAAAAAATTGATAATAAGAAATTTGGCTAAGGCTTAAGAAGATGGGCCATTTGGTAAGCAGCAAAGCACTAGAGACTTCAACTACAATTCAGCAGAATTTTCTAGTTAAATTGTGCCACTTTCCTTGACCTCAATGTTCATATTCTTAAGAGAATTTTTTTTTATACAAGTGTCAGGTTGCCAAGCCTGTTGTCTTACAAATGGGACACAAATTCTTATGCATTAACCATTGTTTAATACAATCTGAATGGTAATCATGCCCACAATCCAGTGATCCTAAATCATCTCTATCTTTATACTCCTCTTGCACATAACATAACTCAAGTTATAAGAGCAATATGCAGAGGTTAAAGTAATCAACTAATCATAACTCAAGTTATAAGACTAATGACCAATGTGTATATGAACAAAATAATCATAATTCAAGTTATAAGAATAAGGCAATGTGTTATGAGCACATGCATGCTGAGGATAAAGAATCGGTGAGCTAAGTTTACCTGACAAACACAACAGGGTTCTGCCTCCTGCTGAAAAGCTGGTTCAGCTGAATACTTCTTCTTTTTCAAAAGTTTTGATATGATCCCCTCACTTAATCTAGTGCTCTCATTTCCAGTGTGTTCTTCCAGAGCCAATACCTCATATTATGTCCATAAACGTTACATAATTAAGAAACTCATAAAATGAAACATCAACTTCAAATATAAGCAAAGTGGCAAAATGACACCGAGACATGTATATATATACATGTGTAATGTGTTAACATATTCATACAAATGAGGAAATAAGTATTATAAGTTTTTACCTCATAAGACATGTTATCAATATCAAGTTGCATATCCCTGTGTCGATCGTGAATATCAGCAGTTCCAGAGAACACTAAAGGGTTGAGGATCATAACATCCTGTCATAGTGTAACGACCCGTCTCGTCACTACGATATCACTAACTCTTAATCGTGCATATCTCAATTTTAATAAAAACTTCATTAAATTGATTATGAAAATGGTAGTAAATTTTTTTTGATAATACAATTATCATACACATATTACAATTACATAATTAAACACATCTGTACATATATATTAAATCAGTACATGTCATCCACATGTTAGAACTTTCTTTAGTTTTACATGTATATACACCTGAAATTACATATCTAACAACAAGTCAAAGAACTAACTAAGAAAGAGTTGATTAACAAAATACAACTCTTTCCCAAAAAGAATCTCCCTCCAGAGTCACCTACTACTGCTTGTCTGCTCACACGAACGAAAGTTCGCGATCATTATAGGTACCAACCACACGATACAATAAAAGCAAGGGTGAGTTTATTATATAAAATCAACAAGCATTAGATAGCAGCAGTTGGGAAAGAAACAACATTACACACCACAATCATTAACAAAAAAATCCATGATTCCAATACACACTCAACAAACCAATCATCCAATGCATTTCACAACTCAAATAATCATGTATAGAATGATGCATGCACCTGACTCATCTATCAGCATGCAATGTGGTACCATATCCCGGAAATAACCTCTCACAGGAAAATGATTCACCGCCTATCAGGGCCACCCTGTCGTGCACTGGCCATTCCCCCACCCGGTGATCAGCCAACATTGCTAGGGAATTCCAAACCTGATGACTCCTTAGTACTTGCGTTTTCAGCCCATTGAAACCCACAGGTACTGCGTGCCTTCATTCTATTTCCACACATACAAAAGAAGTATGAAATATGGGCATCATCAATGCATGACCCCGTTAGGAACAAATCTTTCCTAGCAAGGGTAACCTGTCATGAACCCCCCATGTACATACGTAACATACCAATGTGGGCTCACCGATGCACTGACCGGGGCTAGGAACAAATTCATCATCGCAAGGGTAACCAATCGGTCATTGCATCACATGTGTACATACACAGCCTACAACCATGGGCATCATCAATGTATGACCTGGCTAAGAACAAATCTTTCCTCGCAAGCTTAACCCATCATACACCCCCATGGGTATCCATGTATATCCACACACAATGACATTGTTCACATCAACATTATCTCTCATCAATGTCATTATCAACCTTAACATCATATCATCTCAATATCATCATTATGCATATCAATATTATCTCATTTCAACATCATCAACCACGTCAATATTATCTCATTTGAACATCATCAACTACATCAACATTATCTCATTTAAACATCATCAATTACATCAATGGCATCTCAATTTCAATATCATCAACGACATCACAAGCAATCACATTTCACATCTATACATAATACATAGGCCTGAGATTCACATTCACAGGTCTTCAGACAATCCAAATTTCATACATTCATAGTTCATCATATCACAAGACTGATATTTTTAGGAAAATTCTAAATTAAAGAGGAGGACTACAATATATAAAACACATTATTATGCCTATTTAAAAATTTAATAAAGAATTAAATAGGAAAATATATTATAAAATTTGGGGCAGGGTCTCCTATGTAATTAAGACTTTTCCCAAAAATCCAATCATTACAACAACAATATCATTAACCCAGTAAACATATATCTCATTTGAACATTATTTCATTCAGACATCATCAATCACATAAGCATCACCTCATCTAAATCATCACAAATCATGTAAACATCATCAATCATTTCCATGGTATCTCAATTTCACTGTCATCTACCACATCAGTAATAAATACACCGCATCCCATTAGTTAAAAACTTAGTTTTATTTGAAAACTAGCACACAACAAAGACAGACTGATATCCTCATAGTTGGACTCCTTGTCCCCTAACTATGGTACCAAAACTATAACTAAATAATAAACTCCCATTACCTATTTATATTTCTTTGTTAGCTCCTTGAAACGTCATTTTGGGATCTCTCAAGTTCACGTACTTTGGCCCAAATATAGAGCTCTATATACTAAATTGAAGATAATTTAATATAGATTTCAAAAACAAGGCTAACATTAGCATTCAGGGTCAAATACCCACTCAAATTTAAAAAGAGGCTAAAATGGTGTTTTGGGAGTCCACATCAAAAGACATCATTTTGAAATTCCAATCACACCAATGTGATCGGGGTTCAACAAGGATCACAGAAATGACATCAATTTCATAAAAAGGAGACTTTTACAATATGTCATTTTCAAAGGGTTTTTCAAAGGAAGTGTAAAACTCCCAACAACGGTACCCAAAACACAAGAGACACTAAGAGAAGCTTAAACTAGCTAGAAGAAGACAAAAAAAACCAAGATAACCTCAAGGAAACCAAGAAAGAAAGATTTGAAAGCTCCGTTCTCTACCGAAACTTCGAGAAGAGTTTCGAAGATTCCACTCTGATTAAAGTGTTCCTCTTCGTGCGGTGGTCAAACGGCAAGCGACGGTGCCTCGTGGTGGTCACCGGTGGCCGTAGGTGGTGGAGGAGGATGGTGGGTGAGCTTGGGAGCTGGTTTTGGGGGAGATGAAGCCATTTTCGTGATTTGGAGGCTGAAATACATATTTAACACCGCCTTTACTCGCCCAGGCAAGCAAAAATACCTGAAAAATTCGTCTGGACTAGCTGACCAGATTCTAGAATTTTTGCTACAGTGAAATATTAATGTCTCACGTTTCAGATGTTATTTTGAGATTCCCAACGATTAAAGTTACATATATGGGTTAGAAACCTATCTTGAAAATTTGAAGGCAATCCAACGGTTAACCAATCCAAAATGGTGATTTTACTAAAATAGGTTTTCGGGTCAAACTCGGAATCACACCATTCAACGCAGCTCAAACAAACTCCACATAACTTGACCTCTACACCAAGCAATGGCACATAGATAATTTACATAACATTTCAAATAATCCTAATTAATAAATAAATCAAATAATGCAAGGAATACATCACACATATATTTTAAGTTATCGAAATTTCAGGGTGTTACACATAGAATCCAACCACATGTCTTATGTACAATACTAGTTAGCATAAATATATTAGTTCAAATAGCTTGCATGCAACCAAGACTAGATGAGATAAACAGATAACAACCCATATCACTTTCAAGCTGATTGATGTTGATTGCAGATGCAATTTCCCTTAATCAAAACTTAATTCATAGAAACTTCTAACTTTCAAGTTCACCCTCAGTTGTATGCATAGACAGATCAGGGGATAAAAAAGGGGCCAAGAAAGCTTTACTCAACATCAATGCATTGTCAACATACAACATTAATTTGAAATAAAACTAACCTCAAATCGCAGGTTCCCACCCCTGCGCATGAGGCCCAATACATTGCGGAGCTGCACAAAAATGAATGTGTCAAGTCAAATAGAACAATATTTATAAAATAAAATAAAAATATTGCAACTCCCAAAAGTGTTAATAGAGCTTGGAAATTGTCTTCAGAAGGTATCAGTGGCCTATATTCAGAATAGAAGTTTAATTGTTTTAAAAATTTAGCCAAAGTGGCAACTCAAGCAATTCAATCAAACCTAGTATGATGATTGACCATAAGAGTAAGGTCTAATCATATTGGCTCATAGACTTTTTATTATTTTGCTTACTTTCACTATAAATCATTACCAAATGTTGTATTCAAAACCCTACCTCATCCAGCCTGGAGTTTTCCTTAAAATAAGTAATGATCCTAAGATTAAATATATAATTTCAATAAAATAATGCAATTTCAAAGAAAATGAGGCTGATATATAGATGCCAGCTTACATCTTAGACATATTAAAGAATCAATCTTTTCCAGAAGTTACACCTACAATAATAATGATATGCAAGAGAAGAGCTGAATACAAACCTAAGATACAAGTCTACTACTTCCTTCACCAGCAACAACCAAAGATCGTAAGAAATATGGAATTCCAAATTCACTATCACCTTGCCTCTCGAATGGGTTTACCCCAGATGACAGTCCCCCTGATTCAGATGAAGTAGAAGGACCACAGAAGGAAGGATAATTATTGCTTGAAGTTCCTGCAGCTTCCAAACCAAGAGAAATCAAGGAACGACGAACATATTTAGATAACCTGATTGGATACGGTTGAGGATTAGGGTGAGAAACTCACGACGAGGCAGGTGGTGGATTGACAACTGAATTTGAGCCTATCCGTGATGAAGAACCAACATTTTCTGGAATACTTAAATTTGCATTATTAGTAGTTCTAGAAGGAAGCATAAAAGGACCAGAACTAATTGTTGGTGGAACATGCTCATTTAATGGTCCACTAGACGTGTTCAAGCTAGGAGTTCGTTCCACATGATAGTTATTATCAGTACCACTATCGGCTAAACTTGCATTTAGGTTGAGGTTCTGTGGCACCAAGTGAGAACTGGAACTGCGTATATACATAGGACTTGTATTGACGTTGTCCAATGAAAAAGTATTGTTTGGTTCAAAACGCTTTTCTTCAAGTCTTGAACCAGCTATAGCACCAGAACTTAATAAATATGATAATCCTAGCTTTCTTTTCTGCTCATTGTTGGTAACCCTATTCTGTGTAATAATGGAACTTGGCTCACCTAAGCTCCATCCACTCAAGTTCTGCCATTCATTGTTTATAGAATTCATGTAAGATGGGTTTATATCACTCGGGGAAGTACAAATTGATTTTTTGCAGGATTCCACATATTATTCCAAAATATATGTGGTTCAACTGTAGCAGCACTTGATGTAGATCCACAATCAAATTCTATGGTTTCTGGCAAGGAACCAATTGTACCTCGTACCTCTCTGTCCTTGCATTGAAGATATGTTAAAGTTTCCGAACTCAAATTAAATATACGAAAGGAATTCCTCAATAAAACAGCAAGGAACACACTCAGCTTAGTAGATCTGTCCAACAAACAGGAAATTGAACATTAGACATTGAAAATGCACATAGCCTATTCACTATTAGTAAAATACTGCAAGTCACATCAAATAGTGATCATTGTGGAAACCCAGTTTGGGATAATTATTTCAAAATGCATTATGTCACTTAAAATGCAACAGTTATCCTAAGTTTGAAAGTTCCCATTTCCTCAATAATGCACCAGTACCAATTACATATATATTAGTAAACTATGAATTGTCGCAGAAGCAAGGCTTGAGCTCTATATTGGTTCTCTTTGTAAACTAGCAATGAAAGCAAAGTCTGATGGTCATGACATGAAAGAAACAAGTAGCTAAAATCCATTAGGTGATAGCGTGCATTTTCCATCAATATCAAGACACATGTAGTATCTGTTGAAAGCTGAAACCATAATGGAGGAAGGTTGAAGCAACATTTATGTATTTGTTTCAGGAAACTGTTATACATCAACAACAATACTTGACAATAGAGTAGCTTCATGTGTTGTCCATACAAATTTTACATTATGGCACAAACAAATAAAATGAATACATTTTTTTCATATACACCAATAAAATCAATGTAAAATGATAATTGTTATTTATATGTAAATTATGCATTTAAATTAAATAACAATTATCTTATTTTTCCTCTTTTAATGCTTCTTTTGTGATTGAAACGTTTTTTTTTAAATTTTTTTCCAACGCGCACATATGAACTTGGTGCGCTGTCAATATCGAAAAAGTCCAATTAAGCAAAGTCTTGATTATAAAAAGGAAAGAAGCCAAATAGAAACCTAAGGCATAAAGGAGAGAAGAATCCACTCCACAGAAGTTGGCTTATGCCCCTTGTTCTACCAATTTTCTTTCATTCTCTTTCATCATTTGTTGTTCCCTTTTGTTTTTGTAAGTCTATGATGACAATAAGATACCAGATTGTTGGGCGTTCAGCAACCAAACACTTTTGATGTAACAATTTTTACTATCTATTTAATGTTATTTCATATTATTGTTCTTTTATGAATCTTCTGTTATGGTTTGTGATCTGATCATTCATGTGCATGTAATATTATGAAGGTTTATGCATTGAGAAATGTCTATACTCTGAAATGGAAAAGAATTTCTAGACAACTCATATATAGGGATAGAATGACATTGTTTAGACTTATATGTACATCTCTACTCTTAATGCAAATTATTTGATGTAACTTGCTTAGGGATCATGAGTAAAATTAGGTAATCTATGTTATTTCATATGAGAGATCATGATTAGAGTAAATTAGAAAATGAAGATAATATCTAAAATAATATTAAATAGTGAAAAATCATTAACATTGCATCAAGAGTAGTTTTGGTAAGCTGAACACCCAACATATCTCATAATCCTACATCAATCTTCAATCAACTCTCCAAATGTTTGTTTTTTTCTCTGACTCTCAATCTATTTCATTGTTTATTTTATTTTGCATTTATATTTACTTACATTATCACTTGAAAATCCCAAAAATTTATGTTCATTGCTTAAATTTTGATATATCGAACTCTTATATAATCAAAGTCTATGTGGACTCAACATTCGATCTTACCATTTTATTACTACTTGGACAAATTAGTACACTTGTCAAATCAATCAAAGTTTTTGATGTCGTTGTCGGGATAATTTGTATACCCTCATTTTAAGCATTTTTTTTTACATCAAGATTTTTTAAAAAAATTCAAATTTAATTCTTTTAGAAATTGTTTATATTCATAGATTAGGTAGTTATATTTAAATTTATTATGAAATTATCATAACTATTATCTTTCTAGATTTTATTGTTAGGTTGTTATTTATATTAACTTTTGTCTTTATCTTATTAGATTGAATATCTTTGTAGTTTATCTTTTAGAATTCATCATTTTTTATATAAAGAATGCTGAATTCTAAAAGATAAACTACAAAGATATTAAATCTAATAAGATAAAGACAAAAGATAATATAAATAACAACCTAACAATAAAATCTAAAAAGATAATGATTATGATAATTTCTAATAAATTTAAAGATAACTACCTAATCTACAAATATAAATAATCTTTAAAAGATAATATGAAATAAAATCTAAAAGATTTAAATTTAAATTAAAAAAAACTATTGATGTAAAAAAATTAAATACTTAAATTGAGGGTATACAAACTATTGAGTACAAGGAAAAAAGTCCCTGACAAAGACACCAAAAACTTGTTGATTGATTTGACAAGTGTACCAATTTGTCCAAGTAATAATAAAACGGTAAGACCGAATGTCGAGTCCATAGGGACTTTGGTTGTATTCAGAGTTCATATATATCAAATTTTAAGCAATGAACAAAATAACTTTTTGGGATTTTCAAGTGATAATGTATGTAAATATAAATGCATAATAAAATAAACAGCAAAATAGATTAAGAGACACAGAAGAAAAACAAACACTTGGAGAGTTGATTGAAGGTTAAAGCATGATTATGAGATATATTGGGTGTTCAACCTACCAAAACTACTCTTATGCAATGTTAATGATTTTTCACTATTATATATTATTTTACATATTACCTTCATCCTCTAATTTATTCTAACTATTATCTCTCATATGAAAAAACCTAAATTACCTAATTTCACTCTTGATCCCTGAGCAAGCTATATCAAATAATTTGCATTAAGAGTAGCGATGTATATTTAAGGCTAAACAATGTTATTCTATCCCTAAATATGGATTGTCTAGATATTATTTCCTAATTCTCAGAGTATAGACATTTTTCAATGTATAAACCATCATAACATTATATGCACATGGATGATTAGACCATAAACATGACAAAAGATTTAGAAAAGAACAATAATATGAAATAGCATTGAATGAATAGTGAGAATTGTTACATCAAGAGTGTTTGGTTGTTGAACCCTCAACAATCAATGGTTTAGCCACTAATTGTTATGAGAGACTTATAAAAACAAAAGGAAACAATAAATGATGAAAGAGAATGGAAGAAAACTGGTAGAATAATGGACATAAGCCAACTTCTATAAAGTGTATTTTTCTCTCCTTTGTACCTTAGATTTTTCTCTGGCTTCTCCCTTTTCTATAGTCAAAACTTTGCTTAATTGGACTTTTTCAATATTAGCGGCATGCTAAGCCCATATCTGTACTCATCTCCAGATCATTTATCCATCTTTCAAGTCTTTAATGTAAGTCTTATAAAAAAATACAACAAACACATTATAAATCAACTAATTTTAGCATTTATTAAAAAAAAAGCTCAGAAAAACTAAATTTCTACGTTTCAATCACAAAAAAAATATTAAAAAATGAAAAATAAGATAATTACTATATAATTTAAATGCATAATTTACGTATAAATAACAATTATTATAAAACTAAGCTTCCTAAACACTAAGCTTAGGATGAAGAACAAGGAGAGCATTTCCAAATACCACAAGCAACAACAATCACAACTCAAACACCTCTTTTATCAACTAAGGAACCCTACAATACAAAACCCAATTATGCAGCATTACCAATTGATTAACACCAAATGAAATACACCCAATAGAGAAAGAAGACAATTATCCCAAAGCACAACAATAAGGTGAATTTTAGAAAAAATAAAATAAAATAAAAACAGCCCAAAAGAAGAGAGAGAGAGAGTTTATGCAAAAGTCATAATAGCCTTGGAGGTGGAGACATCAGCTTTTCTTGCAAAATGACATTTACTATTTACTATTTATTTATCGTTATCATTTACATTTTTCACACACAAAAATAACATTATTTTCTTGGTGACATTAAGTGAATTATTAATGATGGTAACTGGTGATTTATATTTTTATTTTATTCGCTAGGTAAACTGGTAACGTGACCAAAGGTTGAAAGGGTGTGCCTGTTTGCCCTTGTTTGGCAGCTTACCAAATGAATGATACTTGCATTGCATGGGTCCTTTTTTTATGATTTTTCTCCATGAAATTAAGAAATGCATCATTTCTCTCTGTCTTCTGTCTCCAAACACAACAAAATAACAAAATGTTAATCAATGACCATTGTTGCCAACACAGCCCCACTTCCCCAGAAATTTTTAATATATTCAAATAGTGTCATTTAGGTAAAACAGAAAAAAATTCAAACTATATTTAATTTATTATTATTATTATTATTATTATTATTATTATTATTATATATTTATACTATTATTTTCAATTCAGCAGTTTTAATTCTATATTGCCATTTTTTACATTTTCATTAAAGTAGTATGAAAATAATACTCCTGATTGTGGTTACATTACATCTCCTTCACGCCAAGCACCCCCACCTCTGTATGACTATTTCTCTCTTACCATCCCATTCACATTTATACTCTCACGTGCTCCTTTTTTCTTTGTTTTCTATTTTAGTTATTTTTATTTTTATTTTTACTTTCTCCCATTCTTGTGACTTTGGATTCATTTGATTTATAAATTAATAATAGTACACGTGGATTTAGTTATAATATCTAGGGTCGACACCGGATGACTTGCATTTTCCCTTCTTTCTCTATTTGTCGTGCCCAAAATCTTGGTACTTGCTTGAATGAATTTTGACTAACTATTTATCGACTTTATTTTTTGTTGTGTTGTCTTTCTTCCCCACATACATAGGATAATGATATACCCTTTTTCTTGGTGGGGAAAGAAATTACATGGGATGAATAATAAGTGGCGGATCCTGGATCGGTGGGAGTAATTCATTTTAAAAAATAAAAATTAATAATTGTAAGAGTAAAAATATGGGATAGTTAGGTTTAAATAAAATAAGAGATACAAAATATAAAGTCTTAAGATAAATATTTATATTTTATTAAAATAAGATGGTACATTTATTTACTTTCACATGTGAACTGGTAAGGAAGTTTAAATACATAAAATTAGGATATGCAAAATATAATATTTTAAGACAGATACTAGTGGTTTTATTGAAATTAAGGAGTGCATTTGTTCACCTTCACTTCCAAATAGATCCGTCATTGTGAATAGTCAATAAAAAAATGAGCAAATGTGAAACATCCTAGGGTCACTAAATTTTTCGTCGATACAATTTTAGGTGCAACTTAGCCAAAGTGTTAATGTTTGATTGTCATTGTATTTTTTTTATACCATGATATTGATATAAAATATTTATCAATTTTACTGATAATTAATTTTTGTTAAAAAATTTAAAAAAATTAATTAATCATTTTTAATAGAATTTTCTCTCCCAAAATATATGAATTGTGATAATGGAAGACATAGCTTTTTTCTCTCTCAATAAACAAAAAACTATTTGAAAATTTGATATATTTCAAAGGTTATTTTTTCATATATTCAAACTTGAGCCAAAAGTCCTAAATTCAAGTTTTGGTTATATTCAAATGAAAAATTTTATGTTCATAATAATCTTATTTGATTTTAATAAAATTATCTGATATAAACTCTGATAAAAATTATTTTTAAGAAACACAATTATCTATAATTTTCTCAGAATCACGTTGATATGGTTGCAATAGCTTTTGGGTGTTTGGGGATGCAGATAAATTTTACTTTGCTTTAAAGAGGTGCGAAGACATGGACCTAAAAGCCCCCCCAAGGTACCTTTGCAATGCCAGCTTCCACCACCACCACCACAAACAACCTCTTTCCTTTGTCTTTAATTTTATTTTTCTTGTTTTCCATCAACTATGTGTCGGATTCTGATCTTCTTTAAACAGTGTGACATTGCTCCTATGGTTGGACATTCTATTTTATTGTTTTTTGTGAAACTTGGTCATCTTTGTGTGCATGCTACCTCTTTCTTCTTTCTTTTCTACCCTTCTAGACGGGATTATTACCTTTGCTTTTCATCTGTCTCCACTATACCACTATGTAATTTTTTATTATATAGTTTTTGGCCATTAAATTGACTTCTTTGACTATCCATTTGCTTCTCTTTCATTCACGGCTCAACGCTTGATGACCCCTTTGAAAAAACCAACAGAACCATTAAATTGAATAAAATATGGATCTCCATATAACCGAATATTTAAAGTTTTCCATGATTCTTACATTTTCTTGGAACCTTATGCGGATTATTGTAATATACAACTGACTATAAAAATTACAAATAATGATATCTATGCATTGCATACTATTTGCTTTTACAATGACTATTTAAATATTGTTGGTTCTATACATATTTTACGTAATTGTTGCATACCTTCTCGTATGAATAATTAATTGGATAATGACTCGTAGCAGAATCAAGATTTCACCAACATCCTTTAAGGTCAGGAAGAAAAAAAAGAACTGTATATACTTCGGTCAACTGGACAATGTTTCTTCTTATTATTTTTTTCAAATTATATTTCATTTGTTATAAAGTTAGTATACTTTTTTATTCTTTTATATGCAGATGATGTATCGTAAAAAACGTGAGCCACAGTAAAAATTTTACCCCCACAAAATGGTTATAATATTAATTATAAACCTTTTTTAAAAAAATTAATAGGATTTATTTCAAACGTTACTTTACTGCAAATTTGAGTAGAATTAATTATTATAACAGTTACATTAACTTTAGAAATTTGTATTAAACACACACAAAAATTCAAGATTATCTTTTTAAAATGTATAAGAAATGGTAGAATAACCACTAGGTAGTAGTGAGAAGTTTAGTATAATATCATATTATAGATTCAAATCTCAATGCAACCTTTATAAATAAAAAAAAGATAAATAGTTATTTTCATTCTTGAATGTATAGAATGCTAACAAATTCGTTCCTGAAAAAATGAAAATGAAAATTTTAGTTTCCAAAAATATAAAAAATGTGACAAATTCACCAATTTGTTAACTTTCGTTCATTATCGTTAACGAAATAAGTTAAGTGGTACATATACACAAAAATTATTGTCAACATAACTGCTGAATATGTTTTGGACGAAAATGTCATAAACTAACGATTGGACGAAAATGTCAATAATTGATGAAAATGTGAGTAAGTTATCATTGGAACAAAATGTCAGTAATTTTTTATTGGATCAAATGTCAGTATTTTTTGTTGGACTAAAATATTAGTACGTTTCTATTGCACTAATTTGCGATACTCCAAATTTCGTTTAAGGACAAAATACAATTTAAGGGTAAATCTTTCCTTTTTTTATCTTTGTAAGCATAACAATAACATACAATAATCACTTAAAAAATAGGAAAATAAACATATATTAAAAGAAACATAATAATAATCATAATATTGATTAATAACCATAATTTGTCTGTCACAATATAAAATGTCCAAAATAAAAATTCATATACTGTTGTGACAGATAATTATGGTTATTATTATATTTCTTTTAACTTATGTTTGTTATCATATTTTTTTAAGTGATTATTGTAATGTTATTGTTATGCTTGCAACTATAAAAATTGAGGAAAGATTTACCCTTAAATCATATTTTACCCTTAAATTAAACAAATTTGGGGTCTGACAAATTAACCCAATAGAAATATTTTAACATTTTGGTTCAACAAAAAATTACTGACATTTTGGTACAATAAAAAATTACTAATATTTTGGTCAAATAGTTACTTAATGACATTTTGGTCTAAAAAAATACTGATATTTTGGTTCAATAAAAAATTAATGACATTTTCGTCCAATGATAACTTATATTTTCATCCAAAATCTATTCAGTAATCATGTTGACAATCATTTTGGTGACATTTTTGTTCCTTTGTGCCACGTAAATTCTTTTAGTAATGATAATGGGTGAAAGTTGATGGATTGATGAATTTGTCACACTTTTTACCATTTCAGGAACTAAAATTTGAATTTTCATCTTTTAAGGGTAAATTTATCAAAGTTTTAGACATTCATAAACAAAAATAATTATTTCCCAAAAAACTATTACACCAAAATATCAAAGAGGTAAACTAGTTAACGTATACGAGTAAGTTAAAAGGGAAAAAAATTCATGACCAAAATATTAACTGAATATAATAATATAAAAAAGTATTCATTTTGGTATATTATATATCAATTTAAATACTTTTTATATTATCAATTAATTAAATATTATTTTTAATAAAATAATTATTACAAAAATTATTAATTGTATCATATATTTCAATTTATAATTGAATAATAACGTAAGGATATTTTCATCATTGATACATAGGATTAAAGCATTAGCTGTTAGTCCATTATCCTTAGGCATCAATTCGAGGGTTAACAACAAAGCAGACCTTCCTTGAAATTTTAAATTTGATGCCTTCAAACACGGTTTAGTGCTTTCATCTTTTCATGCCTAACTTCTCTTTCCCTTCCTCACAACCAAAAAGAGAGTA
>CM023954.1:8173743-8229169 GCA_013407115.1 Glycine latifolia
ATATATATATATATATATATATATATATATATATATATATATATATATATTCCCTGGTCAATATCAAACTGTGAGAAAGAGATAATGGGAAAGCTATAATTACTAATGAGAAATAGATTGATGATTAAATAACATTCGAACCCAAGATTGTTTCACATCTACCACATTTCAAACATAAAAACGAGTTTTCTTTGGAAGAAACTGGGCATCATTAATTGGCCCAGCTGTAAAAGAAAAGAGGGGGGATTAGTTCTTACATTTTGGGTAAAATCTGTTAAAGGTTTATCTATTTTTATATTAAAAATTTTGATTATTAAACTTTATTGTTGGAACGGCTTAATCCTTCAATGTTGGCCCATGTCCAATTGAGGGGTCTAAAATCCTAAACCTAATTTACCACTATATACATTAGTTGAGAGTGTAATTAGGTTAGACCAAGACCTAGACTAAGACAGAATAGAAATAAAGAGAGAGCGTGAGAGTGACTCCGCCGTTCTGTCACTTGACTGCATGAGAGATTCCGTAGAATTGAGAGTCTCAAGTGACATCCTTGAGTGCTTATTTGAGCTAACCTGCGTGCTTGACATATGTGAGAGTTGTCGAGTGAAACACTCCGCGAGTTAGAGTATCATCATTGTTGGAAAAGTTGAGTGTACCACCACCTTGGTGTGTTTGATTCATTGTAACCAGATTACTATTATAGTGGATATTTAAACTAGACCAGTGTCCCGTGAGTTTTTCTTTTCCAAATTGAGGGAATGTTTTTTCACGTAAAATATATTGATTGTGTGATTGTCAATCTTTCTCCCTTTGTGCTTTTTATTACGTTTTCGCATATTTGATTTGAAGGTTAATAATAATTCATATTTGATTTTTGAGGGTATAATCAAGCGCTGATTTTACCCAACAAAAATAAGTATATTTTATCTTTTCTAACTTTAAAAAAATGGACTAAATCCATATATTATTCAAAGATTAAAGTCATCAGAAGGATATAATAAATCTTGATCACATTCAACAATTAACAATACATGTTTTCAAAAATTCAAAAATGGTTTGTCTTATCACATATACCATCTTTTAGATGCAACTATGTTTGAAGTACAATCCGACATTAAATTTATACAAAAAAATTTGAACATAGATTCGAATCTTATCCTAATTTACTACATTGCCCAAAAATTAAACTCTTTTACTTAACTCAACCTGTTAAAAGTTGAAATATCAGAGTTCAAATATCCACCATGTGTAAAGTATAGCATCAGACAGCTCGCGTCACTCAAGTTCCCTTGTGAAAGCATTCTTGTATATAATAATTCATGGTACTGTCTGGCATGGACGCCCAATAAAACAAAACAATTTTTTCAAAGCTATAAACCAAATTTCAGAAACCAAAATAGGATTTGCATTGAAATTTAATGAAAATAAAAAGGAAAACGGAAACAAAAGATATAGATAGAGGCATGACGAAAGTGTTGAGGACGCGCTAGTTACGAGAAGTTTGACCTTAATGCGATGCAAAAATTGCACATAAATTATGATAAGTGGTACTAAAAAACAAAACAAGAATCAAACTTGAGACAAATGGTTAGGTGATGAATTCAAGATGTTGAGGCACCTACAGGTTACAAGCACATAAGAACAGCGAGGAAATTTAAACAAATTCACAAATATCATTTAGGCACTTCTAATTCTAGATATTAGTCGTTTGTTGTACGATAAAATTAAATTAAATATATAAATCATTTTAAATTATGTTTTTTTAATTTTAATAAAGAAGGCATTATTATAAAAAAAAAGGTAATAGAATATAAGATAAATTATGCTTGTAATAAGAAAATAAATTATCTATCTATAAATGTTTTTTTCGGGTAAGCATCTATAAATGTAAATTATTAAGGTAAAGCGTAAAAACATTCATATTTATAAACATTATTGATAAATAATTTTATGATTTTTTAGGAAGAAGTTTATGATTATTGATTACTTAAAATGAATATTTCATACCATATTTTAACATGAAATTTTTTAGGCTTATTAGTCCTTCAAATTCAAGTAAGTTTGTTTTCAGTCTCTAATTTGAAATTGATATTTTTAATCTCTATAATTTAAAATAATTTTGTTTTAATCCATTTGTCCAAACATCGAAGGAGTAATATATATAGTATAGAAATCTGAGTCCCACAACTGCTATAAAACTTCATGGAGTGGAGTAGAAACCTAATCGAGGAACATAATTCCTTCCTCGAGTCAATCGTTTGAAATGAAATTAATTGTTGGTGTTTAATTTATAATGTTTTAGCTAAAAATCTTAATTACAAAAATTATAACGAATTGTGAATTCCACACCAACACACATTATTCAAAACATGTTAAATTCTGCAATTAAAAAAAAAAAGCTTTAAATTTGTTACTCTCATAAGACATCAAAATTACAGTGTCTCAAAATTCGATTTGTAGTGTATCTTTTTTAATTGACATTGCAACATGTTGAACGTGAGTCTAGAACGAAATACAGATTCATGTTCAACATGCATTAGAAAGTGTAATTAACCCAAAACAAACACTATAGACCTTGCAACTTGCAAGACTTGAGTCTAGTCTAATTTTTTAGTTTAAAACTCAAGCTTAACTTATTTACTCTATATAAACCAAATTTTAAGACAAGGCAAAACCTTTTTAATGGTTATTTTTTGCTTAAAAAAGTTTAATTAAGGAAAGACGTGCCCCCTTGCACGCCCTCTTCCAAAAGTTTAATAAAACTCATTAAATAGGTTAAAAAAATTATTTTTAAAGAGACTAATAAGCTTAGACTTATAGTAAAATCTCGCCTCTCAACCAGTCAAACCAACATAATGTTGATAGCAAGGTTAAGCGTTTAAATACAACAGATAAAAATATCGTAGCATTACATTAAAAATTTGCTTCATGTACACCCATAGAAATCATGAATGGACAAATATGTCCTTCCCTTCCCTTCCCTTTCCTCCTCCCAGCCAACATCTTCCATAGCAGCCACCACTACCTAACACAGCACCACCAGACTGCCACCCATCGCAACCAATGTCACACCACCACCCACAAACTACATGGAGTCAAGGAAGTGTAAAACGCAACAACATTTTGAAAAATCCTTTATGGAATGTTTGGTTGTTTTTACTATTTAAGAAAGGGGTTTCCAAAATTGGGATTTTAACATTCTAGAAAAGGGTTTCTGGATGCCATGTATGTCTTATTCCCATGCAGTCGACGGTGTTGGGTGGTGATGTTTGTGTGTAGCAGTTGTGTTGGAAGGTTGTGTGGAGGTGGGACACGATGGTGCTGGGTGGTTGGATGGAGGGGTACTATTGTTCGTTTGAGGTGCGGGAAGTAATTGCCTGCTATTTGTTGATAATTTTTAACATTAAACTATAATGCCTCTAAATAGGGGTGTTCACGGGTATGGATCATCCGTGGATTCGAATTGTTTGGGTTGGGTCATTTATGTATTTGGGTCAAAATCGAACCAATCTGATCAAAATCGATCATGTACGGGTTGGGTCACAGTTTTAGATTTATAGATTCGTTGATCCGATCCGTGAACCCGTAATAATAATATAAATTATATATATATATATATATATATATTAAAAATTAAAAAAATCTTTCTCCCCATAATGATGACATAGTGATGCAAAGGATGACAGCAAATATGCAGTTAAACTTTAACAAATATTGGGAAAGTGGTGGAATTAACTACCTTTTGCTTGTTGCTATGTTCATTGATCCTCGTTATAAATGTGAGTACATTCAATTTTGTTTTAATCGTATGTATGGTGTTGAGAAGAGCATAAACATAATGAAAAAATTGAAAGAACTCATTCAGAAACTGATTCAGCAATATGTACTAGAATATCTCATTTCTCATTCTAGTAGCAATTCAGTTAATTCTAGTACATTGGCTTCAAACATGGTCTCACAACATAATGATGACAAAGGTGATAAGGATGATGATTGGGATGATGAATTTAGAATGAAAATCAATAAAAAATAGGGTGAGGTGCAAAAAAATGAGTTAGATAGGTATTTGAAGGATGATGTTGAAGATGATCACCCTGAGTTTGACATTTTGAATTGGTAGAAATTGAAGACATCTAAATATTATATTATTTCTTGTATGGCTAGATATATATTAGTTATTCTTGTATCTACTGTATCATCTGAGTCTGCATTTAGTACAAGAGGTAGAATTCTAGATTCATTTCGTAATTCCTTGAATCCTACTATTGTTGAAGCTTTCATTTGTGCCAAAAATTGACTTAGATCTACTAAGAAAAATGTTAATGACTTGCAAGTTGAAATAAATGAAGCGAAAAAGATTGAATCAGGTGTGTAATCCCTTATTTCATTTTTTATATTTGTATAAAATATCAATTAATTTTTGTGCTAACGGGGTTGTGTTTAAATTTTTAGAGTTGTTTGATTTGACTTTAAATACTGCTAATATTGGATCTCCAAGTGTTGAAACTATAAGTGTTGGAACTTCTTAATGTATTGCTTTCAGATATATTGTTATTTGTTTACCTTTTTTTTCATATTTTATTTACCGTGTTTATAATATTAATGAATCATATTTTGTTCATTTGTTTGTTTTAGCAAATCTGGTTACAACAAATTTGGTTATAACGAAACTTAGTTTGTAAAAAACAATTGTAATTCAGACTATTATAGTAAATCTTGTTCAAGAATCTTTAGTTTTAATTTATATTATAAATCTATTTTAGAATATTATGTTAATGGTATTAAATGAATCAATTTTACTACTTTCATACATTTGATAATATTGTATTAATTATATTGGATATTTGAAAGAATCATGATATAAAATAGTAGTTCTAAGAAAAAAAAATTTAAATGAATAACCCATTGAACCGAACCGATCATAAATGAGTTGGATTTAGTTTCAAATTTATTTTTTTTGAAAATCGAACCAAATCGAACCGATCAAATTTAATTGGATTGGATCTTAAATTTGATCAAAACCATTTTAAACTGACCCGCTAACACCCCTACCTCTAAACAACATTTGAAAGGGGAAACGCCAAAATGACATGAGAGGACGATCCCAAATAATTAAATAAATAAAAAAGGGTTAGGAGGCTAGCTAATTTTCTTGCCTAAAATTACAGGACGGGTAATACGAGGCAACCACCCTGATTTGTTGGCTTTCTTGGCAAACACAACAGACCATATATCAAACTTGAGATATATCGATTACTAAAGCCAGTAAGCCACTGAATCTAACTTTCTGGCAATCTATAATTATTGTTGTTTTTTCTTCTTTTTTTCATTTTTTGTATGGCAAAAACCTTGTATCCTTGGTGTGAATTGGACCCGTGAACAACTTTGGCAGAGTGGTCGTTAAGTAAGAACAAGATCATATAGAAGCCACTACAACCTTGTATTTCAACTTTCGTACCCATGTAAATACTAAAAAAACGCTCCAGTGGGATGACCTGACGGATCAAACTATCATTGGCATAATTCACGAGAATAAGCTTATCAATCTATTCACAACAACGACACTTTTTGGCATAACATAGACCCATCCAACAAAAAAATTATTTCGGCATAGGTGGTGCCAAACTTAGCAGGCGCACGCAACGTCCAATGCTTTGGATAAAAGAAAGAACAACTGCTGCAAAATTATAAATCGTAGGTCCAAACATCTAAACTACAGTATGCCCAAAATTATGACATCTTTACTGAAGCTCAAAGATACTCCTATGTTTGAATTTAAATAAATCACATTTACGGAGAAACGGATCTCAGGAACCATTTCTGAAACCTTTGAATGAGACTTGAAGTTAAAGCATATAGAGCACATTACAAACCAAGTATGAACTTCCAAATGTCAGTATATTGAATTGCACATTTCAAAGCACAACAGATATAAACTACACAGTTTCCATATACACACAAGCTAACAACAGACTCTTTACATTTACAATATACTCCATGGATAAAATTTTTGTCAGACCCACTAAAAAGAGTCATGATTTCTAAGTGGGACCAATATTAAATTCACTGAAGGTGTTGCTAGCATTGCTCACACACATAATAATGTCATACACACAGCAAAAAAACAGGATTCGATAGATAAATGATCATTGATGCATTGACATCTAGTTTTCAGAACTTATTCATAGCACATGCACTGCCTAAAAAAAACATAGCACATGCACATCTCTACAAATCAAGTGGAATTTAAACCGATTCAAATGCCTTTCAGTGCCAACTTTAAACTTTTAGAAACAACAAAAAAAGGAATGCAATGGCTTTAAAAAACAGAATAGTTATACCTCACATGTAGCAATAAAATGAAACCAGTTACATAATATACATGTAAAAACGCAGTAAGCAAGTGGAAATCCTCCCCCAAAATACCAATACACAAACATAGTTTGATACAACTAGTCCAAACCCATGCCCAAAGGCATAAGCATCATTGTTATTAACAACAACTACCCAAATCCAAATGTCAAAAGCTACCATCCATATATATGGCATGGTACCAGATTGCAGAATATATAGTGAACCTTGTTTGGATAAGCTTCTCTACAAGTACTAATAGAAGAAAATTAAAAAGAAAAAGCTTCTCCATAAGCTAATGAGTAGAAGCTTTCTCATATTAGTTCTCCAAAAGCTAATTTTTAACCTACGCATAAACTAGTTTTAGTTTATGAATAAGCTTATTTCATTTTTTTCTTTTATTTTCTTCTCTCATAAGTATTTATGGAGAGATTTATCCAAACAAAATGAAGAACATAAAATGAGTCAGCTTAACCTCAAAAGAACAAAGAAGGTTAAGTCAATTCATAAACTATCATTATGTTGTAACACTTACAATTTGGAATTCATCTGATTCGCCTCTTGAACAAGATTGGAAAATGAAAGTAGCACAAACAGTAACGAATACGTCTTGCTACTATAGTGCAGAGAGGAAATTCTGATGGTCCCACGAATGCAAATAAAATTTAAACATGAACAGGTCGTTCAAGGGAACAATGAAAGCATGAAGTACGGTGAAGTTGCTCATAGAATACTAGAGTAAATTGCATATTCCAATTACCAATACCAATATTTAACTCTAACTCTATCCCTCTGGAGCCAATTGCCCTGCAGTAGGCACAGGAGAAAATCTGCATTCCCAAAACAAAGAAGATCTGCTGAATATTTCCTCAAGTAGGGCTCAAGAGAGTAACATACAAAGATCTATAGTAACTACCTTAACATGCGAAGTGATCATTCCATGATATTTGCCTCAACCCCTTCCGACAGTATGTTTCTTCATTTGAGTAGAATAATAGCTACTCATTATCATAAATATGTCTCCCCTTTAGCTGGGTCAATAATCCATTCTGAATACAATTGTTTCAGGAGATAAATATTCCTCAGAGCAGTATTAGAATTCACATTATCTCTTAAAGCCAATCAATTCATGCAATATCATTCAATTCTATGAAATCCTCCTCTTGAATGGAAAGCATAAGTTTCTGAGATGTCATAGCTTCTACGAACAATGCACTGCCACTGGGAATTCCAGAAAGCCTTTCCTGAACCAGATTACCATGATAGCAAACAAAACAATTTAATGCTTAAGCAGCACTTTCTTTTCTCCACTATAAAATGAAAAAACTGAAAAAGGTGCAAGGGCAAAAGAATATGCTAAAACTGAATGAATGAATGAATAAATAGGTTTTGAGCAATGCTGGAATAATAAGTAACAATGTTAACTATTCAATTGGCAGATGTAGAGCTTTCTGCTAACCAGTAAATGTGTTTTCCACCTTCAGAAAAGTAGAATATGACTATAAACATATATAAAACGAAACACATGTACGTGTTTCCAGTTTCCAAGAGCATAGATAAGCAGTCAAAATTTTAGTGACTTACTATGACAGAAGAGTTAAAGGCTTAAGATGTTACATCCAACAAAAAGTTATATCACTAGTAAAATATGCATGCAAATGCAATCTAAAAAACACCATCACATGAATGAGTTCAAAACTTTCCAAATTTAAAAGAAAAAAGTAGTTGCAACAAACATTTTGACTGACTCCCTATATTGATAACCCTAATTCTGAATAAAATTTTCAGGCTATTGCTGATGTAGAAGTTTGCAATTGACAACTGCAAAACAAAAAAAAAAAAATCAAATGAATGCAACGGAACTATCTGGCTTCACACACAAAACTATCAACCCACAAAGCCTTCCCAGCAGTATCTCAAAATGTCAAACATAGATGCAGCATGATAAATGAAATACAAACAAGCAGCAACAACGGTTTCTCACTGAGGTAGTATTTAACAAAGTAAAATCATAGAACACATAATAATACAAAAAGGAATGGTTCAATTCTATTCTCCACAGTTCCCCTCTTTTATAAAAGCCAAAATGTTCCACATACAATATGCCAAACATAAAAATAAAGGATAAAACATAAATGCAGTCCCTTAGATACTTTAGGTGTTGTTCTCTAACCAGAATAAGAGTTTCACCTTGCTAATCTGTTTGATAGAAGTTGCATTAAAAATTAGTAAAGGTCACCAATTGAGGTAAAACTCCAATTTTGATTGAAGAACAATACCAACAACACCTAAGAAACCACATCTAAGTGTTTCCCTGAAATAAAACCATATGATATGTTCCTGTGTCTCATTGTAACATGTATAATGTATGATAAGCATCCAAAGTCATGCAACTTGCAGAAACAATAGACAAACAGATCAAATCAGAGTTAAATTTCTTACCGGCTGACTTCCCTGAGCAACTGAAACAGGTGCAGCTGGATCACCATGCTCACCACCACACCTTATTGGATTCTCAGCAATCTCATTTTCTCTATTAACAAAGCCATCGTCGCACACCTTAGCTTCAACAACATCATTTCCGGCACATCCATCAAACTGAACACCAACGTGACGCACCGCCTCCCCAACGCTCTCCTCAGCACAACAACTCAGACCAATCTCCGACGGACTATTCTTATGAGGAGGCTTCTTCACCACACGGCAAAGCACGAATGAAGCCTGCGCACAAAAATAGTCACATTAGTTGCACATTAATTAATTAACAGCAAGTTTGAAATATCAATTAACTTGATTTTAGGCAAAATGTTTACATATTTAGTTGTAGATTGAGGAATTAATTACAGTTTCAAAATCTGTTTCCGAGTTTGAACAATTTAAGTAACTTTTGCGTACTTACTTAACATCCAAACATTAATCTAGTCACATTTCGACCAAATTTCAGCAAACGCTCATCCAAAAACACACTAATTATTACATGAATTCGTGTTATTTGAATCAATTGGTGAATCCGTACCAGAACGCGATCAACTAATGCGTATTCGTACAAAATCCAATCGGTTCTGGCAGCGCTTTTCAGGGAATTGCCGACGTAGAAAACGAAACGCGTCATCGTGGCCAAAACGACGTCGTCGCGGTTGTCGCAAATATCCCGAACCCTTCCCTTTCGGAGCCAGAACCCGCTTTTCACCTTTCTTCTTCTGCTTCTGCGTTTCGTCTCTTTAGCGTAACAGAACCAGTGCTTCTTCCTCCCTTTGTAACCGTACGAAAAGCACGCAGCGTCCGGTAATTCGAAGGGGTCGTGATCGTAGAGGTCAAGTTCTCTGATCAAATCAGAACCGTAGAAACCCTCCTCCCGGTTCTCGTTCTTCTTGGTTAAGTAATAACCGACGAGATCCTCTTCGGAAGGGTAGAACCGGTAACCGGGAAGAAGTGCAGCATGCGCGTGGTCTTCCATTAATCATAAGAGTGAGAAACTGAGAATGAGAGAGTGTTAGGGTTTTTGGAGGATTTTAGGAGAATGGGAGAAAGAGCGAAAAAATGGAGACTGAGTGTGATTTTGTAGTGAGAAAAATGAGAAATGAAATGAGAGAATCGTGTTTTGCAAGCTTTGTCACTCTCCCGCCGGTTACTGTGAGTGTGGGACATGGCGCGTTTTAATTGGCTGTGACGACGCCATTGTGTTGGCCCCGATCGAGAGCCGGGTGATGGAATCATTGGGTGATGAGTGGCGGAAACCATCGTGCGGAATGTCACTGCAGAGCACGTGGTCAAAGCCTTCTTTCTCGGATTTTTTCCTTAGGCTAAATTGTATGATGCAGAGACGTATTGTTTCTCAAGAGTAGTGTGATTCCCCTGTCCATTTTCGTTAAATTTAAGATTAAATTAAATTAAATTTGATTGATTTAATTTAATTTTAATTATTTTTTTAAAACTCAACTTAATCTATTTATGAATAATTTTGATCAATGCATTATCTATTTAAATTTTTTTTTAAAACTACTATTTATATAGTGATTCATCTAAATATCTAATATAATTAACACAATATTATATCTAAAAATAATAAAATTGATTCATTTAAAATCATCAATATAATATTCTAAAATATACTAATACAAATTAAAACAAAATATACTTCAACGAGATTTACTATAATAATATGAATCACAACTATTTTTTACAAACTAATTACTTGCAATAAACTTTGCTACAATCAGATTGCTACAACCATATTTATTGCAATCAAATTTGCTGAAATAAATAAATAAAATATGATTAATAAATATTATAAACATGACAGAAAAATAAATATGAAAAAAATAAAAAAAATAACAATGTAACTGAAAGTAATATCTTAAGAAATTTCAACACTAGTAGTTCCAATACTTACAGCTTCAACACTTGAAATCTCAATACTAATAATATTTAAAGTCAAACTAAACAACTCTAAAAATTTAAACACAACCATATTAACACAAAAATTAATTGATATTTTATACAAATATAAAAAATGAAATAAGAGATTACACACCTGATTCAATCTTTTTCGCTTCATTTATTTCAACTTGCAAGTCATTAATATTTTTTTTAGTAGATCTAAGCCAATTTTGGACACAAATGAGAGTTTCAACACTAGTGAAACTTAAAGAACCACGAAATGAATCTAGAATTCTACCTCATGTACTAAATGTAGACATCTCGAGTTAACTCATTAACTCTTACGAGCTTACTAGTTCACTTACCCTATGTGAGGTGACTCGTGTGTAAACTCTTTTCAGTAGACTCTAGGTAGACTCGACAAACTCTAAGTAAACTCGATAGACTCTCAAGTTTACCATTGAGTCAACAAGTTAAAAAAATTAGACCAAAATATAAGTCATTTTGGGTTGTTTTCTGTTTGTTTAGTGTTCAACATATCTCAATTTGGTGTGTTGTTCCCGAATTAGAAAAATTTCACCTCTAACAATACCAAACCCTTGTTTTCTAATAACACCAAACTCTTGTTCTCTAATAACATCAAACCCTGATGGGAATGCTCCGACTACTATAACATCTGCAAGTTATTATCTAGTAATGATGCATTACTAGACTTGGTTATTTAAGTATTATGAAATTTATGATTTACTATTTTGCTTTATTATATAGTTGAAATGTTTAATTAGTATGTTATTTATAGATATTTTGTTATTATTTTTATATGAAGTGAACTTTTATGAGTTCACGAGTCGAGTCTACGAAACTTTCACGAGTCTATGTAAACTCTCGAGTTTAATAACCTTAGATACAATAAATACAAGAATGACCAATATATCTCTAACCATACAGGAAATAATATAATATTTAGTTGCTTTCAATGTCCACTAATTCAAAATGTCAAACTTAGGGTGGTCATCTTCAACATCATCCTCCAAATACTTATCTAACTCATTTTTTTTGCACCTCACCATGTTTTTTATAATAACCAGCCTCTCTCTCTCTCTTCTCAAAAAAAAAATCCCGTTCCTCTGCTTTTTTTCCGGTTTCTGCCATTAACGATCAGAGAAGCTTCATATCTTCTCCATTCTTCATCTAAACACTTCCCACCCAACTAGAAAGTTGATTAGAACTCCTCTATGAGCTAGATTCCAGCTTCTATTCTCCTTAAAAACCATCAATCGGAGAGATCCAATTCTCTAGGGAATTCCTCAAAACTGAGATTTGGAAGGGAAAGAAGGCGATTCAAGGACGCTAGAGCTTGGAGAAGTGATCCTCCAGCCTTCCTCGACTGTTTTGAGGTAAGAAACTCAAGTTTTACCGGTTGATTTGTGAATTGGTTATTGAGGTGAATAGTAACCATTTTGCGTTAGAGCTGAAATTAGGCTTGGGTTCTTTAGAAAAGTATGCTCAGGAGGTTGTTCTAATGAATATTGAACTTTGAAACATGACTTTTGATGAAGTTTGGTTTTGACTCTGACATTTGTATGGGTAGGGAGATTGATGATATAATGATGAGTTTAAGCCTAGGTACCTTTACAAAAGATGTTCAGGAGGCTAAATAAACGGTGAAAATGTGTTGAAATAGCCGTTCTGATAAACTTGACAAGTATGGATATTTGGCCTGGTTAAGGCCAGTGAATCCTTTGAATTGGCTCATACAGAGTCTTGTAGGGACTCTAGTACGTTGAATAGACCGAGATAGATCCTGTTGAGGGTCTGTGAATCGCCTTTGAGATGATTAGTCCTGATGACCTTAAGATAGAGAACAAATAGGTTTAATGAAAAGGGTTAGCCTTGTTTTGTCATTCTAACGGTTGATGATCGTTATTGATGTTTACATGCTCTTGTGTAGGGCGTGATTCTGACATCACTGGTGGTGTTGACCACGGATCCGGGAGAGCCGGTACAGTGCTGAGAGCAGGTAAGCTCCTTGTTCTTGGGAGTGGTTCATTCCTTTGTGTTCCACCATACTCCGAGGGAGTATTGGTTATTGAATAACATGTTGCATGAATCTTAGAATTGAATGTTACTGATTGTGATTGAGGCATGTATATGATACATATATGTGTAGACATCTGAGTAAATGATATATCGTAGGCGATTGAGAGGATATTGAATGAGATATACACTAGGATAGTGTACTGTGTGAGTGAGAACCTCTATGAGGTATATGCGGTGATAGTATCTTGTGTTTGTAGAGAATTCTCTGGCCAGTAGAATGAATTAGATATGGATTTCCCTTAGAGCCAAAGTTATCTGGAACAACTCTAAGTGGTCAATAAGTAATGTGTGATAAAACCTGAGAGTATGCGCCTGATTGCAGATGAGCATCTCTTGGAAGTGTCATATATGTCCGAGGGTGTTCTGAGATAAGTACCTGATTGCAGATGAGCTTTTCTCAGATTCCTGAGATAAAGTACCTGATTGCAGATGAGCTTTTCTCAGGAAGTATAATATAGATATATGTGTGATTAAATCCTTAGAGAAGGTACCTGACTGCAGATGAACGTTCTCAAGGAATATGATATATCTATATCTATATCTCTATATATATATATATATATGTTGCTGTATCTGAATAGAGATATCTATTTGATTTGCTGTGATCTAATGAAGGCCGTGATGGCTGAGTAGGGGTGATTATCCCTCAAGTTATATATATATATATATATATACTTGTTGTCTCTGTGTGATGAGATGTTATGTGAGCCGTGATGGCCATGTGATGCTGATGAGAATTCCTTGATACTTGTGTGTATATACTGTATCTGCCTGATGATATGGTTTGAAAGCCATGAGGGCTAGCTTATGAAATGTTGATTTTGATATATTATGCATGTTAGTGAACCAGGGGGAGGAAAGACCTCCAAGGACCCCGAGTTTACTGAGATTTTTATCTCACCCCGTGTGTGGGGATTATGTTTGCAGGTGAGACGCAGGGAGAAGCTGAGAGATCCCAGGGCAAAAGGCCCATGCAGGGATAGATTGTATATAAACCCTAGGCATAGTTGATGAGAGCATGTTGGCTCCCTTCTTTTGTTATTTTATGCCTATTGTTTTGTGATTTTGTACCCTGAGGGGATTATATGTACATTTGTGTACTGAGGATGTATATTTTGATACTTCACCATATATAATGTACAACTGATGTTATAATGACGTCATATTTTGTTTTGCTTCCAAATCAAATTGTTTATTTTGGAAAATTGCTGCGTAAATGGATATAATGGAATGTTAACAAACCGGATGCATACGGGGTGTTACATTTTTTCTCCATTTTCAATCTAAATTCATCATCCCAACCATCATCTTTATCACCTTTGTCACCATTATTTTGTGAGGTCATGTTTAAAGCCAATGTATTAGAATTGGCTAAATTGCTACTAGACTGAGAAATGAGATGTTCTAGTACATATTGTTGAATCAATTTGTAAATGAGGTCTTTCAATTTTTTCATCATGTCTATGTTCTTCTCAACACCATACATACGATTAAAACAAATTTGAATGTAACTGACATTTATAACAAGGATAAAAAAACAGCAACAAGCAAAAGGTAGTTAATTCCACCATTTTCCCAATATTTATTAAACTTTAACTGCATATTTGCTCTCATCCTTTGTATCACTAATTCATCACTATGCCTCCATTTAATTAGTGATTTTTGAATACTAACTAGCTTCTTAAAAAAATTGTTAGCAGAAAAATGCAATAATCTAGAAAAAGAAAGAGTTGCATCATAGAAAGTCTTAAAAAAACTAACAAAAACACGAGCACATTGTCAATGAATCTCTTTGGGACATCTTTTCCCTTCACTAGATATAAGATTTAACAAATATGCAGCCTCAACATACTCATAACGATGAAATGCATGTTCGTATTTTTCAGCAATATCTAACATCAAATAAGTAGAGTTCCACCTAGTTGGTACGTCAAGTATTAACATGGTCTTAGTGGATACACTTACTTCTTCAACACACCTCTTAAAACTTGCAAATATACTTGGAGAAGACTTCACAAACTTACATGCATCTCTTAGTTTTCTAATGGATAGTTCAATTTCTTTCAATCCATCACTAACAATCAAATTCAAAATATGAGCAGAACATCACATCTGCATGAACTCTTCATTCAATAAAGTTGTTCTCCCAATTGAGCACAAAACAAGAGTAAACTAGAAAAGTGTTCTCCCAATCAATCAAACACCTGCAATTAATCAAACACATGTAAACATAATGAAAATTGATGCGGTGTGTAACACTCTGTATGCATCTGGTTGTTAACATTCAATTATGGTCATTAAACGCAACAATTAATTAACAATAATTAATTAGGAAGCAACTACAAGTATGATGTCATAATACGTCCACAAATATCATTTGTGCATTATGTATGGTAATCGTTCATGGAATTACAACAATATGCGTCGGGTATGTTCTCCCCACAGGGCTAGTTTCAAAACGTATATATATATATATATATATATGTGTGTGTGTGTGTGTGTGTGTGTGTGTGTGTGTGTGTGTGTGTACATAACAAAATAATGAGCTAACACGCTCTTAAAATAACACTAAGGTTCGTTCAGAACCCCTTTTCGGCTTGAGCTCTTGTACGGAATACCTTGGACTGTCTTACTACCCAGGCATCATGCCTCGGGATCCGCTGTCCTCTCTCGGCTCATCACCTGCAAACATATAATCTCCAACCGTGGTGAGATATAAATTTCAGTAAACTCTGGGTCCTTGAAGACTTCTCCTCCCCGGGTTCATCTTTCACTACGCATAGCATCAAACTCGGCATCACATAATCCGGTCATCCCGGCTCGTCATAAAACACATAACATGTATATAACAACACAGATATACAAGAAAAGATCATCCACTTAAGGGTACATTCTCCGTATATCTTTGCCTGGGGAAGATCATCCACTTAAGGGCACATTCTCCCAAGGCTTCTGCAAACACTGCCTGAGGAAGATCATCCACTGAAGGGCACATTCTCTCAGGAGTCTGCTCAGACGTATATGGTTCTTTCAAGAGAGGATCATCCTTATAAGGGCACACTCTCTCAGGGTTTTCATATATACTAATTGATCACTTAGAGTTTTTCCACATGACTTTGGCTCCAAGGGAAGTCCATATTTAGTCCATTTTACTGGCCAGAGAAGCTCGTCAAACACACAACATATCATTATATACATGTTTTCAACCAAAAGCAGTAACACACAAGTTCAATACCACATGCATCATTACATATCAAGACCATCACTCCTCGGAGTGTGGTGGAACACGCTCAAGGGAAAAACTCCCAAGAACAGAGAGCTTACCTGCTCTAAGAGTTACGCTAGTTATTCCCGACCTCGAAGTTGTGACCGCCTATGTCCCTTGT
This sequence comes from Glycine latifolia, assembly GCA_013407115.1. Lineage (NCBI taxonomy): Eukaryota > Viridiplantae > Streptophyta > Magnoliopsida > Fabales > Fabaceae > Glycine > Glycine latifolia. The sequence continues at coordinate 8,189,961 of CM023954.1, forward strand.
ATCACGCTCTACTAAAGCATGCAAGAGGACAAAACGGTTAACACTAGTTGCATGCAAACAGTCTAGGAAGGTCACTGATCGTTGCATGCAAGTCGTCCAGCTCAGGTCCACACGGTCTCTAAGCCTCTCAAAACACAGACTCAAGCTAACCGGGAAGACATGAGTGCCTTACCTCTATAGCTTCCAGGAAGGCTAGAGAACAGTGTCTCCAAGCTCGAAAGTCCGAAAAGCTTTCTTTCTCTCGAAGACGAAGCTCTATGAGAGTTGTTGGAGAGGACGATCTCTCCGTTTGAAGGTCTTTGGAGAAACTAATGTTAGAACCTAACTACGGGGTGGTTCCTTTCAACTTCTCAGTTGCATGCAAGAGTTTTTGGTCAAGGGTGAGTGGCTATGAAATCTCTCTCACTAGGAACTGGAGGAAATGGAGAGAGGAAGAAGACAATAGTGTTTCGTCGAAATGGAGAGAAGTGGTCTATATAAATGACCCTGGCGCGTGTGGTAGATGTCAAAAACATAGTTTAGTCAACATACACACTAGTTGCCGGATTCATATCACTTACCAAAAGCCTACCTTGGGCAACACGCTACTAGTAGCCCAGACAACCTTGTGTAGGTTCATGGTTTCAGCACAAGTGTTAACTGTTTTTAATCGATTACAAACGCTTATGTAATCAATTGCATAGTGCTGAACCCGTCCTCGACACTTATAAAACACAAGGCTCCGCCCTTGTACCACGTCATCCGACCTCGTTCGGGTTCCTACCTTGGCACTTCACAAAGTCCAAGGTTCTGCCCTTATCCGCCCTCGTCCGACCCTATCCGCCCTCGTTCGACCTTATCCGACCTCGTTCGGGTTTCTACCTCCACGTCAGAACTGTCCCATAAAGGTCATATTTCCTCATCGAAGTGGCATCCCGGTTACACGAATCCGGATGCCTTATTAGCACTGACTTAGGAAACGTGAACCCGGATTTGTTATAAACACAATTACCTCTTAACCATAATATTATTATATTAATGTGCCAGCGTGGACACCCAAAATCTTAAACGGTGCGATGGTTTGGAGGTCGTATGATGGTCGACCGTAATGGTTATAGAGGAAATGAGAGAAGAAGGATAACAAAGGGGGTTGCTGCGTTGTAGGGAAAAATGGGGTGGGTGTCGACTATGGTCCTGTCAATAGAAGATGGTTGTTGTCGCGCTATTATGTTCTGGAAGAGAAGGTTAATGCAGTGCGGTGGTTTGGAGGTCTTTGTGATGGTGGACAATGGTGGCTATGGAGGAAATGGGAGAGGAAGGATAACATAGGGGTCATGGTGGCGCTGAAAACAAAAGAGGGTGGCTTTTGACTATGTTCCTTTGAATAGAAAATGGTTGTTGCGAAGCGGTTAGTTCTGGAGGAGAAGGTTAAATTTATTTGTCTAAATAGGTTTACTATTTTTAATTTTACATAACAAGCCTTTTTATTTTTTAAAATTAAAAAAAATATTGGGACAACACCAAAACCCATCATTTACTAATGGCATTGAAGCAAGCACCTAATATCATCTTTAGTGCCAAATCTTGAGCAAGGATCTTGAGTTCAAGATTTGGTATTCACTAAATCTCCCAATAAAGGATGTGAATAGATCTCCAACATGGAGAATGAGTTCTTATAGAAGAATCCTGAAGATCTGCATAGTATTAAAAAAAAGAATAATTTTTTTCTTTTCTCTCTCCCTAAGATCTCAAAATGAGATCTACCACTAAAGAAAAAATGGGAGAGATCTTACATCCTACATGACATTATGGGCTCCACCAAAAAGGGATCTAAGATCCCAATTTAGGATTTACAACTAAAGGACGCTTTAATAAAAAAAAATTTGTGCATAAATTTTCAAGAAAAAGACCAACAGAAAATGAGAGAATAATAGGGAGGTTAAAAAATGAGAAAGGTTGAACGACTCCAACTCCTGAGCTCTCCACTAGAAAAGAACATGGGTGCTCTGGTCTGCACATGGTATTAAACAAATCCACCATAGTTTGGGAATATGTCTCAATGATAAGTTTTAAGAATCCATGTTGTTAGGCTATCCTTAAACCATGAATAATAGCCCTAGCTTCCGCCAAAACCACACTATCACACCACAAGCCTTTCATATAAGCAAGCATTAACCTACCCTTGTCATCCCTGGACACACCTCCACATCCAGTCTTGGACTCCAAACTCCTCACCAATGTGTCAGAATCATCTCCCAAAAGCATCTCAATCGAGCTCCCACGTTGTAAATCTCGAACAAGAGCTTTACAGTGAAGATATGTTTTTTTGGTCTTAAACCTGATTCATTAGGAGAAATAGACATTGACTAATTACAAAATTCGACTAGGATGTAAGTAAAACTTGGTTAAGAATGATTTCTACCAATGATTAAACTCAGGTACTAACCGAATGATTCGACCTTAACTTCAGCACATTAACCACTTGTACCCAATCACTTGGTTCTACGAAGGCAAGTTTGCATGGCTGTAACTGAGACATTATTGAACACAACCTCATTCCTACTCCACCATATTCGATCAATGGTAACACCAAAGGTTTGGCACCAAGGAACACCATAATACTTATATTTAATGTAATATTGGCGTGAATTCATGAAGGAACATCCATGCTCCAAGAAGCTAGCATACTGGAACAACCCCATGCCTACCTCCACACTTCAACTACCTTACTATAAAATCACAAGTAGCATGGGCAAGATCCTTCGTTCCATTACTACACATAAGGCAAGTCAGAACATGTGTCATATGTCTCTTACCTCATAACTCATTCGTACGAAGAATGCCCCACACCATACACCAAAGAAGGAACCAAATCATTTCTAGATCAGACCACGACCAAATCGCCTTTAAAATCCCTTGAGGAAAATAGGGCAAAACACCCAAAGTTTTCTCATAAGCCAACTTTATGGAAAATATACCATTCCCACCAAAGAGGCCCTAAGCAACAACATCATCACCATTTGGAAGAGTAATGGGGATGGTAAAAAAAGAGGCTAAAATATATTTTTATCCTTCACATATACCTGAGTTTTATGTTTGTTCCTTGATAAAATTTTTCATTGAATCTCTAATAAAACAATAATTTTGATTTTGGTCCTTAACATTTTCTTAATCCTTGATAAATAAAAATTTTTGTATTTGCTCCCTCATATTTTTTTTCATTTGCTATTAGAAAAAGACTAATAGCAAATGATTTTTTTTATCACGGAACAAACACAAAATTTATTAATTTATCAGGGATTAAAAACAAAATTTTTATTTTATCAAGAAGCAAAAATGAAAAAAAAATTAGAAAACAAACACAAAATTTGAGTATTTATTAGAGATTACAAACATATTTTTAGTATAAAAAAAAGAGGAAATAAATTTGAAGCATTACCATTGTGTGCATTAGCATGGTAAGGAGAGATGGATCATCGTGATTAGCATTAGAATTGGTCATGGCATAAAAGAATGCAATATAAGAGGGTTCGTTCATCTATTTAGCTTTATGAAAAATATACAATAACCCTGCAATTATGTGCAATGCTTCTATTACTCAAAGGACAAAAGTAACTGCTTCCGTAATTTCCATAACAGTTGAATAAATAAATAGGACATGTCTTAAGCAATGATGGAATAACAAGTAACAATGTTAACAATTCAATTGGCGCACACATGCAAATCTTTATGCTAACTAGTAAATGTGTTTAACAACTTCAAAAGTGTAGAAGATCACTCAGTAAGCTCGGGCTACTGAAGTGAGATGGAAAAATCAAAAAATGATGAAGGCTTCTCAAGAATTGTTGTTGCTGGGAATCTGTGGAAAGAAATATGGAAGGTTGATACAACGCCAAATGTAGACATCTCATTTGGTGGGCATGCCATAATATACTTCAGTCAATTTGAACCTTACTAGACGTGGTATTCAAGTATGAAGGATGAGGAATCAGTTACTCGTGCACTACCCAGTTGTGATGGAGTTCAGACACTGTGCATGATCTAGGTCCAACATGTTGGACTCAACGTTTTGATGTTGACAATGGACCAAATATTATATTAAGGGATTTGGTCAAAACAGAGGATCAACCCAATTTGACTAACCATAAGGAACAGTAAATAGGGGAAGTATGATGTAGTCATGCACTAAGTGTGATGTAGACTTATCACTATTGCATGACTTCTTCCTTCTAAAGCACAAGCGGAACACTCAAGTCTCAAAAGAAAATTTAAACGGAGTAACTATTGATGGGCATAAAGGAAGACCAGAACCTATCATCTAGAAAGTTTGTAAGAGTAAGTTCTCTTTGATTTTCTTAACTTAGATTGTCACTTGAACTCTTGAAATAAAATTGGATATGGGGCAAATAAAATGGATATGATTTCTGTTGATAAAGTTTATTTTGTTGATAAATGTCTTATTAATTTAAGTTGATTAGAAAAATCTATTTTTTTCTAATTAAACAAAATCTGTCATATTTAATTTTATCGATAAAATCTATTTTTGTTTTGATAAATAAACTTAACGAATAAAATCTAAATAGAATTTATTGTTAGTTTATGCTTGTCAAAACTAACAAAAACAAAGATTTAAAAATAAAAAATGTGCTTATCAATATCTATATATAAATAGAGTATCATGGGGTACGAAAAAAATGGGAATATAATCTAAAGTTATATTGGCAATTTGAGTTACAAATATTCTTTGAGAATTTCCTCACAAGTTTATATTGTGCCTTCTACTTAGACTTAGAAACTTTAAGGTAACTTTGAAATATTTGATAAAAATTTGGTTTAGAGTTAAATCAACAATTGAGTGAGAAACTTTGTGGAGGAACAACATTTAGGAAAAAGTCATATTAATCTAGAGTTAGGTTTAAGATTGACTTGTATAAGGGTTTAGAGTTAAATCAACAATTGAGTAAAAAACTTTGTAGAGGAACAAGGTTTGGGAAAAAGTCATACAAATTTAGAGTTAGGTTTGATATTGACTTGTATAAGGGTAGAATACGAGTTTAGAGCTAAATCAACAATTGAGTGAGAGACTTTGTTGAGAAACAAAGTTTGGAAAAAGTCATACAAATCTAGAGTTAGGTTTGAGATTGATATGTATAAGGGTAGAATAGGTTCTACACTTGTACTGGATATTGACTCTTTAAATAGTGAAATGTTTTTTTATTCAATTGGAATGAGTGATCCAGTCGGAGCCGTGGTTGTTTTCTCCTATTGAGCCTAGGAGTTTTTATTCCGTTAAATTTTTTTGTGTTTTGTCCTTTTTACAACCTGATTATCTGTTTTATATTTTTGGGATTTTATAAGAATTATTTTGTTAAATTTTATAAACTCAATTCAACCCCCCTTCTTGAGTTCATCTGAGACCAACACAACACAGGTGTTTGACCATGTTTGATCATGTCCACAAGCCATATAAACTTTGTAGGTTGGATAAGTGACATCATATCTCAGAGAGATGGAGATTTTTTTTCTGCTAGAACTTTTGAAATCTGTAGGCATTCTCAAATAAAGAACAAAATATACATGCTCCAAAGTGATAGACATGGCATGGGGATTGGGAACACATAGGAGACACGAAAAACTAAAGAATAACAAAACACTGTTAGTGTTGAAGCCTTGTGGCCGCCAAGCTAGCAAACTAAGCTTTTGACTTTCATGATATGTACTGGTTGGATGATGCTTCTAACCAAGTCATGGCATTGATGGCATTTTTGTTTCTCAATGGCAATGTTTACCTCAAAAAAATGTCATATATATATAAGGTAGCTATAAGAAATGGTATAAGACCCCTAGAAGTGTTTAAGCTAACCAAACTAGTTGGGGGAACCTTTCCAAACCATTATTTCACAAATAAAAGAATTCGTAGTCTTATTTTAAAACTGGTCAGGAAGAAAAAGTTTTACATAAGTAAACTTTCCTTCTCCCTAGAATTTGTTGTCTTAAAGTTTTAATCAATCAAAATTTCCATATACCTTTTCATGTCTACTTGATTGTTGACAAATCTTTTATGATTTATTTCCTTTTATCTTTTTCTACTAAATGGTAATTCTAATTTATTTTATCATTTTGAGCCAAGACTCCCGAGACTTTGATATTTTGGTGACATCTAATTTGGTTTTGAAATTGTGTTGACAAACCTTTATTGTTTTGTGTCTATTGGATCTTATAGTTATTTGCTCGTGATAATATTATAAACATGTTATTATGTTGTTTTTTTAATTCTCTAGTGTTCATGCTATTAATGCTAGTTGTCCTTTTTAATTGGATAAATAATCATTTTTGTCCCTGAATGTGTAAAACACTGATAAATTCTTCTCTGAAAGATGAAAATTCAAATTTTTGTCCTTGAAAGTGAAAAAAAGTGTGACAAATCTATCCCTCCGTTAACTTTCGTTTGTTACCGTTAATTGAAAGAGTCTACGTAACACATTTAGGGACAAATTTATCAGCGTTCTACACATTCAAAGACGAATTTGTCAACTCTCTGCCCAAGATATAATTTAATCTTCATATTCTTCATTTTCTAATTATTGCAAGCATAAAATTATAATAAAACTTAAAAATTAGAAAAACAAACATTAGTTAAAACAAACATAATAATAAACATAATATTGATTAAAAAACATAATTTGTTTGTTGCTATGAAATTTCTATTATAACAACATTATGTAATAAAAAAATCAAGTTGAGTCTCATTTTTTTTTGTAAGAATTAACTTAATGATTGTGCATTTTTGTTTGAGTCTCATATTTTGAGTAAGGTATTGACACATTAGAAATTTCAAAACAAAAATATGAAATAATACCTTACCTAAAATATGAGGCTCAAACAAATTAAAATGCACCATCATTAAATTAATCCTTACAAAAAAATGAGACTCAACTTAATTTTGTCATTATCTAATTTTACAATAAAAATTTTAGAGCAACATACAAATTATGCTTATTAATCAATATTATATTTATTATTATATTTGTTTTAACTTTTGCTTACTTTTCTAGTTTTTAAGTATTTATTATAATTTTATACTTGTAATAATTAGAAAAGGGATAATATGAAGATTAAATTATATTTTTGATAGAGAGCTGTCAAATTCGTCATTAAATGTGTAGAGCGTTGACAAATTCGTCTCTGAATGTATCACGCATGTTATTTCAATTAACGGTAACTAACGAAAGTTAATAGAGAGATAAATTTGTCGCATTTTTTTCGCTTTCAAGGATAGAAATTTGAATTTCCATATTTCGAGACAGATTTATCAGTGCCTTGCATATTAAGGAATGAAAATAGCTATTTACCCTTTTTAATTTCTTTATTGTCCTATATATCCTCGTTGTTAAACTTATTAAATAAACCGCCGCGAAGCTGGCCGTGACGTGGATCCTGAGCCGTCGCGCATCGATCACCGTTTTCATGTTCCTCACCCTCGTCACGGGAGTGGAAAAGGGTATGTTTGGAAAAGAAATTCAATTTTAAAAATGTTTGACAGATGTCATTTTTTAATTGAGTCGGAACATCAGTCGGACTCTTTCTTTCGGAGGGTCAAGCATTTTCCTTTTCATTTACCCTAGAAGTTCATTTTTCATGCGCAGTTCAGTTGAGGAACATAAAAGCAGAGGAAGTGCATTCCAATTTCCAATTGCCTCAAGCATTTTGGAGCTTCCAAATCAAACATTCGATTTTCTCGGCAAAGTCTCAGTCTTCCTCTCACTCTGTACTTGTTGCTGTGGCCAGGTTAAGAGTTCTTGAATTCTATTACTTACTCGTCACATTCCTAAATTTAGTTTATTTGACACTCTGGAGTATATAGATTTCTTGAGTTTGTTTATGTTCACATCATGGCTAACAATACCAACTCCTCCTCCTCAAAAACTCAACCCACTTTCTTGAATGCTCCTAATCCGAGCCCCCAACATTTCTTGAAAAACAATGGTGTGGGCAATCACCAAGGCCAAAACTTGATGCCTCCTTTTATGCAGCCACCCATGAATGCAGCACCTTTCATGAATACTGCAAATCACAATCATTTTCACTTGCATAGGCCTCCTATGGGTTTGCCTGGTCATCAACAGGGTCAACCACATGTGGGGGGTTTAGGTCCCCAAAACAGTGTTGGCAATGCCAATTACAACAATCCAATGTTTCCTCCTGTTCAGGGACAAGTCATGCAGAATCAAGCTCAACTCAATTTGTCTCCACTCCAGGGACAATTTTTAGCACAAAGTATTCTCAACATGCTTCAGCAGCCCAACATGAATATGAGTATGCCAAATGGCCAGTTTTGTGGCCCTTACCTTATGCAGAATATGAATCAGCAGTTACCTATGCAAATGCCAAACCCTTCTCAAGGGATTTCGTATGGTATGCATCCTGGTTCCCGCCCCATGTTCGGGTTTCCAAACCAAGTGCCTCAGGCTATGGTCCCTCAGAATTCAATGTTTTCTGCAAATCCCCAGTTAGGTTTTGTGCCCGGAAATCAGGTCCGGCCACAGATTGACCCGAACGAGAAAAACCTTGCTCCACCAAACGTTAGCGCAAATGCTTTTGTATCATCATCGCCTTTTTCGTCTCAGCAGTTACAAGGGAATACTTCTGGATCACTTAATCCTAATTTAGCTCACACAAATAACTCTGAACCTCCTGCATTTATGACACAGGTACTTAAAACTGAAATGTTTGTCTTTTCAATGTGTATTAGCAGAGTTTGTTATTCTACTACATGTAGATACTATTATACAAGAAGCCGTGGCATATATATTTACTGCAAATCACATTAATTGCTGCAGGAAAATCCTAATAGCAATATTAAAACTAATGTTCCAAACTCTAATTGGAAAGGATCACCTAGCAAAAACTTCAAAAATAAACCAAATCGAGGGGGGTTTCAAGCAGGGTATGCTATTTTCTTCTCTTTTGTTACTCTTGGTTTTTTGGGTTAACAATTGATCACTTACCTGTTTTTCCTGCGAGTTACAATTATTGTCCTGTTCCTTTAGATTTCAGAAGTCGAAATTTCATGATGGCAACAATGGAAAGAGAGGAAATGGGTTTCCTAAAGGACATAATGGCAAAGGTTTGAACTTTTCTAACTTGTTACCAAGACAAAAACATTTTTTTTGTGGTTTGACTAATGCTTGTGGCAAAAGCAGGGCCTAACAGTGGGAGGGCAGGACACTATGGTTTAAAACCAAAGGAACATAAGCAGCAACCAGAAAGGTAGCTTCAGCTTGACTTTCTGATCCTTTCTTATCTGGTCCCAGTCTATCACCTGCTAGCAGTCCTTACACTCAACTTCTTTTAATTGTCTTTGTTTCATAATGATAACATGTAACAAGATGCTGATTAAATAGTCCTTTGTTTATTGGCTGCTTCCTGGAAATGAAGGCTATTTTACATTGCTGTTTCTAGAGTCCTAAATATGATGCTAGTTGACATCATCTGAATTTAATATTTGAAATTGTTATTTGAATAACAATGATTTACATCAGAAAGGTAAAACAATTTTTATTGAAACTTTGCCACTCTGTTAGAAGTTTAGGCATATTATCCTCAATTCTGTGCCCAAATGTTCAGTTTTCTAGATTGTCATTAGTCACTACATATGGGAAATAGGGAATAAGTCAACTCTACATTTTACCCTGATTTGTAATCAGCTTTCATCAAATCAGTAATTTACTCAACTATATTTTAGCTAAAGCTAGTTTAGCAATGTAAAAAGACTTGACATTTAAGCTTGTTGAATAGGAACTATTTGAGTTCATTTAAATTTTGAACTATGAGATGAAGCATGGTGGTCAAAAAACATCTGACACTGAAAATACTGTATGACATTAATGGTGACCATAAAACCATGTTAGAGATCCAAAATTGTATCCACCAGTGGCCTCCTTGCCATAGAATGAGACTTTATAGGTCATTCTTTGACCACCCTCTGAAAATACAAGTTTCTTGGGGATGACCTTCACAACCAATCACTCAGGTGCACACACTTTTACAGTGTATGTGGCATTAAGGGATCCAAAATTGTAACTGTTCTTGTGAAAACCTTTGCTTTCTCTTGCTTTTTAAGTGTTCTTAATCTTATTGAAATTGATGGGTATTTGATGTTGGAGAAAAGGTCTTCAAAGGTGTTCTTTGAGCAGTTAAAGTGAGTCATAGACATTGATCTTATGTTTTTCTTTGAATAGCCATAATAACTAAGGATCTGAGATAATCTTCCACTTATGCTTCAAAGACTAAGCCAGGGTTGAGAGCTCATAGTGGATTAATTTCCCCAACTCCCTTTTTATGTGAGTCCGTGAAGTAGTTTGAGCTGTTAGTAAGAGGCTTTCTCAAGTTGTTTTAGCTTGTAGCTAAAGAATGGAAGAGGAAGAGAACCACATAAGTGTCACTTCTCTCTTTCTATCACACATATCCTTAAAAGACTAGAAAAAAAGGCGTTTGGTCTAGAACCTGTTGTCATCAATGCTGATATGATTTGGTCACTGAAGGACTCCATTTTTCATGTCTGATTTAACAATGAGTGCCACTGCACCTGTCACATGTGGGCAAGCCATAGATGTAGCAGATTTTATGCCAAACAAGGATGGTTTTTTCCCAACTGGATCACTTCTTGGTTCTTTACTTTTAGGAATCATGGCAGCCAAAATGTCAGTCCTGGCACCATTACATCCAGCTGGACAACAAATTTGCCATAATGTGAAAGTAACATTGAGTGCTTGTTCTCAAGATGCTTATGCAATTAAAGTTCATGGATAAATGGAAACAGCATGTAGGAACATAGGACATCAAAATACCTTGAGAATGTTTTCTGTTAGGCTTGAAGGACCTCAGGATGAGAAAGATGCAACAATTGGTGAAGGCTTATATCTAGTAATTTCTGTTGGAAGAGTTGTCGCAGTTGGGTTCTTTGTAATGGAGACATGATAGACTGAGCATATTATTTTTCAACTTTTACATTTGTCATGAACATGAATGTGTTATGTGTGTGTGTAATTATTATTTGAGTCAATTTGAATTTTAAACTACGAGATCAAGCACACAGTATTTAAAAAACATCTGTGATTCTATATAATTAAAACACCTTGCATCTCTTTGACATATTGACTCAATAAGGTTGTGACCTATCACAATTTTGGTGCAAAAACGTGCAATTTTTTTGTTCAAATAGATATCTTCCAGAATCCAGATAACCATCTAAATGAAAACTTAGATTTCTTTTTGGTGTTATTTTTAGAATTATATCTGCTTTCTTGTAGATTTTTGTTTCGTCTTTTCTCTATTGAATAATTACATTTCTTAATCTTTCAATTTCACGGCTTATTCTGTTATAATGAAAATATCTTAACTCTAATCCTGATTGTGTATGAATGGTTAGATCCTTGTCTGTGACTTACACTGTGCAAGAGATCCAACAGTGGCGTGAAGCACGGAAAAAGAATCATCCTTTCAATAACAACATTCAGAAGGTTTTAAACAAACTGATCTACCTACTGCTTTTGTTTATCAGTTATTATTGTCTAATAATCAATTTCTGAATCACTACCTACAGAAGCACAGCGAACGCCCAAAAGACAGCAAGGCCATTAATAGGGAGGTCTTACAAAGAGAGGTATTCTTATTTGACGGATGTGATTAGCATATAATACCTCCCAATTAATATTTTCATGTTGCCAAATTTAATTTTGTTGTTCAATAGAGAGCTAAGCAAATACTATTATTTTAGCATGAAATATAAGTTCTGACAAATAAATGTTTGTTTGACTCAGCAAATAATATTCCAAATCATTGATATAGTGTATATATTGTCTTTGCAGCTCAAGGAGGTGTTAGCAAAGCAAGCTGAATTGGGAGTTGAAGTTGCTGAAATACCATCCTACTACCTGAAGAATTCTGACAATCAAGCTCTTCAGAGTGAAGGGAAACACAAATTTACTGACAAAAGAAAATTCCAAAACAAGTTCAACAAGAAATCAGACAGAAAAGGTCGGCTTACCAAGAAGCAGAAGTTTGATGGTAAAGATTTTTCAGAAAGCCCCTCTTTGAAGAAGAGGAAGCCTACATTATTGCAGAAACTCCTGAGTTCAGATGTAAAGAAGGATAAGAGCCACCTGCTTCAGGTTTTCAGGTTCATGGTAATGAATTCTTTCTTCGAACATTGTCCTGATAAGCCGCTGAGATATCCGTTGGTCGTGGTTAAAGAAAAGGGGTCTGAGGTTGATGGTGAAGAAAAATACTTGCACACTGGAAAAGATGTTCTTAAAGGAGGGAATGAGGAAACAGTTCAAAAAATTGTGACCTTCAATAATGATAATGGCCATGATTGTGAAGATGAAGATAGTGATGATGACGAGAATGACTCTATTGTTGATAATAATCTTCATAAAGGTCCTTCTTCCTTGGTTAAAAGACAGTGTGATAGTGGAGAAGGAATTGGGAAATTTGATGAAGAGGAGGGAGAAATTATAGAATGAAATTCCAAGGTTGCTCTCTCTATTTTAGCAGCAAAGTTTTTTAATACTGTGATGGTAACATTTTCTGTTAAATCAATTTTGTTTCTATCGTTGTTTTACCAATATACATATGATGTTACAGTAAATATTTTTTGCAGCGAAGCTTTTGAATACTAATAGTTGCACTCAGGGCACATGTCTTAGATTAGGGACAGTTTAATTATAATATTAATAGATGTTTGGCGCTGTGACATACCTCAATGTTATATTAGGATTTCTCTCGGAACTTGTATTTGCCACTTATTAAAGAAGCAACAACCATGCGTATGGGTTTTTCCTATTTGCGCATTTGAATGAATTTTTTCACTTCGATATTTTATTGATTATTTGTATGATTTTTGTGTCCATTTTCTCAGTCATTTATATGATTTTTCTTCTTATTCATTTGAATGATTTTCTCTGTTCCCTTATTCCACGTATTTGTATGTTTTTCCCCACTCATTTAAGTGTTTCTTTTTCAATAATTATTGCCTATTTTTTTAGTTTTTTTTCCCGCTCATTTGAAAGATTTTTTTCTAATTATTTACACAGTTTTCCTCCTTCTAAGTTGACTACTTTTTGATACTAAAATTTCAACCCATTTTCATGATTATTTCGAGCTTATTTTCCTCACTTATTGGCATATTTTTTTTAGGTTGACAAAATGGATTGGTCGGATAAATTTTAATTGGATCATATCAAAACAGTTTATTAATTCATTTTGATCCATTAAAAACTTATTTATAAAATCCAATCGATCCATGATCCATTTGATAAAAATTCATCTATTAACAATTTTTTCATAAATAGATATCTAATCCATCCATAAAAATAATATATATTTTTTTTAAAATAATAACAATTTTGACTAAGGTCTACTAAAAATTAACTTGATTGATGTCGGTCAAAAATTGTCCTATTTAACTTTGGTTAAAAAATAGTTTTGATCAATGTCGACAAAATTATCTTGATCGATGTTAGCAAAAAAATTGTCTTGCTGATGTCGGCCAGTTGAAAAATAAAAGCAATCTGGTTGATTGAAAACTAGTCTGGTTAATTTCTGTTGAAAAATAATCTTGACCAACCAAATCGTTTAAAAATCACCCTTGTTGATTTTGGTTGAAAATAATCTTTGTCAACGTTGATTGAAACATAATCTTGACCGACGTCAACTAAAAAATATATTTTTGAACAAATTTCAAAAAATAAACTTAAGAGCAATTTAAATATGAAAAAGTGTATTGAATCAATTTGAATCTATTAAGTATTGATTGGAGTATTCTTAAAAAATAGTGGATGAATCATTAACCATTTAGAAAATCAATGGATGAATTGGATCCAATCCATTTGAATTTTTGTTTGTTTGTAACGGATGAAGTTACTTGTGAATGAACTATGAATAAATGAATTGATTTGCCACCTTGTAATAACTTAATTTTTAGCAATACTTGTATAGTTGCATCATGGTTTTCTAATTTCAATAAAAAGTTATGTAGCAAAATATGCAAAATATTATAAACTAGTCTCATTTAATGATTTGAAAATACTCTTTGCAATTATGTGTATAAAAAATAAAAGCAATTTTATTTTGAGTGATGATATTTATCTCGGTTACTCTCATACTATTCGTTTTCATCTATTTTTTTCTTTCTATCTCTCTCTATTTTTTTTCCATCACATGGTTTCTAGTCCATTTTTAAGAACCATACAAGAGTTTAACTCAATGCACGAACATTGTTGCCAAGTCCAACATTCCAATAAACATAACAGCCTAAAAGGCTAAAACAATAACAACCAGGAAGCAGAGTATATCCACTCCCATGTCCTATTGTTGTTACATAGTAATTACTTAATGCACATAAAAAATACTTAATATTCTCTTTTTACCCTTCATCTCCCAAGTTGCATCCCCAAACCTCCATAACCACTGCACCTAACCTCCACCCAAACACCAATCACCACTGCCATGCGACCCACGAACCTCCAGACATCATGTTGAACCATATACATATAGTTATAGATTGCTCAATTCGGAATATATTTTATATTATGAATTATCCAATCCGTAATATATTTGGAGGTGGGGTAAGGTCACAGACAGATAACTTAGTGGTTTTGGGGCAGTTGCCTCCACTAAATTTTTAATTTTTGTTAATATAATATATGTGTAGATATAAATTGTCCCGACTAATTTGTACATGTGAGTATTACAAGCCACCCCTGCAAGAAATAAATGAATTTCAAAAATTTTGGACAAATCTAAAGAAGGTTTTCCCGTTCATCACAAAAGATTTCTAGATCCCAATAAATCCAATGACAAATAGCCGCTAAAAAGCACAAGCCCGAAAACACAATATGTGCTCCGGCCACACCTTCGTAACTCCAAATACCTGGATTCGTTATAGCACCCACAACTAAATTTTCCTGGACCCATCACTGGGCAATGTCATGGAGGTTTGGGGGAGAGGTGCTAGGGTTTTCTTGGAAGAAGAAGAGGGTGACAATGTGATATTAATTATTTTGGAGTTGTTTCAAACAAAAAAGGGATGTATTAAGTAATTTCCTTGTTACGTGGGGGAACATTTTTCTTGCAACCCTCATTCTCATAGCGGGCCTTCTCGCACGTGAGAGCCCATGTCATCCATTTGACCTAGCAAGCACACATGACACTGTTCTGTTCCCAGGCCAGGTCCACTCACATGGCCCTATTGTTACGCGGGAAAACACATCCTCCTTCCTCGTAACGACGTAACCACTCGCACGTGCGAGCCCATGTCATCCATCTGACCTACGGATTAAACTAGGGTTTCCGCTTTCCCACTATATAAACCACACCCTTTCGTGCGTGCCGTGCGGTGCAGCCCCTTCTGCCCTCCCAACCCATAAACTTTAAAAACCCAAAAAAACCAAAAATACTATAAAAAATTTTCAGTTTCTCCGCCGCCGTACAACCACCATCTCCGTTCGGATCTCCGGCGGACCTACTATCCCTAGTACTCAATTTACACGGAAGAACAAAAAAACTATCCCACAAAAAAAAATCCAAAAGCGGTTTGGTTAGGGTTTAGTTGTTTTTTTTATATAATTTCGTGTATCTAAGTTTTCATCAGTAATCCTATTTTTGAGGCAGCGAGATGGCGCAGATTCAGGTGCAGCATCAGAGTCCGGTGTCGGCTCCTCCTCCGAACGGCATGGCGAACGCGCCGAACAACCCGAACCAGTTCGTGACGACGTCGTTGTACGTCGGCGATCTTGAGCAGAATGTCAACGACTCACAGCTATACGATCTGTTCAATCAGGTCGTCCAAGTCGTTTCGGTGCGCGTTTGCAGGGACCTTACGACGCGTCGTTCACTCGGTTATGGCTATGTTAATTTCAGTAACCCTCAGGATGGTATAACATAACAAAAATTTCCTCTTTTTTGTGTGAAAATGAAAATTGTGGCTTGATTAATTGGATTTTTGTGTGTGTTGGATTTTCAGCGGCGAGGGCATTGGATGTGCTGAATTTCACTCCACTTAACAACAGACCTATTAGGATCATGTATTCTCATCGGGATCCTAGTATTAGGAAGAGTGGTACTGCGAATATTTTTATCAAGGTGCGCACTTTTGTTGTCTTTTTACGGTGAAAAAAAAAAAGAAAATGACTTAATAGTGTGAATTGTGGAAGTCGTCCATAAACGCGTTTATTGTTATCGTCTTAGTCCTAAATTTACCGAATTTGTAATTTGTATTAAGCTAGAAGGACCGAAGTTATATAGGGATGTTTCGGCTATTTTGATAACATTAGCTCGTATGGCATATAAGTATAACCAACTAAAAGTAGAAAGTATTTATTGGGAAAGGATGATATTATTGCATTTTTGTATTTTCAACGTAATAAGGGGTCTCTTTTGTATTTCTAATATAAATCTTTTGCTTTTAATTGCTTAAAAGTCAAACGTAAGGATGAGGTTTACGTTGAAGAACCTGTATTTTAATTTAGCTTAGTTGGAAAGTAATTCTATGACTAAGGTTGGGTCTTTTGTTCTGACAAAAGTGAAACTATAAAATAGAAAATAATAAAAAGTTGTTTTTTTTTTTTTCAGTATAAAATTTTTAGATCAGGAAACAGTAAAAACAAGGTGGCATTTTTGTAACTAAAAGCGAACAATAACCAATCAATCCTTAAGTTTTCTATTTGCTTAGTTTTTTGTGAGTAGTGTCTGGGCAATGAAGTTCTTTTTTTGTTGCTGTCTGTTGTTTATATTGACATGCTGAATCTCATGTTTCTAATGGTATTGGTGGTGCAGAATTTGGATAAGGCTATTGACCACAAGGCCTTACATGATACTTTTTCTTCTTTTGGACTCATTCTTTCTTGCAAAATAGCAACTGATGCTTCTGGCCTGTCTAAGGGCTATGGTTTTGTTCAATTCGACAATGAAGAGTCCGCACAGAATGCTATTGACAAGTTAAATGGCATGCTGATCAATGATAAGCAGGTCTATGTAGGCCATTTCCTGCGAAAGCAAGATAGAGATAATGCTCTCAGTAAGACAAAATTTAATAATGTCTATGTGAAAAACTTATCAGAGTCAACCACGGATGAAGAGTTGATGAAATTTTTTGGAGAATATGGTACCATTACTAGTGCTGTAATAATGAGAGACGCAGACGGTAAATCAAGGTGTTTTGGCTTTGTCAATTTTGAAAACCCTGATGATGCTGCCAAAGCTGTTGAGGGACTTAATGGGAAGAAGGTTGATGATAAGGAGTGGTATGTTGGAAAAGCCCAGAAAAAATCTGAGCGTGAACAAGAACTGAAAGGACGGTTTGAGCAGAGTATAAAGGAAGCTGCCGACAAATATCAAGGTGTGAACCTGTATCTCAAGAACTTGGATGATACTATCAGTGATGAAAAACTTAAGGAAATGTTTGCTGAATATGGTTCAATAACTTCATGCAAGGTGTGTACATGTCATTTCTTTGCTGGTATGTTATGGTAAGGTCTTTTTTATTGGTAGCAGATTTAAGCAATGCGTATCATGCCACCTATTCTGTAGGTTATGCGAGACCCCACTGGAATCGGTAGAGGATCAGGATTTGTTGCATTTTCAACTCCTGAGGAAGCATCTCGAGCTGTAAGTATAGAACTCTGTAAACAAGAAATATACTAATATGCTAATATTATTTTTTTTTGCTAAAGAATCTTAGTTTTCATATGCATATCTGTTGTTACTTGTAGCTCGGTGAGATGAATGGTAAAATGATTGCTGGAAAACCTCTGTACGTTGCCCTTGCACAGAGAAAAGAAGAGAGAAGAGCAAGGTTACAGGTAATCCTGTAGTAACAGTGGCCCAGCTTTTTCTGTTGTGTTTTATTTGTACACTGATAAGTTTTAAGTTTTTAGCACAGACATTTCTGCATTTAGTCCATGAATGGTAGTTATTTGGTATGTTTATATGCCTGTATTCTCATTTAGTTTAAATAAATTTAATTTTCACAAAAAAATTTACTATGTCTGTTGCTTAGCAAAAGTTGTGTATTAAAAACCTGCAATTTTGTTACTTTGAAGAATAGATACAACAACAATACTGTATATTATTGATTGGGGTAGGTGATGGTGTTGAGTGCCCTAATCTTAGGTCCTAAGGTTAGGTGAGAGATGGATGGATCCAGCAGATCCCTCTTGTTGGTTGAGGAACTGCCCCTTCAGTTGTCTGGTAGTTGTCTTGAGAATGACCAGCCCATGTTATCATCAGGTTTCATTGTAAAAGTCTCAAAATTAGAATCACTGCCAAGACAGGAAATATGTCAAGTCACTGCCTATTAAATACCCTTTTTATTGATTTTATTCTGTTGCACCACCTGCATGTCTATTTTCAATGTTGCCTTTCTAAATAGGCTTTATTTCCTACCTTATGCCTACTATCATTTGTGCCTTTAATCTAATTACCTGTTTTGTGGTCATCTATAGAAATTAGTTTTATATATGCTCTTTTCTGCCTGTCCTTTGTGTTTTTATTTTGTTATACATTTGCCGTAATATCATGCTTTATCACTTGAAGATCATATTTTTCTTGTACAAGTTTTGATGCTCCTCATTATTCATTGGTGAGGCATGTGCTTTTTGGTGCTTCTATTGGCATCTCTCTTTGACCACAATGGATATGAAATCATATGATATGGACATGGATATGAAACTTTTTAACACATACAGAATATACAGTGGCGTTTTGCAGCAATTCATAGAAGTTGTATAGCAACTGTAATTAGAATTACTGTAGGTTAGGCAAATAAAATGTAATTAGAATTACCATTATTACTGCTTTCTTGCAGGCACAGTTTTCACAGATGAGGCCTGTCGCAATAACGCCTTCTGTTGCGCCCCGTATGCCTCTCTACCCTCCTGGTGCTCCTGGTCTTGGACAACAATTTTTGTATGGGCAAGGACCCCCATCCATGATGCCTCCACAAGTAATTATCAGCCAGTTGTTTACATCTTTAACTTCTATTTTTGTTGATATCATGCACATTATATCTGTAGAAATATTTCAAAAGTCAAGTGTAACTTTAGCTTTTTAGTTATTCACATTGCTGTTAGTCTAAACTTGTGCTTAAGGGACTACATTTTTGTTAATATAATATCTCAGCTATGGTGTTTCTCTTTATGTTCTACTCTTCCACATATGCTACATGTGTGTTATGCTACTGATCATTATGTCAGGGACATTATATTTTCATGTTAGGCTTATTTTGTTCAATTAATCAGTTTAGATTGAGAAATAACTGTAATCATCCTTCAAATGCAGGCTGGATTTGGTTACCAGCAGCAACTAGTTCCTGGAATGAGACCTGGTGGTGGTCCCATGCCAAGCTTCTTTGTTCCTATGGTTCAGCAGGGTCAACAAGGGCAGCGCCCAGGGGGCCGCCGAGGAACTGGTCCTGTGCAACAACCCCAACAGCCAATGCCAATGATGCAGCAGCAGGTCTGCTCTTGCACGAAGTTTCCAATTTTTTTTTGTTTGTCTCTTACATTACTCATCTGCATGCCTGATGGTGAGATACTTTCTTATTTGTTTGTTAGATGCTTCCAAGGGGGCGTGTCTATCGTTACCCTCCTGGCCGCAACATGCAAGATGTCCCACTTCAAGGTGTAGCTGGTGGAATGATGTCAGTCCCTTATGACATGGGTGGTCTGCCAATCCGCGATACTGTGGGACAGCCAATGCCCATTCAAGCTTTGGCTACGGCCCTCGCAAATGCTCCACCTGAGCAGCAGAGGACTGTAAGTAACGTTTCCTGCAATTGTTTTTGGCACATTTTGGGTTGAGTACTCCCTGATTTATGTGTTTTTTATGTTATGTTATATAATAATGCTGTACTGATTCTTTATCATGAATGTTTTGCTAGATGCTCGGTGAAGCTTTATACCCGCTTGTGGATCAACTGGAACATGATGCTGCAGCAAAGGTTACAGGCATGCTTCTGGAGATGGACCAGCCTGAAGTTTTACATCTGATTGAGTCACCAGATGCGCTGAAGGCAAAAGTTGCTGAAGCCATGGATGTGTTGAGAAATGTTGCTCAACAGCAAACCAACCCAGCTGATCAACTAGCCTCACTCTCTCTCAATGACACTCTTGTGTCTTAGATTCCTTTAGTCTTTTGACAGGAATCTGCATTCCAGTTATTCCTATCCGTGTGCTTCCCCCCAGTTTATTTGCTGGTGTCTTAGATGTTTTGTTTTAGTCAGAGTACTAAGGAAGTTTATGTTCTTGGTACTTTTGGTTTCACTTGTTTTCGTATGTGGATTGCTGTAGGATTAGCATAACTTTGTTGGATTTATTAGATATGCATTTGCGGTTTGGATTATTTTCCTCCATTGTTCTACTAGATTGTTTGTGTGGATTTCTTTATTTCGTTTTTTGCTTAAGACATTTATTTTTCCCTTTAACATGAGCTTGAATATTTGGGTTTGGGATGCTAAATAAATCTTTAAACCAAATCTAGAAAATTATCGATGCAAGTAAAATCATTACCTTTCATTTGTCATGTTGAGGCTTCGAAAGCAAGACTTCAATGCAATTATATGAATTTGAATTATTTAATTTGACTTTTGAAACTTGAAATTATATTTTCCCTTTTTCTTTTTAATTTGGATAAATCCCTCTTCAATTGTTTTTTTTTTTCATGTAAATAATTTTTGCTTCTTATTTGAAATTTTGATTTTAGTTCTTCATAGAATTTATGTTTTAATTTTAACTCTGGTGTTGGTGAGGCGTTGTTAAGGGTGTCATGTCCAAAAATTAAGTATTTTTTCATGTAAATAATTTTTGCTTCTTATTTGAAAATTTGATTTTAGTTCTTCAAAGAATTTATGTTTTAATTATAACTGTGGTATTGCTAAGGCGTTGTTAAGGGTGTCATGTCCAAAAATTAAGTCTTTGATCAGGGGAGAAAGATAATCTAGTTACCTTAACACATTGTTGAGTGTTACTTAATGTCACATGTTAACAATCCCTTAAAAGTTTCAAATTAGAGTTAACAATTCCTTAAAGTTTTAAATTAAAATAGATTTTAAAAATGTGCGAAATTAATTTTAAAATTTTCCTCTCATTTCTCCTCTCCTTTATGAACACTTGAATGCTCCCTTAGTATCTGGGCATCATATTTGAAGATTAGAGTATACAGCATGACTTCCACAATATCAAAGACTAATCTTAATATTTGCTCTTGTTAAACATTTTCCGTTCTTTAATGGACTTTTCTTCACCTTATCTGACACCCTAATATATGACATTTTATGCAAAAATTAATAAAAGTAAATGTCAGATTAATAATAAAATAAATATTTAAGTGTTTGCATAAAATGTTAAAAAACATGTTAGTCATGGTTTTTTTACAAATTATTTTTTGGACATATTTTAGCATAAGAATGTCAAAATTCATTTGCATTTATTTTAAAAAATATTTAGCTGTCTTAAAAAGATTTTAAGAGTTTTATTTTGATGTGTTAATATAATGATTTTTACACTACCAACTAATTAAAAACTATTTTAGATATACATTTTAAATAATTATTACAGAAATCAATGGTCTTATGATACATGGTAACCCATAATTAAGTGACAGAATTTTACACTATCATTTCATTCTAATTAAACTCAAAATTTTATACATTTTCTAGTTTGATAATTTACTTAAGAAGAAGAAAAAAAAATAGAAACAAAAAGGCATGTTTTCACTTTTCAACTAAAAGAAAAGTTATTAAAGGAATGCGGAATATTTCATTAATTAATATTCATAGAACCACTAAACATCTATGCAACTACTTTAAATATTTAGAGAAATTTTTTTATCACACTCGTGTTGATTCTATCTAACTCACATTATTGCCTTTTGTGAAAATATGTGGTCTCGTACAAAAGTAAAATAACAATATTGTAGTTGGTGGCAAAATGTCAGTTTTAGTTTTCAATTTGCTAAAAAAATATTTTATATTAATATTTATTATATATGTATTGTTCTTAAATAGAGGAGAGATTAAATTAGATTATGTAACTTTTGATAACTATTATATCATTATATAATTTTTATTTAAATAATATTTTCTTAAAACTCTTTAATGGATTAAAAATTCCTTTTACATTGATCATATATACAAAATTTCATTTTATTTCAAAATCATTTGTTACCTCGTTCATATAAATTAAAATATACATAATATAAACATGTAAAAATAATATGGATCATTTGATTATATTTTTATTGTTGTTTAATTGTGACACAGAAGATGTTGGTAATATGTAGATATATGGTTGGATCAATAAAAATTACTTTCTATATTAAATTATAAAAATGGTGTAATAGTCGTTAAAGTTATACCGGTGTAATTTGATCTCTCATCTCTTAAATATATATAAATATAAAATATATTTGATTGAATAGACAAGAAACGAGAAAATTGATATATAACTAGTTTGATTTTGTTTTAATTTTAAATATTATATATTATAAGTTATGAGTAATGACATTTATAAGTAAAGCTTACTTCTCCTTTGGGTCATCATTGTAAGTTCTTGTTAATATGGGTCACCATTGGAGGTGCTTCTAACCAACTTTTGTCAAAAACAACTTTTTCTAATTATCCTATACAGTTAGTTTAATTTCCCTTGGTATGCAACGTAGGAATTAACCACTAGGTTTGGCCGTGATGGAAGACATGCACCTATAGGTTACTCATTTTTTAAAATGTAAATATTAGTTATTAGAATGTTAATTTTGTTAGCTAGAGAAAATCAAACCCATGATCTTTCTTCACTTTCCTTCTTCCTAAAGATTACTCATGACTAAGTCTCTTCTGTTATCAAAGTGATCACACTCGTTTGCTCTACAACTTGTCCTATATCAAGCTTACTTTTGAGAGTGTATTAAGGTGGAGGAAAACATAAGTTTTTTCATTTACATTTTTAGGAAAATTTATTGTGCGAGCATTTTAGTGTACATGGCTACAAGTAAAAATTTTGTTTCCTAATTTCATATACTATCATGATTGGTTTATACTTAATTTTTTCGTACACATTTAAGATAATATATTATACGAAATGGAAAAAAGTTATTAAATATATAAGGTTATTCTAAGAGTAATTTTTTATTGTTCATCCTCACTGTTATTTTTTTTAAAATCTAATGGTTAACTATATTTTACTAAATGATGCTTTATTGGTATGTTTAAAATATCATAACTCTATTAATGTTTTCATATATTATCTAGTAAAACTAGAAAGCTCTGCTCCAAGCTCAAAATCCACAGGTATAAGCACTTAGAAACTAAGATAAATTTAATATGCTTTTGTTAAAGGTCACTTTTGGTGATTACACTTTATGAACATTTCAAAATTAGAATAACTTATAACGATTTATACACACAAACAAACTGTTCAACTAACTAATTAAGCTAGTTCCCTTAGTAGTGGTTAATCATATTTTACTAAATGGCCTTTTATTGGTAGGTTTCAAATATCACAACTCTATTAACGTTTTCTTATATTATCTAGTGAAACTAGAAAACTCGCTCCAAGCCCAAAATCCACAGGTGTAAGCACTTAGAAACAAAGATAAATTTCATATACTTTCGTTAGAGGTTACTTATGATGATTACACTTTATGAACATTTCAAAACTAGAATAACTTACAACAATCACACACAAAATGTTCAACCAATTAATTAAGCTAGTCCCTTTAGTAATGATTAATCACATTTTACTAAATGACTTTTTATTGGTATGTTTAAAATATAGCTACTCTATTAATATTTTCTTATATTATCTCGTGAAACTAGAAATCCAGAATACTCGTTTCACACCCAAAATCTGGTTAGAGTACTTCGAAACAAAGATACATTTAATATACTTTTGTTAGAGGCCCCTTTTGCTGATTATATATACTTTATGAACATTTCAAAATGTTGATCTTCCTAATTTCCCTCCCTCCCAATAAGTCAAAATTCTAACGGTGTATTGTCCCTTGGTGGCCCTACATGCACTGTGTGATAGAAAGAAAGAAATTTGCATGTCAATGATGGAAAAATAAATGGACGCATGTACCTTAGGTACTTTATGAAAGTGGGATCTAGGTGAGTGGAGTATCCAGTGTTAATACTATTATTTAGGGGTGGTTTGGTTGGAAAGAATAAATTATCATTTAAGAAGAAATTTTAAAAAAATAGCATGAATCTTACGTCTTTTTTTTTTTTTTTCTATTTTAATTGAAATATTTCTTCTCAATTTTTTTATTTCTCTCTCTTCTATACAACCAAACACACACTTAACGTTTGACTAGATCGAGGACAATCCTATGCTTTTTTTCAAATTGAACCAAACTCAAAGACGTGAAAAGGGTTGTATATAACTTAGGTTTAAGATTTAAGAAGTAGTAGTAGGTGCGGGGACTTCAGTGTCCGTAGCTCCTCCTTTTAACCTAAAAGCTTCGATTTATTCACACCCACTGCGCTGAAATCAACAAGGCAAAGAGAGACAATTAAGCAGCTTTGGTTAATTTGGTCTCAAAGAGGGAACAGTACACATTTGTAGACGACTTTCTGTTTTCTTCTTTCCCAACACCACCAAAGATGAAAGTGATGAAAAACTAAACCAAACTAATTAAAGCACATACATTCCAATCAGCCTGAAGGGTTCAGAAACAATTAATTAAAAGCTAAAAATATTTCTCGTTAAATTGGTCAAACAATTAAAACAAACCCCATCATCTGCCTTCCGGGTGCAATGGGAAAAGCTCCAGAGTTCTATGTTCCTCCTCTCGTTGGTCTTCCAAGTACTCAAACGCCCAGCTCCTACACTTCTTCAACGGGCTATCTTCCTCCTCTCTTTCTACTACTTCCCCCTGCCCAAGAAACAAAAACAATCAAAACCATGTCATATATATATATATATATATATATATATATATATGTATATATGTATATGTATAGGTATATATGTATATATGTATATACTACAATTTTACACCCATCAACTAATTTTCTTAATAATAATTTCGTCTACTACAACCTCATGCAAATTACTAAATCCTTCGTCTACTAGGCCGAACTAGTAGTTTATATAATTGAAAAGATAGCTTCAACCCAGGTTATTATATTTTTGTTTTATAGAGATGAACGTATTTTAATAGTAGACAATCGTGCTAGAGTCAAATAAGATTATGATGAAAAGAAAATTATTTTCTAAATATTCAACACTAGCTAGAGGCTGAACTCGAGATGACAAATTAAGGGAGAACAACAATTTATTCTTAGTTGATTCACATCTTCGGTAGTCTAGAATTGACATTACATATTATGATTAGCTACTACTTAGAAAAGCATAGAGAAACTAAGACATGTATATATACATACCCGTTTTGTGGTGTCCATAGTGGTAATTACACTACAACTGAAGGGGGGTGACACTAGTGTGGTGGGAGTAGTACGAGGACTATGAGCAAGGCCTAGGTTGTTACGCTTCTGCTTCTGTCTCTCGCGTGCTTTGTGGTTTTGGAACCAATAGAACACGTTCTTCCCTTCGATCTTGCCGTACTTGCTAAGCTGTGCTGTGATCTGCTCTATTTGTTGAGCATTCGGAGTTCGCATCCCTCCTCTGTACAGCATCTCCAATATTCCTATTTGTTCTTGCGTCGGATTCCACCGTGTCCCTCCTGGAATATGCGTTTCCACCTGTATCATGCATATAAAACATCAAAATTATTAATTAAACCATATTATTGTATCATATATATGTGCACGTGAATTAGTTGTCACTAGTGTATTATTGTCAAGAAAATTTAGTTCAATTAGTTGAATAGGATGCGTGAATTAGTGGAAATTTATAAAAATTTATGTACTCTGCTCAATCAACTAATCTAAAGTCTCTCGGTATATGTTGCACGAATATATAGAGGATATACTATGGAGCAAATTAAATTAAAGGGAATATCAAATTCTCATTAAGAATTAGAATATAGAAGAGATTGTTAATGGACCTGGCCCTGGGGAGAAGATGGGTCTCTCTTCTTATTATTATCATCGGAGGATCCAATTCCAAGTGTTCTGGAGGCACTTTCAGGTTTGATGAAGCTCTTGAGGTCGAAAGTTGTAACAGGATGGTGAGGTGGAGAAATGGTGTCGGTGTTGGAAAGCTTGGGGGCAAGGGGGCGTAAGCGTTTGCACCCGAGTGTGAGGGAGGGTTCGTGCTCCCAGAATCCACGTGCGAACTGATGCACCTTCATGCTTAATTTTAGTTACTTACTATACCATATGGTGGAGAACTTCATGATAGGTTGTTTGGTGATTTTATAGAGGGAATGATGATGATGGTGAAGCTAGTACAAGTAGAGCAAAAATTGATTAAAGTGGACAAAGTGGGAAATGAGGTGTTGCCTGCAACAACCAAGACCAAATCATGAGGTGCAGTTGACTTGGGAATTTCCTACTGTATATTAAACTAAAAGGTGATTCAATTCTAATCAAAAGTAGAATTAATTATTTTTTTTAAAAAGGGAACTCACAGTAATATATATATATATATATATATATATATATAATTCGTTCAGAATGATAAAAAAGGATATAATATGTGATGTTATATTTTTTTAGGAAGATAATTCTGTACGTTCAGATATCACCATGATGTACAACAGTATATGTATGACTTGAACTCGGAATTCTAGCTACTTAAGCTAAATTTGATTGACATAATTCATCAACTTATTTACATTACATATAATTAGAGTGCAGGTTGTTTCACAAAATGTATTTATAAATAATTGTTCCATAAATTTTATATCTATCTATATATAAATTTGTGAGTTAATAGTTTGTTCATCATGAATTTAAATTTGAAATAAAAATAAAATTGTATACAATGATCCTTTTTTTTTATATTTCACATCTTCCGGTTGTGTGGAATGCTAGTTTTTATTTTATTTTATATATACATACAACTTAAAAATATATTACAAAATTAAAGTAATAACTTTTGTTATCTAGCTTCATTTTGTGTTCAAAAGAGATTTTTCTATTTGATTATGAAAGGAATGTCATATGAGAGAGGGCGTGTGTGTGGGGACATGAAACTGTGGATGGATATCATGGGATGTGTACGTGGTATATATGTGTGTATGGTGTATGTTGGTGTGTGTTGGCCAGTCAAATCGGGTCGTTTTTTTTCCTTCTTTTATCTTTCTTGCTTTCATGATAATTGGGTGTCCTTGCTTTTCGGTGGCCTCTCTCTCTCTCTCTCTTTCAAGGCGTTTGCTCATCAATTAAATTGAGTGAAGTGAGGAATGCAAAAAGATTCCTCCAATCCCAAAACTTGAAAATGGAAGCACCCTTTGATCTCTGCTTTTCACGATACGGATATTTTTTATTATTATATAAAAATGGACCCGTGAGAGTTCGATTTGGATATGGACATTTATATGGTGATGAAGTGAAGTGAATGCCGTCTCTGTCTTTTTGAGTGGTAAACTAAATAATGTTCACACTCAAGAAAATAATCTCACTCAACTGTATATGAATTTCATTTCATTTTATTGTTTCTTTTTTCTTTTTTTTCTTCTTTTTATTCAAACAAACCAATCTTAGAAAAGGAAAATATTTCTTTAATATAAAAAAGGTTAGATAATAAAAAATATTTCTTTATATATTTTTATTACCAAGAAGTATATAGTTTTTTATCTATTAATTTGACATTCAATTAATTTATCTTCTACTTAGTTGGTTCATTTGAGATATTTTAACTATGAATTCATTTTTAAGATAGAGATAGTATTCTAATTCTTAGTTAAGGAACACAATTGTGAAATTACTTGTGTACTTTTGGCTTTCTTTATATTTTGAAATGATATATATCCGCTCCTTTCTTTTAGCTCCGATTCCCAATTACTACTATTTTATACTTCACATATATTCATGAATATATACCATATATAATATATAGGCCATGCAATGCATCCGTGATTCTGGCTTAATATTTTCGCTTTCTTCAACTTTTTATCCTAATGTTGATTCTGTTTGTGAGTGCAGCCAGTAATGTATGCATATTGCTGTTATAATAATAGGCAATCAAAATACGTTGATGTGAGGCTTTGCATATGAACATTTACGAACATATATCTAAGTTAAACATTTGGGGAGTGGGCAATTATTCTCTTCCCACGTCGGCTGTAGCTAATGATTGAGTCTTGAGCGCAGCTGGCAATTTGGATCTCTCATAATATTTCTTTAAACCAAACGGAGATCGCGTGCATACGTAAACATTCTTCAAGTAATTCAGGTTACGTTTGAATATTAATTATTACATTTGAATCCTTTATGATAAGTGTGAACAGAAATGGAGTAAAATGAAAGAGTTTGATTAATAGGTAACTAGGTATATACACAGTAGTCTATATAGAAGTTTTTATTCAGGTTACGTTTGAATATTAATTATTACATTTGAATCCTTTATGATAAGTGTGAACAGAAATGGAGTAAAATGAGAGTTTGATTAATAGGTAACTAGGTATATACACAGTCGTCTATATAGAAGTTTTTATACTGTTAATTAATAAAAAAATCATTTTTGGTTTTACTTTTAATTAAGATAATTATATATTATAAAAGAAAAAAAATACTCAGTATATGTCATAATTTTGTGATGGGATGATAGTACAGTTTCTTTTTTCATTTATTATACTGCCACTTTACATATTACTTATTCGAAATGAAAGTATTGTTGAATATATATAATTTCAAATAGAAGAGAACTTTCATTCAATTATTTAAAAGTTATGGAAAATGAATAGATGACATGAATTATAAATTTTTTTATTATATTACTATCTATTTTTTTTAATTTTCCTCCTTATTATAAAGAATGTCAATATATTTAATTTAAATGGTGACACAATGACAAAATAATAGACAATGGAAGAAAAGTGACGATGTATGATTGAATTTTTTGGTAAAGACGGTAAGTGGGTGGACTAAATTAATGTAATTATTTGTTTTAATCTTCTTCATTATATGATCTTCTTCCACCAGTTCACACATAAGCTGAAAAATGAATTATAACGAATCACTCAAAAATCAAAATAGGCGCACGAGAGGCACATTCACCGCACACGTGTTTTAGTCAAAATACATTATCACCAATCATCACAATCATGCACCTGCAAGAGAAGCGTGAATTATTCCTTTTTTCACTCCAATGGTTATGATTATATGAATGCCCTTGTGCTGCTTGTTTGCCACTTACCAAGCCAGTGAAGTACTTCTCTGACCAAACAGAAACTTTCCACTTCCGGGCAATACTGTCGAGTAGTAAATATAGTAATATTACCATTAGTATATATTTTACCTCACATGTTTTAGCTTCAAAAACAAAGATTCAAACACCATTCATCACTGTAATGATGACTCAATAAAAACGAAATTTATATATGCTTTATGAAATTGAAAGGTATTATAGCAAAGCTATTCCTACGCAAATATATCATTTGAATTTTAAATGAAGAAAATAATAAAATAACACCCATTTGCAAAATACACCACTTGTATAAATGAAAAAAATGATTAACGTAAAGTTCATCAAAATAAATTTTATCTTTTTTAATAATTTTTTTCCATTCACATGATCAGGAATGGAACTCTTAAAAATATGCTTAAAAAACTTAATTATTTAATAACTGTGGTAGACTCTGTTGATTTGATTTTTAAGATCATAAAGATTGACCTTATTTAAAATATCAATTTTTTTTATCAAACTAGTTAAAGAAGATTGTGTAAGAAACACACGAAATGCTTAACAATTTTCTTATAGAAGGATTCTTATAACTAAAGAATCTTGAATGTGTTAGTTTTGTTTTTTAATCTACAATTTGGGTCCTTTGAATGTGTTATTTTTTAAATTATATTAGACTAAGTTGGTCAGTCTATCAGTTTAACACACTAATTTAATTAATTTTGTGACACATGATAAACTATAAAAAATTAAAATCGTTAGTACAAAAAATTGCCTGATGAACGGCTAATTTGGTCTAATTGAAACATTTTAAGAACAAACTTTAAACTTTTTATAGTTTAAAAACTAAATTGAAACAAAAAAATAGACGAGTCTAAATTTGTATTTTAATATACTATTTCTTATATATATATATATATATATATATATATATATATATATATATAAATCAAAGTTGCCAAAATACTTACTATATTGTGCTTGGAATTTTCGGAATCTATTCATATAATATTTTAAAATTTCATACAACCTTAATTTGTTGAATCTTTTATAAACTACTAATCATGCAATTTTGGCCATCAAGTTAGAGGGAAAAAAAGATTTTTAAAAAAAGTTAACTTTTCTTATTTATATCGTGTGTGTTTTTTTTAAAGATATATAAGCAAGCATTGAGTTGCTTATTAGTTATTTATACCTTGTTCAAACCTGCATTTTGATAATTTGAGAAGATATATATAAAGAAATAGTAAAATTAAGGGAGGAACTGACTAAAAATGTAGTCAACTTATCAATAGACTACATATCTAGGATCGATGTGTTAGAACGTACATTGAACTTAATTGTAGGATAATTTAGGTAGCTTGGCTAGACTGATAAAAGGGTAGAGAAGGTTGGAGTTTATATTTTCACGTTACTAGTTACTAGAAAAGAGTAAGATGGGGAAAACTTAACCACCACTAACTTTAATCTTTTTACTTTTATTTCTTTAGAAGGGTATATATGATTAGACAAGAAGTTATCATTGCAGAAGCTGGCTTTAATAAAACGCTAGATAGATGGTTCCCTTTCAAATATCAGATCCACGTTAAAACCCAAATTTTGAAGGTGACGAAAAAGGAGATTCCGAAAGCACATGATCCCAATATAATGTGACTTTCATGTGTATCTGATTGTCACAAATTTTTAGCGTTGTTCAAGAATATTGCGACTTATTGGAAATAATGTTATGTTGACGTTAAAAAGGTTTTGCTAAGTATATATGATATAGTTTTATTAGTAAAATAGGATTAATTTTTTTAATATAATCCTACTAATTAAAATAAGTTTGGTAAGGCTTTTTTTTGCCATTAGTTTGGTAAGGATGTTATATAACTTACATTGGTTTCTACTAGGATTTACAATTCCATAAAATTAATAAAATGCGTATTTATTAAGACACATTGTTTTAATTTTTTTTTAAGAAAAAAACTTATATTATCTCAGACATAACAAATGGAAAAATACAATAAAAAACTTAGTTGCTAATAAATAATGTTGATGTTCTAAACACATAAGACTCGTTTTATTTTAAAAAGATTATTGGAATATATATGAATGATTCTATATCAACTAACTAAAAAAAAATGAAAAATAAAAGTTTTTAAGTTAGTTTGTGTAATAGGAATTATTTTGTATTGTTTTGTTAATAATTTCTTATTCAAAAATAAAATATTCATTTGCACTTTTATCATGAAAAAATTATATGTGTTTAATATATATATGTTAAAACTTGTGACTTGTAATTATGATAAGAAAATTTTGAAAATAAAAAGAAAAATTCTAATTTAATTATGAAAAAATAAATTGAATATAAATTAAATAAAGTACATGAATAACGACTTAAAGATAGAGAATAAAGAGAGGGAGAATATAGAAAAAATTAGAAAGTTAAATAGACTTTTTGGAGATAAAGACTTGAATCCTCACAATTTCTTAAAGTTGACAAATTTTATTGTTGTCGGCATTGATATGTAGAATGCAGAGTCTACATGATTAGTTTGTCTCCTAATAAAATGGCTTATTTATTAATTAAGGCGCATTCTTCTAATAGTTAATATGGTGTTATTAATTTGTAAGATTATATACACTTGTATATTTTATCTTGGGAATACGATCTTCCCCTTCAGATTTAAATCTGTTGTCCCATGTTTGTGTCCCATCTTGTGTTCCCCCAATCAAAATTTGCCATCTCATTTAAAATGACATGTACGATTTGTGTGTAATTCTCAAATTACCTACTTTATCACTTGGCGCTGGCTCTAACAGAGCACTAGGTAATGATTTATTATTTTGATAAAACTATTTTGATGCACTTAAAAAATATAAAGGACTATATTAATTTTTAAATCATAAAATATCAAGTTAAATATAATTTAAAACATAAAGAACTAAAAAATATATTTTTATCTTTTTAATTTGAAAAATGGTTATTCAAAAATTTAAAATTATAAAATATACATACATGAATAATTTTTTTGATTTAGCTCTGTTAACTCTCATCTCCTTAATTCTCTCCTAGACTGTAATCCTTGTTAAATTGTGTCCAATCCATTTTCTGCTTACCAGCTTATTAGAACCAGAGACCACCAAAGTTCCCCACTTCCCCGGTTGGATTTCTTATATACTATACCGTTTTGTAGTTTTCCAGCTTTTTATTTATTTTTTAGAATCTACCTTGTTCTTTGTTAGGTTTTCAGTGTCTTCAAGTCGTTTATTTTCACCAAAATATCCGCTATTAATTATTATCTCTATCTCTTTTTTATTATAATTTTTTTGGTAATGTCTTTCTTTTATTATAAATAGTCACTTTAAGAGATAATTTTTTTTATATCTGTTATTTTAAAAATTTATGGTGATATTATTATTATTATTATTATTGTTATTGATTTTTTTTCTGTTTTTACATTTGCGCATGATCAATTAATTGGAATTACATGTTCTGATATTTTACTAATTTTTATTTAGGATTTTAAAAAAACTATTTCCTTTGAATATTTTACTTGAAGTAAATAGGACAATAAAAATTTAATTTGTTAAAATCCAATATATTATTTTAAAAATTAACTAGGTATCAAACATGTTTGATCAATTTTCGTCATCCCTTCAATTCTTGAAAATGGGACTTTAGTGAAATATATTTTTTTTATGTCAAACGTCACTTATTATTATTATTATTTATAGAAAATGAAATATTAAAAGAGATGATAATAGTTATTACTTTTTTTCGTTTCGTTGCAGTAAAAAAAAGTTATTTTTTGTTATAAAATAATAAGTTAAATTTGGGAAAATGTTGGTATTAAATATGATTAAAAGTATTATACATTTATACTAGACATTAATATAAATTTAAGTTAAACAACATGTAACTTTCCCAAGTTGATTTGATTCTTATTTGGGCCATGTTACTAAATTATAGGACAAAGTAATTATACAAATTAAGGTTAAATTATTTAAATAATATTTGAGTTTTCCGGAATGTGATATGATTTTAATGAGTGAATTGGGCAATTTTAATAAAATTTCATTCTTGAACAAAAACAAATTTTAGGTATCTTTTAATCGAATTCTAGATTAATAAAAAAATTCTTCCAATAAATCGAATTAAGAAAAAAAATGTTACTAAACATTGGATAGATATAACTTTGGTTTCGTCCACTTCTTTTTCTCTTATGATAGATGTCCAATTTTGAGCGTCAAAAATCGTCTCATAATGATATCAAAGTTGACAATTAAGTGGATTATGAGATTGAGGCGATATTTTTTGGCCTCGATACAGATCTGGCTTCTGATTGCACCACAATTTATATCATTTCCCTTCAATCACGACAACACAAGATTTTCTTTCTCCCGTCTACCTATGCCAAAATGTCATACCATTTGACTGAGGTATGTTTTTGGATATATTCCAATGTCATGCCTATTTATTTACGTTCATATAAAAAAATAGGCCTTCATGATTCTGTTCCTATTTTCATTGTTTTTATATTATCATTCTCTTATTGTAGGCTGGGGGTGTTTCAATTCTAGGTAGCCCCTCTGACAGCTAATCTGTTGTATACAACTAAACTTGTTAACGCATTATAGTCCATGTCATCGCCTCATTTCTATTCATGATTCAGTTATTATTTTTTCCAAACCAAATAAATAAGAGATAAATGGTGAAGAGAATTGCTTATGCCAATCATAGACCATGTTACACCGTAGGTTCTTGACAAGCTAAACTGCTTAACCTTATGTTAATTTATATGCTGAATAATTTCCTGTATTTTGTGAAGATGGAACTCTCTGCATTAATAGAGTAAAGAGGAAGAAGAAAAATATTTTTTCATTTTTTTTTATCAAAATGTTGAGTGTGCAATAATCCTTTTTTATATAGATTAATACAAAATAGATTTAAAAGAACAATAGAAAATAAGTAATTATCAGCTAATCTAGATTTAATAAAAGAAGAAAAGTAACTAATTATCAACTGATATAACTATAACAAATTTATATTCTACCGCTCTCCTTATGATTGGAAAATTATGTTTAGGATATCCATCTTGTACATTTTGGCACCAACAACTGTGGCTGAAACAGGTTTAGTAAACAAATTTTCTAATTAATTGATGTGTAGATTTTATTGGAATAAGTCAAATATAAAACTATTTATCATCTTTTTTCTTACAACAATGACAATTAATATCTATGTGTTTGGATATTATAAAATGGCAGTTAAAATATGTAATTATCACATCATCGCTAGTGATGATACTTATAATGAGAGGATAAAAAATAATGACAAACAATACTTGAGAGATGATAACACTCCGTAAAAAAAATACTAAGAGATTAAATGTAAATTTTACAAAAGAATGAGAAACTAAAATCATAGTTTATCAAAATATTTTACTTATATATATATATATATATAAACGATCAAGAACAATTAATTAAAATTTTGTTTATGAACTGAAATTCATCAAAAATTTGAGGAACAACTTTCACATTTAACCCCCAAACAAAAATAACGAAAGAAGGCACATGAAGGACACTTGGTGATGAATATGTAGCCATTTGATTGTGGGCCTGATTGTCGTTGCGCCTAGACGATTTGTCGTTTAGGAAAATTCTTGAGGTTAGAAATGTTAAGCTTTGGTTTTGAAATTAGGGCACGTTTTTGTCGGTCAAAGATAAAGGTTAAGGAATAGGACATTGCGATTGGTGGAGTTGGGTCGCATGATAGGACGTGGATCCCACACAGTGGAAGAAGCGGTGGAAAATACCATCATTACTGCAAGACAACGCCATCATTTGCACGTGTCCATGGACCATACATACATACATTTCAATCCCACGCAAACTAATTAACACTGCATCAATGAGATTATATCATGGCTTTAATCATGATATATTTGTGAATAAAGAGATAAAATATAGGAAGATAGCTACGTAGTAATTGACTAACATGATTACATTTGGAAATTGGATGCAATTGCGTTGCGGTTGTTGCTGAACAGGTTACACAATATATATGTAAATTTTAATTAAAAGTTGATTGGTATATATCTTTTCACAATTATTGAGAACTCCAATGACTTTGTTTAAAGGAATCCGGATCTTCAAGACTTCAGTATTCAAATACTTTGTTAGATAAAAAGTATACAGACTTAATTTAACGATCATAGCTAGAGAATCAGTTTGATGTGTTTAAGGACGTTGGCAGTGTGTTGTACTGTTATTTAATTACCAAAACAATGAGTTATTTAATTATATTTTTCTCTGCTCTTAATTTGTTATATAAGGTGTTTTTGCATGAATATAGATGCCGATTTTATCTGAAAAAGAAAGAAAAAGGAATTGAATCACTGGGTATCAGACAATCAGTCGCAGCCTCGCAGGAGCACATGTGCGCACATTCCTTGTTCAAACTATTTTTTTAAAAAAAAAATATTATTATTATTATTTATTTTATTATATATTTTTCGTTTTATTTCACTCTTATGTGTAAATTGTTATTAAAATAGTTCGTATAAATAACTTTTTTTTATTTACAAAAAGATGACATAAAATAAATTCAAAAGGATTTAGACATGTAGAAAGAAGACTATAAGGTAACACTTAAAAGAATAAATTACATTATTATCATTCCGAGAAAGAAAAAAAGAGAGAGACAAAAAAAATATGAAAGAAAATCATCAAAAAATATCTCATACGTAATAATATTTTGAAACTTTAAATTTTAAATGTGTTGAATGATATATCAGATAATTCACGTGACCGATGTTACCTACTGAGATAAAGTTTTATTGTTGTGGTACCGTTGCTTCAAACTGTATTAGTTAGTTATGGAAAAACTCAAACACTAAAAAATGTTCGTGAATAATTTAATAACTTATAATCTAATAAAATAATAGAACTTATATATATATATATATATATATATATATATATATATCTTTTATGGGATGAATATTTAATAATACTTACTATTAGATTGCAAGTATACATTGTGGACATATCATATTCATAAAATAAATATAGCAACATTTCTAAATAATTGAAAACATTTAACATTTAATGCATACCCGAGATTTTTCAAATAAATTTGGAATTGAATATGAATAGACAGAGAGGCAGAGAGAGGGGGGCTAGGATGGGCCACCACTCCCCTAAAATTTTATTAATATAAATTTTATTATATATATATTAAAAATTAAAAAAATAATTTGATAATAAAAAAATGTTACATTGCATAATATAATAGGATATAATATTTTTTAATATTATATTAAAAAATAAGATAAAATATTTTTGAGATTTCATTACATAATATAATAGAAATATTTAAGATTATATTACATAATAAGATAAAATATTTTTTAAGATTGTTTTCAAAAATAGGATAGAATATTTTTTAATATTATATTAAAAAATATGATAAAATATTTTTAAGATTGTATTGCATAATATAAAATATCTTTAAGTTTGTATTGCATAATATGATAGAATATTTTTAGGATTACATTCAAAAATTAGTTAAAATCATATGCTTAAATTAGAATAAATAGAAACATATTTTTGTGTTTATAATATGCATTTCATTCCAAATAATATTAAAGTTTTAAAGAGTTTATGTTTGTATCATTAAAAGAATTGTTATGATATCATATAGAAGCATTTGACAAGTCTGATTCTTAACTCTCCTTTAGGATTGAAAGGTACTTATTTATTATCATAGTGGAGTTGTCTACTGGATTGATTATCCAATTTAGACATCATGATTTTTTATCCAATTGGATTTTCCACGCTAAAATTGATTGTATCTTCTTTATCTCTTATCTCCATATTATTGTTTTGAATTTGATTTTAAATTGTGAATTATTTTAGTAAGATTCACTAGACTTTGTCAGTTTGTTCATCAACTCACCTTGTTTGCAATTTGCCTATATGTGATTTGCGGTTTGCCTCTTTTTGTGTATTAGATTTGTTTTGTTTTCGGAGTATTTTTATTTATTATATAATTTTTTTTTATATTTGTCCCCTCTCAATAAAATTTCTGCCGCCTCTGCCACTGTGAATAGATAACAAATAGTGGTCCAACCTCCAAACTTAATTAATGGTCTCGTATTAAAAAGTATAAAACATATGCACCCAAAAAATGGTGACGCGAGAGTATCTAAGTTTTAGCTAATAGAAAAAAGAACCATTGACAAGAGGCAAAGTCTTTAAGTTTGTGGCTACTATTATTTGTTGGGGAAGTAGCTTTTGATCTCTATAAGCTCCTAGTGTTCATTTTGTTTGGAAGCCTTTTTAGCTTGGAATTTGATGGAAAGTGATTGTCGACATGCTCAAATACCACACTGCTGTTTTTGCTTTAACGTATAATGCCAAATAAAGTGAAATGCGGGCAGCATCATTTTTGGGTTGAAATATATTCCCGAATAGATCTGAAGGGGACATCTTTATATACACTTAACTCGTGACTTTATGTACTACAGTGCCAATTTCCCTTTTCCTTTTATCTCGAGAAAGAGAAAGTGAGAGTGAGTTGAGAAGAAGAGGAATTAAGGGCATGATTTGGTGGTGAAACATTTTTTTTTATAGATAAATGTTAGTTTGTTGGTTTGCTTAAAAATATTAATAGGAAAGATTTAAATCCAAAATTTTTTCTCTGGTGTAAAATACTTGTCATTTCATGTAATGAAAAGTGGACACAAATGTAGGGGAAAGGGATTTTGTTTTTAAGTAAGGTGTACGTGAATGGATGACAGTCCAAAGACACTTATTTGAGGTTATAGCAATGAATGATCCTTCTTCACTGTAAAATCTTTTCTCCTTTCTTACATTCCTTTGCCTATTCTTCTTCCTTTTCTTTTTCTTCTTCTTATTATTACGTTTCTTTTAAGGTTTTCCTCATAGGGCTGTTTACACAAACTCCGAGAGTTAAACTTCTTACTATTTTCCCTAACCCTAGTTCTTCACCGGCTCATGTTAATGTTCTTTTTCTTTCAGGGTAAAATAAATAATACAGATTCACTTTTTCTTTTAAAAAATTGAAAAGAGTAGTGAGGGTCAACATCATATATTAGATCGAAATAGACTAAATCTAAGCCACTGACAAAAACTTAAGGCGAGTAAAGTTTTTCTTTTAGCATATGTTTAGTGAGAGGATCTAAGAAAAGTAGAAAGAAATAAATAAAGAGTAAAGTAATTATGTTATTTGGTAAAATAATGAAAAAGAAAGTGAACATCATTCCGCTATGTGTTTCCCGTGTTGCGTGATGGCTCAAGTCTTGCACCTATAAATAAGCAGTTTTGCAACCATTTGTCCATTTTTGAGGATTTCGTAATTCTTTTGATTGGCTCAGATTTTCCCTGTTTTTGTTAGGTTTTAGTACGAGGAAAAGTTGTGAGTTTGGATTCCTAGGTTCTCTAATTGAGGTGTTCTCTAAGAATGGATGTGGAACTTCATGAATTGCATTTATGGATCTTCCGCGTTCTCCTATCTTGTGCTAAGTTCTTAATTTCGTTTTTAAGTCTTTTTGTAATTATTGATACATTGATATTCTGTTCTAAACTTCGCGAATCAGGTTATGAAAATTTTAGCCTAACTTAGCTTTAATGAAAAAATTGGTTGATCTATGTGATCTAACTAACCTACAATGGGCTAGATCAATCTAATAAGCGACTTTTTATTTTTATTAATTATTAAGAATCTACTGGCAAATGAAAAGAACCTTATTTGTATTGATAAATTGTTTATGAGGCTAAGTTTCTATTTAAAAATAAAAATATATTTATGCTGAGCTCCAATATTTGATTTATTGAAAATTTACTTTATTGCTGAGAAAAAGAAAATTTGTAGAAAAAGTAAAAAGGAAAAAGGAAAAAAAGGACGAA
>CM023954.1:8229269-8365572 GCA_013407115.1 Glycine latifolia
GGGGGGGTGGTTACGAGTGTGTTGTGTGGGGTGGGGAAAGGAAAAAGTTTTTCAGTCACTTTGCATTCAAAAAGCTAATTTGGATAACAGCCTATTAACCCATTCCTTCCGAAAATACCAAACCAATTCCAATAACCTATGACCCATATACCTCCCAACTCATAAAATCCCTAACCTGTATTATGTAATAATTGAAGTATGATCCAACCACTGACCCAACCATCAAAATCCAACTCAAGTGAAAATTATCATTTTTTCACAACACGTAACCAAGTATTGAGGATTACAAATTATAGCTAGACATAATGATTATTTAACTAATTTATGTTTCACAACATGTAACCAAGGCTTGACGATTACAAATTGTTAGAAAGTGTTGCATAGACTGCCTCAATTCGTCAAGTACAACATACTTAATAGCAATTGGTTTTACAATGAAATCTAATATAAATATCATAACTTATAGCTCATCTCCGTTATAACCTATTTTGGTAGACACGCCTATGGAAGCGTATAAACTTATATGTATACCTTAGTGTTTGTGGCATATAAAGGAGTTCAAATTCTTAGAATTTAGTTTTAGCAGATTTTAAGGGTTTATGTTATTAAGATGATAGAGATGTTGATTTCCTCTTTCTTCTGTACATTTCAATATTGTAGAACATATATTCACAAATAAAATCCTTTTCTCTATGCCCACGTAAGCAATGTCCTTCATTGCAAGCTTTTCCATAGAGGAAGGGTGAGAGACCAATATGCAAGGAGATATTAGAGAAGGAGAGAGATTGGGGAGAGGACGAAAATTACAGAGACAACACATAGAGGGTTCAACAAGATAGAGGAGACAGCAAAGGTTTAATATCTCTCAAAAAATTTCTCTAGCTTGTTTTGGGTTTATGCATGGTTCAGAGAGTATCTGGTAAAAATTGAGAGGTAAATTTAAATAGCCAAGTCATTTCAAGATTTAGAGAGAACTCAGTTTGCATTTAGATTAACAAGCTTTTGTGTATATTAAGGACAACTAATTGATATTTGTCCTATATATATCAAAGAACAATTAATTGAAAAACAATGTATGATGACTATTCATACATACTTCTTAATTTTATTTTCTTCACATTTGTTTGTAATATGGATTGAATAGAGTGTGAGTAGTTTTTGTTTCACTTTGATTTAGAATACTCATTCTAGTTGCCGATCATTTGCTTGGAATAGCATCAGGTCATTCAACAACAAAAAATGGCCATCAGCACAAATATCTGTAATTGATTGCTGTTATAAATAATTAATGAATGGGAGGGGGGGGGGGGGGGTATCAGCTTCATAACTTTGAAACTTTTCGATTTTGTTGTTGATGTTGTAGGGAGTTATTAGCTTCATAATTTTCATTGTGAGACAAACTAATTGTTTTGATTTTTTTACCTGAAAGATGCATCCTTTTCATCATGGGTCGATGAGAGTATTGGAACCATGAAACTCGAAGAAAAGATAGAACCATAGTAACTATAGTATCATTAAACTTAATTGAAATTATTACAATCTAGTTTTTTTGTTTCTTTTATCTGAAACCAATATATCTTATAGTCAAAAGTCAAACTAAAACTCGAAACATATATATTACCAAATTCAATTTTGTCTTTCTTAACAAATCTTTTCTATAGAGCTAAGGAATCCAATATGTCATCGTGCTTAAAAAATCTAACTATCTAATTGTATTGGACCTTGTTGGTAATTATAATTTACTTCTACTCATTTATACTATGGTTATGATGAATTAAGCGACATCCTATAACTAATTACTAACTGATAAGTGTCTTAACTTGCTCGTATAACCATCCTAACTAACTTCAGTCTCATCCATGTAACATACTTGTGACAATAGAAAGAATATTTGCTATTCATTGTTATTGTTTGTGCTTATGTTACTCTTTTTTTTTTTTTTTTTTGAAAGAGGCTGGCATTGCATTAAGGAATGGAAGACACATCCTAATGTTGGCATCCATCCTCCCACCTATCCCATGCAAAAACCA
Organism: Glycine latifolia; assembly: GCA_013407115.1. NCBI lineage: Eukaryota > Viridiplantae > Streptophyta > Magnoliopsida > Fabales > Fabaceae > Glycine > Glycine latifolia. Next base: position 8,231,300 of record CM023954.1, read on the forward strand.
ACCTAATTTATTAATGCAAAAGATCAGACAAAACACATGGGGGTATTAGACTAAGACCCATTTCAAGTAAATGTGAATCTACATCGAGGCAACCCACTAAAATAACGGGAAAAATGATGAGAACAAAAAGAGGGGGCATTTCCCCACCAAAAAGACGGTCTATTATCCACAACAAAATTGACAATCTGGTCTACACACTAATTGCCTTCCCGGTAAATATGAGTAACTTTAAATCTTAAGAAAGATGCTCTATGCAAGCAATTAGCCCATCTTCTGATCAGCTTCCAAGGTACAATATCTGGATTCAGGACGGCTTTAACCACCAAAAGCGAGTCACACTCCAGCCAGAGGGACTGCCAATGATTTCGATAAGTGATCTCTACCGCCATGATGGCACCTTCTAGCTCAGCTTGTGTTACTCTTGCATTTTAGGTTTGGTTCGTTTGTGATAATACTTATTATATGTTATTTAAAGATTAATCTGGATCATAATAGTATTAAACGACCTAATAATTTCTCACTAACACAAGGATTACATTTAGAGTATTATAAATACCAACAAAAAAAATTGTTTTCAAGCCTATGAAGAAATGAATTGGCCTGATTCTCACTCTCAAAGAAAAGGAAACATGAGGAGACAAACAACCAGCAATGGGCGGGTTTTACTATCACTTCACTTGCGGTTGATTCAGTTATAGACAATTAAAAATGAGAAAAAATAAAGTTTAATTTTTTTGAAAGTCAAAATAAAAACTTTAGATTTAATGTCACATTTTATTATATTTTATAATTATTTTGTTTTAATACATTAAATTTTAAATATTTTATTATCATCTTTTATATTTTCAAAATGTATAATTTTAGTTATTTTATCAATTTTTTTTAGAAACATCAATTTTAAAATTTTAAAATAATTAATTTAATACAGTAACAACTAAAAATTATCAATATTATTATTTTATTTAAAAATTTAAAAATCACTAAAGAAAATGACAACCTTATCCCTATCTTTTTCCTCCCATCCCACCCCACAATCCAGGAACTTCCACTGAAAACTTGGGATTTTTCTCTTGCAACGGCGAAATGTGAATAACCTTGTAGACGTAGTCTCGCAGAAGTGGGACAGCTTAAAAATTCACGTGATTGACCTAGCCTTCAACTCATAAATCACTTTTCTTTCTTCTCAGTGAATTTCTATTTCATCTGTTGTTGTTGGGTTGCTTTGTTACGCTCTCAACTCCTGTTTCAACCATTTATTTGGAAAGTGGACTTGGTGGAAGATATTACTTTATATTGTCCTTAGTTTCATCATCTGTCTCGCGGTCTTATTCGCAAAGGCATAGGAGCGCTCTACCTCTACCTTGCTGGAAGCTCATATGGCCTTTTTGATTTTTCTGTTCACTTCAGTATATACTCCTTTTTCTTTGACAAAGAAGTGACAGGAAAGCCTGATGCATATAGCCTATTATACTGTGCTGCATTTGCTATCATGTTTCTTGAGTTTGTCAAGACTGAGTCACTTTGGATTTGAGGTTGATCTCCTATATTTTTTCACCGGAGTTGATATGATATAAATTCTTTGGTTGTTTTTTTTTTTGGGTAGAATTAGAAGTTTCATGATAGTTGTACTTTTTTTAATCCAGGCAACATTCAGGCAGGGACGGATTTACATTGTAGGGTGGCCCTGATTTTTTACAATTTTTTTTAATATACATAATAATAATATAAAAATATTATATAATTTATTTGAATTTTGAAAACAAATAATAATATTTACATGTCATTTAGTTTTGTTATTTTTTTTATAAATATTTCATTCGTTTTGTATAATTATTATTTTAAAGATAATGCATTATTTTATCATTTTAGATGAATATTCTATTTTCCTTTTATTGTTTCATAGAGATAATTATAATCTTTTATCTTTTTAGATCAGTCAAAATTTGCTTTGACTGCATGCCTATTGTCACAACACAACATTGTTCTTCTAATTTCCAACAATTTGAAAGGATATTTTTTTTCAATGGTTCTTGGTCACTGTCATCACTATCATCTTGCGACTAACATAATTCATTATAGTTTAATAGGTTTTTCAACATAATTAATCGGACATTTTTCTAAAAATTTGAGACTAACGTCAATTCCAATTTTTAATATAAATTCAAGAAAGTTCTTTATAGTGTGTAAAACTAGTATATAATCACTGTTTGTAATCTTAAATATTTTAAAAAAAGAACATTTAAATTTTTTATAATTAATAATTTAGGCATATATATCTTGGATGAAATTGGCCCCCTAGGATCCACGGCGGGCTCCGTCCCTGCATTCAGGGCAGTGATCGAGGGCACTATGAATATTACAAGAGAATTTTCTTTTTACATTCTATATTAGATGTATGTCTTGAACTTTCATTGTTCACACTTAATTTTGTTTGTTTGCTGCCAATGCTAGTGATCAGAACGTCAAGTACACATTTAAAGAAAGAAAAAAAAAACCTTTAGTATTAACAGGGTTTTTTTAACCCCAGGTAATTAATGGGGTTTATTAAAACTACTATAAACTAGCGTTTATGCTTTTAACGGGGTTTAAAGTCTTGGTAAGGCCGAAACTTTATACATTGGATTTGTTAGTCTTCTTTGACGTCGGTTCAATTTCTGATGCAAAAAAGATTCTCACATTCTAAAATGTTGGTATCTACATGGATCCTAGAATCAATGTAAAAAACTTGTTTTAACTGAATTAAAAAGTCCAAGCTGCAATAGTGTTTCTTAATATATGATACTTGGTCTTTCAAAAAGTTCTGCGAATATTGTTTGAATAAAATTCAACTCCTCCCCTTTTTGTATTTTCCTGTGTTTTAGAATATTATTTAGAATTATTTAGTGTCTTGAGTTACTGTATGTGTATTCATATATATACAAATAAAATGTTTTCTAAAGGCTATTTAAAAGATAAACTAATAATATCTAACAAATTACATGAATTTAGTAATAGGAGAGAGAATATATATATATATATATATATATATATATATATATAATATTTTTTAATAGCATTGCTCATAATTGTATTCTCTAGTTAAATCATTTATTTGAATAAAATTATTCTTGTGCAAATTCATTCATGCTTTTGAAAGGATTTTGCCTTGGTTGTAGGATTTAAAATTTTGTTGTAATTTTTAATATAGTGTGAAAATTTATAGTAAAATTATACATGATATCGAGTATAGACGCAATTGTAATTACAAAATCTACAATTGGTGTAAGGTGAACAATCTACAATACTCCAGCAGACAATCCTTACCTGGTAAGGGTATGTTTGGAAACCGCTCAAATCCCATTAAACAGAAAAATCACTTGTTTCAATGCAAAAATCCAAAAAGTTATGTGAATGTTATTTTTATTTGAACCTCAATTATATTTAACTTGACTGGTATCTAAACATACACTAAATTATGACCGTGACTCGTTAAAACAGTTATTCTATGCATGATGCATGGCCACAAACAAAAATGAGGAAGATGCATTGTACAAATTAAAGATTAAAGATGACAACCAAGTTAGTAAGAAACACCAAGTCAGTAAGAAACAATTTGATCGTTTACAGTTACTTATGAATTAAATATTTTTTTTTCATTTAAATTTATGTTTCTTACCTTTCATGTTTATTGTTGAGAATAATAAACTACTATCAATTTTCTCTTTTCTTTAACCTAAAAAAATACTTAATGTGTTTTCGAAAAATTATATGACGTTTAAGATATTGACATAAATATTGAGAAATGTAATTAATTTGTTGAATTTTAAAGCAAACATTAGATAATTTTTTAATATATCATTTATTTCTAATTAATGACTCATTTATTCTTTTTGCTCTCACCAAGTATTGATTAATGGTTGTTTTTGTTTAGGGAAAAAAATTAATGCAACATTAATTTTAAAAACTGACATATATTGTAGAATTTTTTTTTTCTCTAAAATTTTATATAATCAAAAAATTATATATTGGTTGAGGATCAACATGTCATGTATGGTTCCTACAAATAGTTGTGTGACACATAAATGAATAATAGATATTCTGAGAAGGTTACCGTCCGCATCTTTTAACGGAAATAGTATCAAATTTGAAATCATCCAATCTATTAACAACAAATATTGTTCAAATCACGTTGAATCAGATCATAAATGATTAAAACAATCTTAAAAAGTAACCGCATTGTGTTTACGCAAATCTTCTACAACGCATAAACGATGACAGCCTTGAACCAAGAAAGAACCACCTTGAGTTTCAAAAAAATTCATGGTTGTTATTCGTGGTTGCTTTGTGCAACACGGTAATGGCATAGCATTATGTTTCCGGCAACCTGAAAGAGGGCGAACGTGATAATGAAGCAGTTTTTAGATTTATGGTGAATTGATTAAGGAACATTTAAAATTTGATATAATTTGTTTAAAAGATAACAATGTTAGCCTTCTCATTGCGAGTATTGTATTTATTATTCACGTATCTCATATTTATTGACTGAGATATAGGTGACATGGTGGTACTGAACCAACATATAAATTTTCTCCATGTAATTTGGAATGGGAGAGTAAAAAATATAAGGAATAGCGTAAAATTTTAAACATTGTTGGAAAAATATGTTTTGTTTTAAGTCTTTTTCAATGATTGTATTCATTAAAAACATTGGTGGAAAAATATTTAACCCATGTCACTAAATACTTTTAATTACTTGAATATAAAATAGTTTCATGATTTTAATTATCAATGTTCTAAATACAGTGATCGACAACTTCCATCCTTTGTTTAATAAGTGTTCTAACTTTATAGACGCATTGGCAGATTGTATGTATAGTGGTTGGAGATGGTGACAGATCTGTGCTTTTCAGTTGGAAGACGTATCTCCTTTTCATTGGTAGGGACCAAGGAGGACATGATTCCAGAGGAATGAGGAACATCATGAGTTCAGTTGAGACCAGCATAAGGTCCAAATAAGACACAGTCTGAGTAACTGTGAAATACTTGGAATTTGTAACTTCACAAATGAAAGGGAACATGTGTATGATTTCTTAACTGAAATTTAGGACATTTTCTTGGAAGATTCGATGTCAATTGCATAAGTAAGGTGTATTTGTGGCCGTGTAATTAAACATTAATATTTTTTTTGACAAAAAGTGTAGACACTAATCTATGTTATAAATAAAAGGTTAAATTAATTTGTTGAACTAAAAGGTGTTTAATGACACAATTAAAAAAATCAGAAACCTATTTAAAATTTACAAATAATTCAGGGATTTAAGTAAGAATGAACAAGTTTCCCCAAGTTAGTTTACAAGCCAATATTATAGTCTTTTTGTAAGATGAGAATACTGAGTTAATTAGAATATGCAAAGTAGCATAAATGAGAATATTAATATGCAAAAGTAAAAAAAAAATGTTACATAGAAAGTTGATAATCTTTAATTAGATTCATGAATTATTTGTCATTTTTAAATAGATCTTTGAATTTTTTTTTTAATTTAGTTCTTGAATTTGTATTTTTATTTTAACTAGTTTCTCGCATGGACTTAAATAAAAAATTATACTAGTAGGAAACTAGTTGAAAAAAATAGTTCGAAGACCTAATTAACTTTATAAAATAATTTAAAGACCTACAAATTAATTTAACCTAAATAAAAAATATTAATTAATTTTCAAATGTAAAATAATTGTCATGCAAATTTTTATTTTTATTTATAAGTCAAATTTTAATATTTTATCAATAACAAAATTTTTTTATTATCAAAAGTCTAAAAATAATTTATTTGTTTATTATAATTATTTTATATATGATATAATTTATATATTAAAAATATTTATTTATTATAAATTTTAGATATGTGAAATAAATATTTTTTATAAATTTAATATTGGTTAATGTGGACTAACTATAAGCTCATACAATACACATGTACAAGTTCTTGAAGCTCTAAGTCTGATGGAGATGAAAGAGCTTAATGACAAAGCAAGCTATGCTTTTGGGATGACATGGGATTACTAAGGGGACTTTGTTTGATTTGATAACCATGAAGATGAAATAATAAATAGCCGACTAGGATAGGTTAGTAAAAAAAATAGCCAACTTGGATAACTTACCTTAGCCTTTTTATTTGTCAAAGAAATAAATTAAGGTCGGTATGATTTGTCACAGGAGCAAAACGAGATTGATCTATTTTAGGTGGTTGATTTGTGTTTAGATAAGTAATTTCTTTTACCGAGCATTAAAGAATGATCTGGATGTCGACTTTATCTCGACCAAACATCATGATGCACACTTTCAGACATAGTAATGACTTTTCAAACAAGAAGAATTATGACCTTTCGATTTAAGACAGGACAATCTAGACACCTCTTGATTATGCCACATGTCGTTACGTTTGTGGTCTTAAATGAACAAGTCACCTAAATTGGAGAAAAATCTCAAATGACGGTGTTGGAGATTTAAAACCCTTGATGAAGGTGGCACTTTGATTTTTGCGTCTCCATCATGAGTTTGTAACTCTCAAGGTTGTCATTGATGGTGAAGGGATAGATGGGTTCTAAAGGTGTTTCAAAGTTTTATAAATACTTGACCTTTACACTTTCATCAATACTTTTCCATTTTACTATTATTTCAAACTCCACTCGAGATTTCTAAAAGTTTAAGAGCTTTCTGGTGATGAGTTAAGAGTGTGCGTTAAAGCTTGTATCTTTTCGTTCTCTGCATTGTCTTCTCCATCTTCCTGTTGTGTTTTCTGTTATCATATTTATTGGGTATGCTCTTGTGTTTTTGTCTTTTTTTTTTTTCAAGTATTTTCTCATTCATTATCTTCTACTCTTAAGATGTCTTCTTCTGGTTCTAATGAGGATGGATCTTCGGTTGTTCATAGTAAATCCATGCTAGAGAAAGAGATCTTGAACATAGGGGAAGAGTCATAATCATTCTCTAACTCTATTGTTTCTATTCCTCTTTCTAATGAGGAAGAATTCCCAAAACTTTATCACAGGTCCTGAAATCTCCTCTGTTGTTAATGTCATTGTTGGCAACGTCGCCAAAAATGATATTAACATCGTCCTGGTTGAGTCCAATAGAGAGGTTTCTAAAGTTAAGGTTTTTAAACCATTTAGGAAAATGGATGACACTGTTGGTGGTGGTAAATGGGGGGGGCGGGGGGTAGAAATTGTAGGGTCTTCCCATAAAAAATAGAAGAGTAAGAAAGGTAAAAAAGATAAAAGAAAACAATAATTATAGTCCTAAAATGTCAAAAAGGAAAAAAAGAATATCCTCCTATCACTCTTTCTGAGTATACATGGGTCATTGGTGAGGTCGGAATTTATTCTTCCATTTTTCAAAACACTAAATCCATTACCGAACTAAAGGACAAAGTGAACCTTACTTATCTCAATAATCCTGACTGGTTTATTGCAGATCATTGTCTTCCTAGTGAACAGGTTTTTCTCATCACTAGTAAAGACCATTCTCACTTCATGTATGTGTGTGAAGATATGTTCAAGGATTGAGACATAACTTTTCCTTTTTCAAACTTCGAATGTAATGTCTTGACCAAGATGAATGTTGCTCCTATGCAACTTCATCCGAATAGTTGTGCCTCTATGAAGGGGTTCTCAATCCTTTGTCATTATTTGAATACCATTAATAAATTTTTATACTTTTATTAGGTTATGGCAAATGAGGATGGTAAGGGTGGTTAGGTATCTATGATTGGTGAACAAGGGTCTTTATTCACCCTTTTCAACTCATCTTGGAATAATTTTAAGACTAGTTTTTACAAGATTAGACCAAACCATATTTATCCTGACCACAAAAATCTTTTTTTACAAGTCTGATGGAAAAATAGGAAATTTCCTCTTTATTAGTGATGAATGTTGTTTTTTCTTGGTCGAGTGGGTACATCTTGATTTGATTGTAGCTTGAGTAAGTATTAACTAAGTAATATGAACCTACATGCCCCATCAACTAATTTGTTAATGATAAGCAAAGGGTAAGCATCCTTAGGACAAACTTTCTTGAGGTCAGTGTAATCCTCACACATCCTCCATTTTCTAGTCAATTTCTTCACCCATAACCACATTGGCTAACCAAGTGGTATAGTCTACTTTATGAATGAAGTCGACCTTCAATAATTTGTCAGTTTTCGCTTTTACAACTCTTCTCCTCTTTTCTCTAAGTTTGTGTTTTCTCTTAGCTACAGGTTTTGCATCATGGAAAATTGCAAGCTTGTGGCAAATGAAATTATGATCAATGCCTAGCATGTTAAACGTTCTCCAAGAAAACAAGTCGGCATTGCTTATGAGCACTTGTTCTACTTATTTTTGTATTGCATCCTCCATTTGCTTGTCAATTTTGGTGCATTGATGTGACTCATTTCCAATTTGGAAAGGCTCAATGTCTTTAACTGGGGTTGGTCACCTATCTTTAAAATCTGACCAGGGGTCAAGATCCTCCAATGAGGTGATAACGACATTGATACTAGAGAGTGGTGCTTTGTTGTTTTTCTTGTCTTTCACCATATTGTACAATTCAATCTTGCAACTCTTTACATAACACTCACAAGCATTCGACTATTACAATTGTAACCACCATTGGGTCATCTTGTGTTGATTCATTTCCGATGAAGTCTGCATCTGTGAATGTGATTGTTTGTAGAGATCAAGGTGGAATCTCTCCTGTTCTTACTGCAGTGATGTTTTTCAGAGCTCGGAGATGTTGTTTCCTGACGGAGTTTGTATAACCTCCACCAACAAAACCACCAACAATGGTATTAATTACACTTGAATTGCACCCTGGGGATTTTCTTGTTGCCTTTGTTCACCTTCTCCTGTAGGTTGTTGGTCGTTGTTGCCCCAACCTCTAAAATATCTACCTCTAAAACTACCTTTGCGACCACCTCTGTCTCTTTCTCTATAACTGCCACAATTATAATTGTTTCCATTGAAAAAATCATTTAAACATCCTTTTTGAACCAACTCTTCAATTATATCCTTCGAAACTATATATTCTTTTGTAGAATGACCATAGTTCTAATGATATCTACATTGTTTGGTACAATTGGCTTGACTATGGGAATTCATAAGTGGTGGTAGCACTAGTAAGAGGGGTATATGTTGCATACGTTGGTTGTCATAGTTGCCTTTTGAAATCTTTCTCTTTGACAGACTTTAGTTTTTGTTTTTTAGAATCATGCTTCTTCGGGTCTCCTCTAACTTTATCACGGAACGCGGACAACTCCTCCATCTAGATAAAGTCAGCCGCACGGCATCTCAACTCATCCATACTAGCTGACCTCATCTTACACAGACTATCTGTAAACGCCTTTGGCTTGGGCGCTGCTATCATGGCATGAAGGGTTACTTCGGGTTTGAGATCTCAAGTTCTAACTGCAATTTGTGAAAATCAGCCCATAAAATCACATAACAACTCATTATCAGCTTGTCACAAGTTTATCAGTGCTACTAACGTGGTGTGTTGAGGTCAGCATGTGGCATATTGAGCACCAAAACGTTCAACAAATGTGTCAAATGAGTCGATCATCCAAGGGGGAAGTTGATGCCACCATATTAGTGTCGGTCCCTTCAAGGAACTTGGAAAGACCCTGCATAAAATGACATCATCGTTAGCGTATAAACTTACCTGCGGAATGTACACCTCTAAGTGTTCATCAAGATTTGTGGCTCCATCATATCAATCAATGTTCGACGGCTTCCATCATAAAGGAAAATGAGCATCAAGAATTCAGTCGACAAAGGGATGTCATCGACGTAACTCAAATGGTTGACTCTGAGATCTTTGATGGGATCGTTTGACCATGTTTGTATGAGGTTGGTGTCATGTGAAGAGTGTTCTCCTGCTCCATTGTGGTTTGGAACTGTCTGTTGCATGTTTGCCTGTGGATGTTGTAATTGGGCTTGGATAGCCTCATTTTCTTGGCATAAAGCTTGCATAATTGCTTCTTGTTTTTCTCGTAATGTAGTCATCTCCTCTGCGTTTTTCTTTTGAAGAGTCTCCCATTGCTCTCTAAATCTTGCATCATCAAACTTTCTTCCATGGTAGTTGACCTTAATGTTGAACTCCTAGTCGCTATCATATACTTTTGTGACTGAAGGGAAATTCATTTCGACCTATGGTGGACACCAAATGTTCTTATCAAACTTTTCGTAATCCAATCTATGAGTAGTCTTGTTCCCGTGTTTCTAAGGTCCTTCTTATTGGGCAGGGTGGGTATTTGAAAAAGGATTCTAGTGTTAAATCAATGTTTGTTTAGGAAGTGTATGATGAATGAAATATTACCTGTTCATACATCGCACATCTTATTGTCTTATGAGGAATGGTATTGACCGAGGTTGTAACTGCCCATAATGTTCACCAAAACATCATGTGGGGAGTGGAGTGTTAATCAATTAGTTAATGCGGACTACCCAAAAACCCGTACAGTACATTAATAATATTTATTATTTGTTTAATAAAAAGAAAATAATAGGAATTCCCATAGCTGGATCATGATTTTCCTATCCTCAAAAGAAAAAAAAATCGTTCCTTTTTTAGTCGGTTACGGAAGAGTATGGATTCGAACAATTATCCTGTATATTAGGACAGAGAGTCTCGTGACTGAAATGTGAAATTAAACCGATATATTAACTAATGCTTACTCATTGAAAAGTCAACATTCAGGTATGTGCATACGAAAATTAGCTATCCATTCAACATGACTTCAAATCCACTCTATAAAGCTCTCTTGGTACCAGGTAGGTATAGCCTTTTTCCTTGGTCGCTCCTTTTAAGCTAAACTCCATCTAAGTCAATGGACTCTTAATTAAAGGGTACCCCTTAACTTAGATACCTCACTGGAAAAATATTTATATAATATTGTATATTCCTTCAAAAGTCAGCAGCCACCATAAATGATTTTCACTTTGGACCTTCCTAATTAATACACTAGCTTTTTTCTTAGCTAACATACATGCATCCTGTAAATCATTTCTTTCATGTTGGCCAACCGACAAAAATATCAAGCCTGCCACCATTCAAGTTTATAGATGAGAATCGATACCAACAAAGAGTAACCTATTAAAAGATGAGGAAAAGGATAAATATATCGTACCAACAACAACTGAGACACGAAAAGTGGACGAATGTACTTGTAATAGTTTATTTAAAAATACATTTATAACCTTAATACCTATGCTATGCATAATTTCTTTCTTACGAAATAATAATGTGGGTGGAAGAAATTAAACCCTCCTAATAAACTAATGATTGCCATGTGCTCAAGAAGTTTTCATGAATCTTCTACGCACCAGTAATTTATGAAAGGCAATATATATATAAACTTCAGTGGATTGCGTTTATGCAACAATATCTCTCCTCGCTACATGGCTACATAATTGGATCTTTTGGAGTTATTCAACAATGCCACGAAACTAGTTAGGCAAGACGCACACAGAGAATCCAATTCAAGTGGAAGATAACATTATATATATACGAATCATTCTCATGCTAACTGAGAAATATTACATTTAACTCGGAGAACAAATTATATATATTTTACACCAAATTTAAGATTAAATTTATTTATTTATTCTCAAAAAAGAAATGAAAGACCGAAGTTATTATTTCAACAATACAAATAACAAATTAAAGAAGCAAATTGCGTTCTTATACCAACGGTGTTTATCGATCGAACTCAGATAAACAAGGCTATCTGTAAGCTGAACTTTTCCATGACAATGACAACCGACAATCTCTCACTCTTTCAGTGAGAAGTGAGATATTGAGATCCACTAGCCTCCACCCTCTTGCGAGTAATCTTGCCCATTCTTATTTTTTTTAAAATTATACAATAAATGTTTATATATTATTTATCATAAAATTATTATAGAAGGAAAAAACATTAAGAAAATAGTATAAGCAATACACTAACTCTTTTATATTCTTTTTCTGTGGTGTCCACCACCTGGTCACAAGAAGCTACTTCTCTTTCTCTTGGTGCTTCGATACTCTCTGCCTTATCACTTTATCCACTTCGGCAACCTGAACATTTGTATTTGCCTGTTTATTTTTAATGTCCCTCGCACGTTGGGCCACCGCCATAGCTGCTCCTATCTTTAATTTTCACACTCAAGATTTGCGCCTTCACGTATTTAATTAGATCGACCGAATCATCAAGATAACATTTAATAATAAAGCGAATAATCTTTTCACACAAAAACACAAGCCATAAATTAAAGAGAAAGAAGCTGAACGAACGGAAATTCTAAACTCCTTCCCCTTTTGCACGAAAGAAGAAAAAAAGATATATTCTCCAGCACCAAACAAAACAGTGAACTCAACGAAGAATATTGAACCATGAAACATCTTTCCATCTCACCACGAATACTGGCCACTTAATATGTTAGTGATTGTTACGTTGCACCTTATCAAAACCATATGATAATAATATATCAATTAGCAAAAACCCTAGAAAATAATAATACTTCTTTGATTTGATATTATGATTGAAGATACGGAAAAACAAGAAAAGGGATATATATAAAAATTAAGGGGAAGGGAAGGGGTTAATTAGTTTCAAGCCCCAACTCCGAGGCGTCATCATCTATATATACACACATAAAACTATATATTAATATAGAACTTAGGAAATTAAATATATTGATTGATATTGATATTTGATTTATATCAATCTTGAAGGTCTTCTAGTTTTGGAAATTCGTTCAAGTCGGGCTTGAGATTGAGGGAGTTGGTACTTGGCGCGTGGGGGTGAAGCGCGGTTTGGAGAGCATCGACTCTGGCGCCGACTTGCGTGGCTTTTCGGCGAATGGAATCAGCGGACATGTTCCCTGCTGCGCCGTGCTGCACCGAATCACTGCCCTCCTGGTCGTCGTCCTGGAACAAGAGTTCGGGGAAGTTAAGGCGCGCGGTGGGACCCCGGAGGTAGAAAACAGCGGTGTCGTAGGCGCGTGCGGCGGCCACGGGTGTCGTGTAAGAACCCAACCAAATCCTCGACCTTTTGTTGGGTTCTCTTATCTCCGCCACCCACTTCCCCCACTTCCGCATCCTTATTCCACGGTAAGGTTTCATCGACTGCTTCTCGCGGTGTTGATTCTTGAGCTTATCCGATGTTGGACTTCTTCTAGCCGTTCTTTTCTTTGTTGTTGTGATCATCGTTGAATTGTTGGAACAACAGTGATCCCTCTCTTCCATGGTTGAATTAACTTAAACTACTATACCTACCTAACTAGCTATATGCCTATATATCAGGTGGCATATAACGGATTAAATAAACTATGTGCTAGCTGGTACCTATCTTATCTTTCTTTGCAACCATTTACATGTATGTATGTATATATATAGAGAGGTGCATAAACATATGAAATGAAAATAGTTCTATATATCAGCTGCGAAGAGGAAGGAGAACGACTTTTAAGTGGGATTCCGTTCAGACTTTGGAAACACTTGGTTACCCACAGAACGATGTAGGGGCTGTATTCGTTCTATTTATATGAAGATGGAAAATGACGATTGACTACTATGACTTGAGTGGGAGTATATAGGAAATAGGAAAAGAAAATTATGCAAGTAAAATAAAAGTTAAAATTAATTTGGATCGAGTTCAAAGTTTTTTTATTTATTTATTTATATAGTACTATATGTTATCGCATGTCACAAATTAATTGATTGACCGTATTTTTTTATATTTTAATTTTTTATATTCATAAATTAATTTTATTAATTTATGTGTTTATTAAAACATTTATAGAAAGTAAAAGTATAGTATTAATTTTAACTTACAGAAAATGTATTTAGTTTTTAAAAGATTAAATTTTATGTATTATTGATCTATTTTTTTTCTTCAAATTTTCAACTAATTAAAATTTATTACTCGTATAATTTTTAAAATAATTATAAAATAATAAATTTGTCATAAATAATAGCTTTAACTTATTATTAAATGATAATATAGAATAATTCTCTTTATACTGTTTAGTGCATTATTTACTCTATAAGTTAAGCTAATATACATGTTAACAGTTTATAGAATTATTATACTATTATTTAGAATCGTTAATTATGGACTTTTATAATAAATAACTTAAAATTCATATTACCTACTAAGAATATGATTGACTGACAGTTTTATATCGATAATCTACATCTATTAAACTCTTAAATAAAAAAAATACGTAGTGTATTATATTTTTAAAACATAAAAATATTTAATTTTTATATTAACAATTAGGGCGAAGAAGAAGCAAAATATTAATTATGTGCAGCGAGAGAATGAGTTTTTCATGTGTCATGGGATAGAGCCGCCACGCGGAGCTTCCGTGAAGATAAATTCGAAGGTGGCCGACACAACCCTTCACACCCCGTCTCTGTCTTTTGAATCCGAAAAGCCATGACACCAACAAAATGCACTCTTAAATAAATATTAAAAAAACTTAATTAACAACCATATACGTTCCTAATTTGTGTGCCAAGCGTTTTCACTCAAATTCATATTCATGTATATCGAAATGGAAATATGCTTCTCTTTCCTATGAAAGGTTTGGGTTGGGTTTATTGCTTATCAAACAAGCAATTGTAGTTTGTCAAATAAGGGATTAGTGTTAACAATGTTTGTTAAGTAGTAGATAATAGGGTGAGTTTTGTTGGGGAATGATGATTATGGGCGTGTTGTATTATGCTATTGGTGGGTGGCAATAATGGACATGTGGATGAAATCTAAGGGGGTGAGAAAAGTCGGTGGTAAATGAACGGATGGATCTGAAAAACTGATGGGGTGTTAATAGAAGATGACTTTCCGTCCACGCAAATACAAAAGAGCCCACGTGTAGCTATACTACAGTAGTCTGTAATAGACGTAGAACGTGAGAGTTTCTCATGTTTCGTTTGCTTCAGAAGCGAGAACAATAAGCCGCGTTTGTACTTTCCTGGAAGCAGGGGTTCATCATTTTAGTATTTACGTAAATATAATCATAATTAGATTATAAGTAAATATTATAATTATAATTATTTTTAAAATATGAATATATAACTGATTATGAATAAATTAGTTATATATTCGGTTATGAAATAATTTATATCTAAAATCAAATAAATAAATTATTTAAAATAATCATTTTTTTAAAATTAGTTATATTTTTATAACTATCTATTTTTAAATGAAAATAAGTTACTTGAAATAACCATAATTATAAAATTGGTTATATTTTTGTAACTATTTTTATATAACTTGTTATATAAAATAAGTTATGGTTATAATTATTTTTAAAATTAGTTTTTTAGCAGTGCCAGCTCTAAGAAGAGTAAATACTATTAGAAATTATGAGATTTTTTCATATTGTACTAAATACTTACCTCTAGTATTGTAACATTTACAACTATTTTCTTAACGATATGTATTTAATGTAATATTTTTTTAACAACTAAAATGATTAATACTAATGTATGAGATATCAGTATAATGTTTTGCAAACAAGTATATATGGCCTTAATGTATAGATAAAAATATATATTAGCAAATGTCACTATAAATTATTTTACATTTTTAACATATTCATTTTATTTATAGATAGTTATATAATTGCAAGAGATATTTATTAAATAAAATATAGATTATAAAATTGTAAATTTTAATACATATCAACAATTATAAGAGAATATATTTAAAAGAATACGTTACAAAAATATGATGCAAGCAATTTTTCTTTGCTACAATACAAGTGTTAAAACTTAAAGCGTCAAGTTAATTAAAATGAGTTGGAGTTTTAAAATTTAAGTCGTGTACTCGTGTTTTGTGTTGCCTAGTACCCTGTCAATCCTTATATAGTGTATGTGGTACCTACAAACCCTTCAGCCATGATTGGATTCATGGACCACTCAAAAGGCAAAAAAGAAAAAACCTTCAACTTATTGGTCATCAATTCAAACTCTAAATTGTACGAGGCCAACCACATGTTCACAAAATACTATAAGGTACCTCATTTTTAATAATGATTTATTTTCTATGTAACCAAATTGAGACAAATCAAACAAATTAATGACCATGTATTTCCAAAAAAGATTATCTTATCTAATGCCAAAAATAAATTAATTTTAGTTGGACTTTCAATTTTAATTTTCAGATATTTATGTTTTGATTTATCTTTTTTTTTAAACAGTTTTGGACAATAAAATATTAATGTGATTATTATATAAGTTGCTTGCATGAAAATATAAAAAATAAAAAAAATTGAGATGCTTCATATAGAACTTCTTCCATTATACAATCACAATCATAATTGATTAGTATATATTTTTGTATTTTCAATGAGCTATTACTATCACATGTAAATAAAAGATGACATTATGACAACTTAATTACTTGTCACATGTCACGTTACTAGTGACATGTCACTATGATATTAGAAGGATTAAAATTTTTAAAAAAAGTACAAGAACTAAAAGAATTTTTTTTAAAAACTAAAGTTAAGAAAATAGAATTTACAGTAATCAAGTTTATATTTAAGCCATGATATAGTATAGTATTCTAATTTTTTAAAAATATTTTGATGATACACTGATCAATGAACTATAATAATATTATGGTGAAAATGATAATTTTATACCTTTATGAGTGTATATACCAAAAGAAAATGTGACTAATAATTTAATAAAACTGAAGAGAGAAAAAATAAGATAAAAAGAGTATAAAGAAAATGTAAATAATACAACTAAAAAAATTAAAATGATAAATGAAATATATTGTCGTATTTTAAAATTATATTCTTTTCTTGTTATTAAACTAGAATGTATGACCCATGTTATACACGGATAAACATTATTTATAAAAATATAAATTTATAAATATTTTTCAAATTTTCAACACTAATTATTTGCAATTAAATTAATGTTTATTTATTTATTTTAACCATAAATTGTAAAGTATAACATTTTAATTCTTAATAATTATTGGTCATTATGGATATATAGTTGATCATATATGTAGCAAACTAATGAAATTAAATATTTTTTTTGCAATTATAATATTTAAAAAATGACATTACTAATGAAATTAATATATAGAGAGAGGGTTATATATTATCCGTATAGAAATTTTACACCATTATTTAATTACAATCTATCATGATAAATTTATTGATTTTTATGAAAATTATTTTAAAAATTATATTTGGATGATAATGTAAAAGTAATATACATGATTACTTAATTCACAATATATATATAACTTGGGGACTTATTATTTTATACTCTTTATTAAATGACTGAAATTTAAAAGAATGGTAAAAGAAAAAGAGAATATTACTAAAACCAATTACTAATTAAGTTTATAGGAATTTTAACTTTATGTATAAAAAAATCTTTAATTTAAGTTACATGCAAAGATTAAAAAAAAATTTAGAAAAATAATGTTCTCTAATTTTATTTTATTTCTTTTGATTTTCTTATGCGGGTTAGTAATTTTTGTTTTCATATGTTTCTGCTTTCTCTTTACTTTTATTGTGCGAGACATTAAAGAATATTACTTTGTTCAATTATTTATAACATAATTTGATATCGGTCTTAGTATGAGAGTAATTATTTAAAACTCATTAATTACAAATTTGATCATTGTCAAAAATGAAAAGTGGTTAATTTCCATAATTTTAATAAGAACTGTATATATACTTTTAATCTACACATTAAAGTGATAATTGATTTACGCTCCTCTATCAACTCATAATTTATAACATACTTTATGTATTCCATTTTTTTTAGTCTTTACCACCCTTTAATTATAAAATAAGCATATTATTAAAAATTAATTACAATTAAATTAATTATTTTATTGAATTAGTTTACCAATCAAGTTATTATTAAAAACTGACTGCATTTATCTTTATAATGCATTCCTTTATACTCATGCATGCATAGATTCAATTTCTGTAATAAATTAAATAAATAAATAAATAAATCATCATTGAATTAGTCTAATTATTTAATCTAACAATTAGAGGCTTTAATTGGCATCAATTAATTATAAAATATTTTTCAAAAACAATTAATTATTATTTAAAATTACAGTTATGAAAAATATGATTCCAATCAGTATATTAATTATAACAATCAATATAATTATTATATTTCTATTTGATGTTAAGAATGTAATATGTGACATTTTTTATTTTTATTTATAATTAAAATTATTGCTTAAAACTTCTAAAAAATACCACATGCATAAATTCCTTTTATGAATCATTTTTGTATGTATATACTATAAAATATAGATATAAATTGATTTATAAAATATAAATAAAACTTTTTTATCTTAGTTCTATTTAATTCAAGTATAATTGTATTTAGAAAAATATTAATATGATTACATTTCAAAGAGTTGATTGATTGAAGCTTCTGACAGGTTACATGTTTAAAATCTTCACTTATTTTTTTGAGATAGGGTAAAAGTCAGTAGGATTGGAACATAGAATATAAAGTGATATTAGAGGATTTTTTTTATACTAGCTAATTGTACGTAGTTTCTTTTTTTGTTATCCTTATGGTCTGTATTATTTTCTTTTCTGATAATGAATAAAAAATAACAATTCTTTCAAACCTGTTGAAAAGTATCGGTTATTCAATTCGAAGAGTAACATCAATATTTGATTGATTCAATTAATATTAAATAGTTTTGAAAAACAAACTTTTATTTAAATAAAGTCACATCATATATATAATGATTTGCATTAGATAACTTGCAAGAATTTGATGTGATATTAAATAATTATAAGAGTAAACTTTTGTTTGGAAGATGCCACGTTACTTATAGAATGATTTGACATTAATTAAACAATTTGAAAGATTATTTTACTTATTTTGGTTTGGAAGAGCCGAAGAAGGGTTATCAAATTATTTTAACGTATGAAATTTTATTTATGGGACTCATATTTCTGAAAATATTATTTCTATAAATATTATTTCTGTTTATTTAACAATTATAGTTAAAAAAATATTTAATTAAAAATAAATGTAGAACAATGAAGTGGGAGTAGGAAGTTATTGTAGAAAACAACTTTTATTCCTATAAAAATCCTATATACTCAACTTTCTCTGTGAGAATAAGCAGCAAGAAAATTGTGTGCATTTTATATCCTTGGTTATATTTTTACAAAATTTGTAGTAAATATGAAATGTGATATTTCAATTAAGTTTATATTTTCAGCAATCTTATTCTTTTTTTTTCATGGAAAAAAAACGCCTCCTTACATATATATTAAACGTGTGTGATGAAGCATATAAAAGTGTTTTATAAATTTTTTATAATATTTTTTTTAATTTATGTCATTAGATTTCGTAATAAAATATATTAAAATATGAAAAAAGAGTTTATATAATATACACTGTCATGTGATTTTTTTCTCGAGTAACTTATTAATTAACTAATTTGTTTACTTAAATTTCTCCAAAATATTTGAATACATATAGGCCGTTGCCTAAAAACTTATATTATTAATAAATTATTTCAGGTTTTCAGGTGTAAATTGTAATAAATAATAATCGAAATACTACATAAAAGAGCTTATACTTAAAATAGTTGAAACTTTTGGCACTTTTATTAATTTATTTGTTCACACCTTTATTTTATTTTATTTTCTTTCAAAACTTTGATGCTCTGCATAGCTTTTGCTAATTCATCTATTTAACAATCCAAACTTTCTACCACATATACCTAATATTTACATATATTTAAATTTAAATATTCGTTCAATTTTTTTTTACCTTAGCCATACCTAATTTCCTAAATATTGATGGATCAAAATGACATTGTTTTTATTTTTATAAATTTGAGGATGTTATGACAGATAGTAACTTTGTCTCATTGTATTCAGAGCATTTTAAAAACTATATTTTAACATTTTATATTTTTATATGTATAGTCAATAAAAATTAAGGCAATAAGCATATTATTATTAATAAATATTAAATGAATTAAAGTCAGTAGAAATATTTAAAAATTAAGAATATAACTCATTAATGTTAGAGATAATTAATAAAACATATAAGTTTAGAAAAAAACTAAATTTTCTAATTTTGTTAATTCTTATAAATTAATTAATAATTTTATTAAAAACAACTAAAGGACTAAATAATTAAAACCATTAGTAGGTACTAAAATTTATGGAATTACCTATTTTTTTATCTATTTCTCTTATAATTTTTCCTACTTTTTTTAAAAAATATTGAATAAAAAATTATTCAATTTCTTAAAAATATAAATCATATTTAATACTTATCATACTAAAGAAATAGAAAAAATAGTAAAAAGTGTGGTGGAATTGTAGAAAGATTTAGAGCTAATAAGTTTTATAAGAAAATTTACAATTTTTTTAAAATGAATATTGCATTTTTATGATATCCAACATTTCATAATAATTAGACTAATCGTTATCATACGTTAACTTCTTTCGATCAACGCATTAAATTGCGAGTACACCGAAACTTGATTTGTGTACGGGACTTTTGAAGAGAAAAAAAAGTCTCCTTTAATCAATCATGAATCAACTGCCATTATTTTATTTGATGAATCTTAACAATACATTATTGAACACAATTTTTAATATATACTTTTAAAATTTATTGGAAACTGTTTTATCTGTGTCAACAAACGTATTATCTTTACCTAAAAAAAATGTTATCTTCAATTTTCAGAGAGAATAACAAATATAAATAAATGAGAAAATATAAAAAATTTATGAAATTACGTAACTATATTTGAATTTATATAAAGAGGATATTGGAAATTATAAACACATTCAAAATGAATATTTTTTAATATATTATTTTATATCTAAAAGTCAAATTAATTAAAATTTAAACTTTAAATCGAAACACAATGTGTCACCACTTGTATCAATTGTGGTGAAATTCCACTGAATTTCAAAATTTATACAAGCACACTAGTTACTCAAAAACAAATAAATGTACAACATGTTATCCTATACCAGATGTAAACCCTTATCACAAGATTAACCTCGGAGAAGATTGCCCAATCCTGTATATACTGGCTTTTGACCCTCAGGAGTTTCCCTAACAAAAGCAGCACTACAGCTTCGTCTGAAAAATAAGATGAAAGTGTGTTACCATTATTCTTGTAAATGTTAAGGTAAGTATTAAAAAGTTTTTAAGATACTTTCCAAAATTTTAAAAATTTAAATAAATGGTAAGTGTGTTACCATTACCCTTGTAAATGTTAAGATATGTATTTTATTTTTCAATTTCTTAATTATATTATTTTCATTTTTATCTATTTATTTTAAAAAGTAATTTACAAATAAAGAAATGTAATCAATATCTTCATTTATATCTAACATTATTATTTTAACATGTGCAATGCATGATAAATATTTATTTTTATTTAACTATAAGTTATAATAAATAAGTATTTTGAATATATGGATTATATTATAAGTTTATAATAAACAAGATATATTATTAGACAATATTATTTTTAACTAATGATATTCTCTTAAAAAATGAAATTCAATTTAGAAATAAAGATAAAAAAAATTATAGATTAACAAAGATAAACTATTATAGGAAAATTAAATATGCAAACGAAGACAAAAGGAAAGTGGTTTCAGATTGTCGAAAAATATTTTTTTTTGAAATAGCAGTTAAATCAAATTAAAATTATGAAATATATCTAAATAAAAAATAAATAATAAATTTAATGCTTAATCTATAATATACTAGAATAGGACATGTGACTGAAAGAGAATAATAATAACTCCCGAGAATGCTCTCATTAAGAAAACAATTCTTAAAAATTATTCCTAGCCTCAACATACTCTCATTCAATTAGAGTTTAGAATTTATAATATAAGAATTCACATTTTTTTAACTTCTTAATTCACACTTTTTTAACTAAGAGTATCAAATTGCTTAATGAGTTGCTATCACATGTGATTTTAAATTGATTAAAATTAGAGAGAATTGTTTATATAAACAACTATTCTAACATCCTAAAAATTTACATCTTGAACTATAGTAAAATTTGTGTTTGTGTGCTTTGCAAAAGCTTAATTGATATTGGAATTAATTACTATGATGATTTAAGTTAAGTAATTTAAAAAAATAACAATAAATTTTATTTATATTATTTCCCATGTGACAAGTTTTAATGAAATTTGACTTTAATTAAAATCAAAGTTTTGTACGGTGTAAATTTATAATGTGTCAGATAGTTAATTGTGTTTTTCTTAAGATAACTAATTTTGAGTGAAATCTCATTTAATTATTTGTGTGATTATTTTAGTGTAATCATCATCTGTTAAAAGTTTATAGTTAATTGAGAACAATTTAGACAATGTAGAATTTTTACATTGCAAACTTGTATTGTGTAAATTCACGCTATATAAAGTTACACAGTGTAGGATTAGCACGGTGTGATATTAGATTTAATTACTCTTCCTTAGATAATTTAGTCACAAAGGCCTTTCTTGCATAGCCAACTCACCCTTAAATCACCACATCAAACTCTGTCAACTCATTTCTAAACTCCCTAAAGCCTAATGGTTCATAGCTTGATGCAAACTTCCTAAATATCTAGCACGTGAGAAAACTTAAGAGGACAACTCATTTGTGTGGGAGTGTGTCATGGGTCTGGGAGGGAGAGAATGTCATTTTCTCTGATTTGGTCATGAGTTTGAGAAGGAAGAAGGAAGTGATTCCTTTAATGTTGGATTAGGCTTGTTCAAAAGGTAGTTTCATGGGTTCTAAGTGCCTAGAGCATCTATTTTCCTCCATCTTGTATGTGGATCTTAAGGTATGGAGGAGTTAGTTGTTCTTCTTCTTGCTTGTTTATGGAGCATCCCCCATTTAGATGTGTTGTAGGACCATAAACAGTTAGCTCTCCAAAAATCAACACTTTAGATCTATTTTGTCTTGGATTCATACAAACTTGTTTCAATTCAAAAAATTTATGTCATTTTGGGTGTTTCATGTTGTGGGAATGTGTTTGGTATGATTGGGTTTCCATTTAGGTTGATTTTGAAGCCATTGAAAGTGAAAAAATCTTTTTTGGAAGTTCTGCAAAGTCTTGGCGCTTAAGTGAAATGACCTACCAGGAAAAATAAGTTGTTGGTTTTCAAGCTTAAGTGTGGCTAGAACCAAGCTTAAGTGAGAGCCAAGCTTAACCATAGGTTGAACCTAACTTAAGTGAGATAGCCTACAAAAGAAGATCAGTTATTGGATTCAGGTTAACCAAGCTTAAGCGTGGGTCGAGCTAGGCTTAAGCATAGAACCCTGTAGAATGTGTATGAATGACTTTCAAATGAATTTTCAATTGAAATTTCCTTAATGTATGAGAATTATGAGATGCATAAATAGGTTTTAAGATTATGTTAGGAGAATCTACTTTTAATAAGTATCTATGAGTTGGTGTAACGACCTAGATTTTTAGTTGTTAATCTGGATGTTTATATGTGTGTTATGGTGATTAATTACAAGTGTTATGTTGATTAATTATTTGTTTTATTTATAAACTGTTGTTTGAAGTGTTTTTCCTTGGTATGCGTGCTTGATAGCTATTGGACGTAAGTCAACTCTGCTGTCTGTGGTTGCTGACCGTGCACGTTAGTGAGCATGCATTGTCAGCCGTGTTTATAAGCAGCAGAGGGTGCTTTTCCCGCTTTTCTTCCTTGCACTTTCCTCTTTTTTCTCTGTTCTCTCTCTAAAACTCACCCAGAATCCTCTAGTTTCCACCCCCTTCTTTGTTACCTTCAACCTACGAGAACCACTGTAGCTGCTATGGAGTCCCAACGCCAAGGAGAACTTCGTGGTCGGAGCAGAAGTTAAGAACAAACTGTCGTGAGGCTCGTGTACGAACTCCTGATTAGGTAAGGAGAGTTTATCATGTTTTATAACAGCTTTAGATGCCATGGTCTGGGGGCCAAGGAGTCCAACCGTAATGATAATTGCATGTCCCTAGTGTATGTGTGGTTTTCCAGAAAAGCTAGGTCTTTTATGAATGGGATGTGTTATGTCGTAAATCTGTTGAATGTCATTTTGTGTTGATGTTTGATGTTCTAGGATGAAAAGTCGATGGTGTTCTTGTGGGGAGTAGAGGTTTTAAGAACTCCCCGTGCATGTGTGTGAAGTTGGCATTTTGATGCTGAAAAGCTTCTAAGACACATGTGGAAGTGTTCGTGAAGGTGATGACTACCTGGATGGGTTGGTCGTGTTACACATAGACATCAATCCCTTGTGTTTTGACGTTGGCTACCGGGATGGGTAGGCCGAGTTAAGCGGGTTACGTAGCATGCATGCATGCAGGACGTAACTTAGTCTTTGTTGACGGATGTTTGTATACCGGGTTACCTACCCGGGGTTGTCTCCTTAAGAGTTGTTAAGACTCACTTCCTTTCCTTTAGATGTGTCGGGTTCCTTACCTGGAGTAATATCATAGAGCTGTTAAGCTCAAGTTACTTCACAAGAGGGAGAGTGAGAGCCATCGGGTTCTCTAACTCAGATGAGCTCGAACACTCTCGGGAGAAGAGTCATTGGGTTCTCTAACTCGGATGAGCTCGTGTCTTCTCGGGAAGAGAGCCATCGGGGCTTCTACTCGATTGAGTTGTGGTGTTTCTTCTTGAACTACTAGGTTCCGTTACGACTTTGTAAATTGGTAACTTGGGATCTTACAAGCGCTATCGGGTATAATAGATTATAGAGCTTATGCAATCGATTACATAGTGCGGAACCTGTCCTTGGAACTTTATGAGAAACCTAAGGACCCCCTTGACCGCCTTTGGCAAATTCTTACCAAATCCAACCAACCTCGACCGACCTCCCCCGACCTTGTCCGCTTTTGCTACTCTTGCCTTCCTTTGTCCAAACTTTACCCCTTATGGCCGACCTTGTCCGAGTTCTACTGGCCTTAACCGACCTGATCCGCCTTCGTCCGACCTTGTTCGGACTCTTACCTCGAGATAGTATGTCTAAGTGTCAACTCGGACACCTCGTACTTCACACCGGTTCACTTGGTTGCATGTGTTCGTGAGTGATGTATGTAATTATGTTGATAGCATTTGAGCTCGGCCTATGTGATGGCTTGAGATGATGTGTGTGTTTGGATATACATAAATACCCATGGGGGTGTATGACAGGTTACCCTTGCGAGGAAGGATGTGTTCCTAGCCGGGTCATACATTGATGGTGCCGTGGTGATATTCTATGTATAGATGTGGGATGCCGAGATCGGATGGTGAACCTTGTAAGGACCACAGTCAGTGCATCGATGGGCTCTCGTTTGGGGCGATATGTTGAGACATAAGGGGTGTATGACGGGTTACCCTTGTGAGGAAGGATGTGTTCTTAGCCGGGTCATACATTGATGATGCCTATGTAACATACGACTTTTGCATGACGAAAATGGGATAGATGATTAGTTGTAGGGTGCGGAGGTACTGGGGGCCATGTCTGTTGGGAACTCCTTCTGACACCCATTGGCTGATCACCATGGGGGGGTGATTCCTGTGCACGACAGAGTGACCCTGACAAGCTACTGCATCATCGGACCATAGGGATGACCTATTTCCGGGATGGTACCACATTGCATGTTGAGAACTGAGTCAGGAGCATGCATCATGCTAGATGTTATAAGTTGACTTATGAAATGTTTGTGTATGTCCATGCACGTTAAGTGCTTGATGGGTGCTTGAATTGTTTGTATTGGTATGGTGATGACCATGTTGTTTCTTGACCGGATTGTGTCCCTTTACTGTTGTAGTTATTGTTGTTATTTAATATGATGAACTCACATTTGCTTTGATGTACCTTGTGGTTTGGTACCTGTGATGATCGCAAACCGGGTTCGTGTGAGCAGACGGGCAGCCGTAGGTGCTTGGGAGAGGACCGTATTGATGTGGAGCCGCCGGGTTATGCCGGGATGTCAATGAACATGATCCCGGGCAGGAGTTGCATTTTGCTAGATGCACCTCTTGTTTTTGATGGATGCACTCCTCTTATTTTGCTAATTACACCCTGACTCTTTTTACTTCTCCTTTCATTTGTAAAACACTTGATGTACATATATTGGGATGTGATCTTTTGTACTTGTAATTAAGCTATTTCTTATGCATACATATATTTGAAATGTCTTATGAGTGTTTTTATTTACGTGTATTTTCTATGATGATGGTTGATATATGCTCGCGAAAAATTTATCACCGTTTTCACAAGTAACCAAAGGGGTGTTTTCTTTTAACATGAATTTATATCATGGTTATGAGTTAGTAATTCAGTAGTGACGTGGCAGGTCGTTACAGTTGGGAGTTCAATGGATTTAAGTATGATTTTCTTGCACTTCAATTGATATTATTGAATTGTTAATGATTGAATTGGAGACTGGGAAGACTTGTGATCCTCAGGCAAATTATGTGCTCGAAACCTTGATTAGTGTGTGCTTGTATGATGACTTTGAAAATTATTTGTGTGACTAAGGATTATGAAATCCTTGAAGGGGGGTGGCAAATGGACTCAATGCATGAGTGCATTTTGTAGACACTAGGTTTCATACCTAGTATCAATAAAGGTTCATTGTGATGAACATTGAATAAAAGACTTAGCAAGAGTGGGAATTTAATGACTCATTTGGACTTTGTAAACATTAGATACATTTGCACATGGGAGTACATTATTGTGAATTGGACTTAGAATGAGACTTTTCCCTTGCTTGGAGAGCACAAGTCATGATAAACCCCGCATAATATTGAGAGAATGAAGGATAACATAAAATGTAATAAAACATTGGATGAGGGCATGAATCCAATTCCTGGAATGGGTGAGAATGCTTTAAGCATTGTTATGGATTATGATATGTTGTTGTGATGCATGATGCACGTGTTTTCATGAATTGAGTTTGATGTTTGTAGGATCACACTTGTTTGTGAGTGTAGAGGAAGAAGGGAGAGCCCTTTGCCATTTTGATCATGGTGAGACCGTGTAGAACGTGACGAGATTGTGATGAGGATAACACATTGTTTGAGAAATATAATTTCTTTGTGGTCACTAGAGGTGAAGGTAAGCATTGGAAAGGTTATGTGGGGAGCTCCATTTATGTTCTGCGATATGTTTGTGAAGGACAAGGTAGCAATGGATTAAACACTTGAGATGATAGGGAAGATGTTGATCTTCATGTGATGTGTTGATGAGCTTATATCGTTTAGTTGACAGTCGTCCAGTGCCATTACTAGAGGAGCCCGCACAAACCTGTAAAGGACAACCTTAGTGGGGAAATTTGTTGACGAATCAGTCTTCAGAGATTGGATGACCACATAGAGTGATACCTGGGGGATGGATCGTTGACTTGCTATTTCTTGGGGTATGATGCTAAGTTTGTGGTCATGTTTCCACGATGCTGACTTGACAACCCCGACAAATGTGAGACATAACTGATTGGTGAAAGTCTGTCATTATATCATGGTAAGAGTGTACTTTTAACAGTCATCCAACTTAAATTGTGACCATTGAGTTTTAGAAGTTCGCAATGGCAACAGACTCGTAATGTGATAAGTTAAGAATTTATTATAAATATGAATAAGATTATGAGTGAGACCATGAGAGGACTAAATTGTGGTGGTTAGTATGCATGTTTGTGATTCTAAGGTTGTTTGTTTGTGGTTTTAGAAGAGATGGGTGACTCACTCCATACACCTTTTGTTTCAGAGAAAAAGGAAGGACTTGATGCCAACCACAAAGATTAGATGGAAAAGTTGTAACAAATACTAAAGAGGTAGTTGTATTTGTTCGAGAATAAGAACGATCCGATGATGATGACCTGAGAGTTTTGAAATGAGTACACAAGGGTTGAGTTTTCTTTGAGTCACTTCTCTGGGTCTCAATTTTTTCTTGTACAAAGGAGGGTATATTATATTTTAATCTTATGTTGTTATCATTATTTGTATGTTACTTAGATGTGTTAAGTATAGAATTTCATGAATGTAAACATGTGTTACAATTGTATAGTATAGTTGCTTAACGATGTATATATTATCGAGAATGTATAAGTGGACTTTTATTATTTTGTATTGATTTATTGGAAATTAAGTATTTTATAAATTAAATTACTTCTTATTGAAAGATATGATGTTGATAGATGCCTTATTTTATGTATAACAAATATTATCTTAATATGACTTGTCATTTTAAAAGATATCTAGTAATAACCTATTTTTTAAAGTCATGACAAAAAGTTATTCATTAGTTTTTTTAAAAGAAGATGTTGGATAATTTATTTTAATTAATTCTTTTACTTCATAATTTTATAAATAAATTAAGAAAAATCATAATAGAAACTAGAATAAGAGAGGTGATATAATATAAGAGAGAGAAATAGAATATTTGTGATTTACTTAACTTATGACTTAACTTTATATTGAATATAAGAGAGAGAAATAGAATATTTGTGATTTAAACAACTTGTTATTAGAAATATCCATATAAAGAAAGAAAATTAATTAAGTTTTTAAGATTAAGGTGATATAATTGAGTTATTTATATCAACATCGTTGAAGATGCTTTTATAATAAGTGTATAAAATATATAAGAATAAAATAAAGCAAAGACATAGATAATTAAAAAAGATGGTAATTTATCTTTCTTAAATTTTTAAATATATTATATAGACACATAAATAAAAGTAATTGTTTCTTTTTCTTAATTATCTAGATTAAAAACCTTTAAAAAAATTATCTGAATTAAAATATCATTAAAATTTGTACGGTTTAAATAACAACAAATAGTGCAAAATTCTGAGTGAGTGGCGATGGGGCAACCATTCACCAAGAGTTCAAGAACTCATTCAAGCTTACTTATTCAACGGTCTGCCCTATATGAATCAATGTTTAGTATCGATTGTAATTTATATTGGAAAGCTAATAAGATAATGTGAATAACAAGTAAGATCCACCAAATTAAAAGATGATAATGAAACGAATTGTAAGTGTAGGATATTGGGTCATCAACAGCAGTACTTGATAGGGTTTCAACAAGTCACACCCAGTGCAGACACCATTTTCTTTTTCAATCATCAAACAATAAGTAGTGGGGATATAGTTTTAGTTGTATATCAGGCATTTGGATCTTCTTTTGGTGTCTTTAACAAAATACTAATATTGATTTTAAAAGAAAAAGTTTGCGAAAATAATTTTATTCGTCCTTTTTTTTAGGGACGTGGTTTTTTTCGCTTCATATATTTACAAGTTTGTGAGATACTAGTAGGTTGTTTCACACATCAAGCTGAAAATTAGGGTCTTAATTCAAGCATGAACATCTACGTACTCTCGTTTATTTTTATGGGTTATGGCTTTGTTATTGGACTCCCCATAGAACTGGCAGCCAGGCAGGTAGGTTGGGTGGATGGATTTGACTTTTCGTTTATGTGGAACCTTCTCCTATAAAAAGTAGGCGTGCTTAGATTTGAATCTAAGTGATGTGAGAAATAAAAAAACTAGCTATTAGAAATTACACTCACAATCTTAAACTAAAAATTAATAGAAACATAGTAAAAGGAAAAAGAAAATAAGAGCATTTACTTAATTTAGTAATTAAGGAGAAAAAATCATTTGTTACCTACATCTAATAGACAAGAAAGTTGTAGTATCTTTACTTACACATCAAGAATTTCAAGGAATACAAAAAAGGAGAAGTAATATCCACCCGCAATACAATACTAGAAGAATACTAGAGGTCTACACAATCATTAACCACCACTATTAATAGACAAAGCTCAAGATATCTTGAGGGTATAGGAAACCTAGTAGAGCTAAGTCACAAGAAACAGAGAAACAAGAAGAAGAGAAAGCGCTTAAGCTGAGAGAGAGAATAGGAAAAACCAAAAGACAGAAAAAATGAAAAATGTAGTGTCACCTTCTGCGCATTCCATCATATATGTGACGGTTACTAAACAAAACACACCGTTAGTGGGCGATTAGAATGTTTTTTGAGCTTCACAAACTCAACACTAGCGTTTATTTTTGTTTTTATTTTCTGAATTTTTTATTTTTACTTTTTAATAATAATAATATTATTATATTGTTTTTAATCTATTTATGTATTTATTGTTTTTAAATATTCAGGTAGGAAACACTAAAATTAACTTTTTTATGTTTTCTATTTTCTGTATAAATCTTTAAATATAAGAAACAAATTAATAATAATGTGATAATTTTATAATTAGAAAACCAAAACAAAAATAAAAACTGAAGTAAACATCCCTTAGATTTAATAACATATTTAGTCCTTTACTATTGAATTGGAATGTGATTTTATTCTCTTGATTTCAACGGGCTGAGTGGGATCTACAAGGCCTATATTCATCTATTTTACTAGAAAATTCTAGTAAATAAAGATGAGTATTTTTCAAATCTAGTGTTACTACAAAAAAAGTCTACTAAATATTTAACGAAAGATTAATAAAGAGACTAAAATTATACAATTGAGATATCTAAAATACCTATTTTACACAATGGATATGAGATACTAAAATCATACAATTAAGATAAGGTACTAAAAGTGTACGAAGCTAATAATTTAAATTCAACTGTCTTCGTTGGGTTACATGTTTAAATTCAGATTATTGACGTATCAATAAGAGCATCTTTAGTGCAAGATATTGAGTAAGGATCTTGAGCTCAAGATCTGATCTTCACTAAATCTCCCAATAAAGGAGTTGAGGAGATCTCCAACATGGAGGATGAGTTCTTGTAGAAGATCTCTTAAGATCTGCACATTGCTCAAAAAAGAATAAATTTTCTTTCTTTTTCTCTCTCCTTAAGATCTCAAAATGAGATCTACCATTAAAAAAGAAAATGAAAGAGATCTTTAATCTTATTTGGCACTATAGGGTCTACCAAAAAGTAGTCTAAGATCCTAATTTGAGATCTACCACTAAAGATGCTCTAATATATTAACCTTAATCAGGCATAACAAATAAACCTGAACTAGTTCTGACTTTGATAGAAAATATATGTTTTTATCATGTATGAATACCGGTATGAGTATTGCTCAATTTTTTTTTAAATGAATGGAGACAAGGATGGGTATCTGACTATATCCATGCCCACCACTAGTTACAATTATATTTTTTTCATAACATATATAATAATAATAATAATAAATTTTGAAGATTTTATTGTTATAATTTTAAAAATATAAACTAATTACTTTAATAGTTAAACAATTTAAATAATCAATATCGATATCAACAATATTTTTAAATAATAATAATAATTAAAATTATAAAAAATAGTGTAACTAATTACCGGCAAGTATTTATAAACCTAATATAATCTAGTAAGTATGGAGATGAATATTAAAATTTTAAATCAACATCTTTTATAGTTGAATTCGTATCCGTCCTGCCTTTTACATGGATCGAAATAAGGAGAGTGAAATATGTTTCTAACTTGATTTGTTTTCATCTTGAACCTTAATATTATATTTTAAGATAAATAATATTAATATGAATATATATAATATAAGATAGAATATTATTTATTAATTGAAGAAGTTATATTATTAATACATAGTTGTTATTTAAAAAATAACAGTCTTAAGAAAAAATATATATGACATTGAGATGAGTTAAGTCGATTCAAAACATAATCCAAACCTATTTTTAAAATACATCAAATTTAATTTTTTAAATCTGAACTGGACAAAGTTCTTCTCAATTGGACCAGGTTGCTGAGACAAAATGAGTCATAAACAGTTAAACCCTCCTAATAAATCCTTCCACAATGATAACACTAAATTTTAGTGTCAAGTATTTTTAATGAAAATGAAAAAAATCCAATTCTACATATAGCACAAACTACGCACATATACCACATACTAGTATACTATATATACCATTGAAGAGAAAAGAAGAACTACAGCATACTACATACCATCGAAGGGAAATGAAGAACTGAATAACGATACAAATTAGCTGATGCCGTTAGCAGGGTCCACCAGACTTTTCAACATGGAGGAGTTTCAGTCGTCCATTTTGCCCACTAAAGTTATTATAATGACAATTCCCAAATTATCTTGATATAACATCATGATGCATTTGACATTACTATCTATCCGTAAGACTATATATAATATAATAATAACTATAATAACAATACCATTATTTATCAAAGGTTAAGACATACAATAAAAACAAAACTGCATGTGCAATGTGTTTGGTACTTTGGTGGCTTCTCCTTGATTCATCATGCATGAATGAATTGGATAGCAAATGGTAAGGGAGCTGCAAATTAAGCAGTTCCAGCCAGCACTATATGCGGATTGGCTAATTGGCTCAATGAATCGTTCATTGCAAATTAAGAACAAAGCACTTTTCAAAGCATAATTTGTTTAAACTATGTAATATTATTTATGAAAAATAATTAATTTTGTTTAAATCAAATATGATCATTATAAATAATAATAAAAAATAAATATTTAACAAAGTTATATATTAAAACTCAAAAAACTAAAACAACTCTATACCATTTAATCTACTTACCCACTCGATGATCAAAGTCATATAATATAAGCTCATAACTAGTAGAATCTAGAAACTGCATAGCGGCGACAAGACAAATGTCAAATCGCGCGTTGAGCTATCAGAATTCAGAAATGTAATAACCTGTCGAGTTTCCACCCAAGTTCCGGTTCAATTTATCTATCACTCACAATCACGAATATGTGTATGTGGCTTATTTACATCTTGGTCACACAAATCTTATCACTACAATTTTCAAATTAATAGAATATTATTTTCTTTGATGCAATAGTATTATAATTAAAAATACTATGTCTATAAAAATAGTGTTACATTAGGATCAAAATAAAATAATTAAAAATATATAGACTTAAACTTTAATTGAAACTGAAAGTGGAAGGACTGAATAAAGAATACTGGAAAAATAATAATAAAATAGATTTTTCTACTGGTTTTTTTCGCTTCAGGAATCAAGAGAAAAGGAAAGATGCAAAAATACACGAGAGTCATAAGTTCTTTAATCTGTCTAAAAATAGACAGAAGGAAGAGGAAAGATTGCTTCTATGAAATAAAATGATTAATTTTTAAGGATATTTTTTTATTAGGAGAAAACAGGTGAGTTAGATTCTAAAGACTAGACTAGATAAACTTTGAGACTCAATTTTTGTTTCTTATAAACTGATCAATCTTTATTATTTTTTTAAGATATTTATGTTATTACTTAATTTTACTTTTTCAAACTAAATATAATTTTTTTCTTCATTTCTTTCTCATCAAACAACTTATAAAATCATCTTTTTTATATATATTTTTATCTATTTTTTTCCTTTCACTTTTCTCCTTAATCAACCATGCCATTAGACAAGAGAGATCATCCTTTTTTTTTTAACAGATATCATGCTATGAATTTAAAAAAATTGGAATTCATCATCAACCAAAATCAAATATATCTCTTTAATTTTGAAGCATATTATTTTCTTTTATTATAATTTAGTTCAAAATCATTTTTAGTAATCAAAATAAAATTGATCAGTTATCACAAAGTTGGTCTTCTCATATAATTTTTTTTATAAGTCTTGAGACTTTAGAAAAATCGATTTTCACACACATAAAAGTAAAGCTCATGTACTCGAAGTTATAATTAATAATAACTGTTGATTGAATTTCTATGTAAAGTTCATTTGAACTGAAGTCAGTCATTGATCAAAAGTTGCTGTTGATTAAACTTCTATGTAAAGTTCACTTTTACATATTTTACATGAACCATTGATTGAATTACATATTCTCTTTTACAGTTTGGTTCTTCCAAAATAGGTGAAAGAAATAGATCCTCTGATGATTTATCGGGTGGAGAGTCCCTTCTAATAGGGACAAGTTATCCATACTAGTGAGCATGCCCAGAGGGTATTGGTCCGATGACAATAAGTCATCAAGTTGGAACCACAATCACCACCAATAAAAAAAGCAAATCTATTTTTGTCCTCTATGATAACTTACAACATACTATTTTATCTGACATTGCATGTCGCATCATAAAAGTTAAGCAAATGCAAAAATTGTAATTTAAATTGGGTTGTGAGAATCTACAAACACTTGCTTGAGTTCATATATATCAACATTCACATTCATACGCAAGCATACTTATGCATGCACTTGCGTGCACAGATGTGTTTGTATGCATATCTCTGCTCGCATGCACACACCTACATTACCCTATATATTATGATTCCTAAATTATGACATATATATTAATTACTATTGCCCTATTATGATCATAAATAGTATTTACTGTAAACAGAAACATGAGATTGAGAATTTGAAATACAAGAATCATCTTTAATTTGTAAATCTCTAGCTTAAACGGTAAGGGAGTTGGAACAAATTTGGAGTCATATTGAGGGATATGATTGACGTTCAAGGTAAAACCATATAACAATACTTACAAACTTCATGGCACACTACTATGAACCTAATAATAGTAATATATAGTATAGCAACAGTGATTTGTTTCAGCATGTAAGATCTTGAACTGCTCAATCATATTACAAATTTCTCATATAACTTTTGAAACGAACTGTCCACACACATGCAAGATGGGGAAGTGAAGACACATGCTTAAAGCAACCTACATCCTAGCTATTATATAAGAGTGTAGAGAATTAACTCACATAGTGGAAGCTCATGATCTATGTTTCACTAAAAGAAGGGTGGTGGGATATACGTACTGTGACCCACATAATTTAGAAAATTTGGCTTTTTCTTGCAATGAGAGAGGATATTGGTTTGAGGATTTTTCCCAGCAAGTCTTTCATATTTTATAAAAGTTGATGTACTGATTTTGAAAGACACACTTTGCAATAATATTCCACTTTCTCTTTTAAAAAAATGTTATAGACAATATTTTGTTTAATTTAAAAAAATGAGAATTTGATTGAAGCAAAAAAAATTATAAAAAATGTTATAGTATATTTTAAAAATGAGTATTTTATAATTAAAAATAATATTTTATTATTGATGAAAAGTATATTATGAAATATATAAATATATATATATATATATATATATATATAAATGATTTTATAAATATGTAGTTAAATTAAAATAATTTATAATTAATTAAATTTACATATTTTAATTTCATCAATGATAATGATTAAAAATAAGGATTTTATAATTATTGATGAGAAATATTATATATATATATATATAAATTATTTTCAAATATATAAATAAATTTAAAATAATTATAATTAAAGATACATATTTTAAAATAAGTTCATAAATAGTAAACAATAATGGTTAAAAATAAGGAATTTATAAGTAAAAAAATATATCCTATTTGATGAAAAGTATATTATAATATATGTTTATAAATGATTTTAGAAATACGTAAATAAATTATATTTAAATTATTTTATAACCAATTTAATTAAATTTAAAATAACTTATAATTAAAGTTACATATTTTAAAGCAAATATTTATAATTTTAAATAATTTATAAATAACTAACATATTTTAAATCCTATGAGATGTTAATTTACTTACGTCTTTTAAAATAAAATAAAACATAGTCAAAAAATGACTAACGTCATTACGTAATTAGATTTAATAAATTTTATTAATTAAATTAATATTTAATGATATTAAAACAAAGAATGAATCTATTTTTAAATTCAATATTATTTATGGCTTTTAATTTATATTATATATTATTTTTAATCTTTGGCTATTAAGTTAGTGAATTACTCTCTGTATCTTGAGTTAAAATGTACGAGATTAAGTATTTTATTTATTTTGATTGTGATTTCAGTAGTTCCTTATTTAAAATGTTAGAAGAGGTGTACATTTCCATAAAATTTGCTAAGAAGGTCCTTGATTTATTAAGAAAAATATTCTTCTTAAGTATCCCTTTATCATAATTTTTTTTTTACTACAAAAGCTTATATCTTTTAATTCAAAATAATGACATAAATACAACTGATAGCATTATGAGAAGATTGTGAGCTAACATAAAATTAAAACTTTAGACACTCGACCTAATGAACGGGCAACTTGATTTGGTGACCCGGGAGGATTTGGTGACACCGGCTGGGTTGAATTTGTTATTTTCTTATGATTTAAATGTTTTTAGTTTTTATAAATAAAATTATTTATTTTTTAATTTTTGTAAGTGTGTATTTTTAAAATTTTGATTTCTGCAAACACAAATTCATAAAATTTAAAATAAAGAAAATTAAATTTTTAAAAAGAATAAAATAAAAAAGACACAAATTTATACGAAAGAAAATCAACAAAAAAATATTTTAGGAAACAAAATCTAAAAATACAATGTTTAAATTTACGTGGATTATAAAAAACACTTGCAAAAAAGATCAAAATTGAAAAAGCACGAACTGAAATATATATATATATATATATATATATATTTTTTTTTTTTTTTTTAATCACTGAAAACTCGTCGTTTCACGAACCCACTTCTGCGTTTTAGCTCTCAGCTCTCTCATCTCACTAACCCACACAACACCGCCGCGCCGTCACTCCTGCGAGGTTGCCGCGGCGTCGTTTGCCGGTGGCACCTGGGTCCTAACCATCTCCTCTCTAAAGCAGAGTTGAATTTCTCTGGCGAACTCGCCGTCCCTCTCTCAATCTCGCATCATTATCGTCGTCGCCGTCACCGTTACGGAGGATGCTCGAACAGCATCTAATGGCGTCCCTTTCTCAATCTCACAACATGGCACTCCCTTTCTAAACGCATGCGTTTGCTGCTCTTCGTCCGGCAAGGTAAGGTAATCTATTTTCTCTTTCTTGTTTGAGGTAATGTGAATTGCTTAACTTGGATTGTCTTTTGAAATAAGGTTTTTCTGTTTTTGAATGTGAGGACAAGTTCCGAAATTGGGAATTGATGGACATAAGTAAATCTGCAAATGTTTGTTTTGATTGCTTGTTGACTGTATGCAAAGAAGTGTTGGATTAACTTAATTAGTCTTAATGCATGAGAAAACACCATTCTTGCTTGCTTGTAATCTAAATAGTCATTTGTCAATGACTGGGTAGCTTTTCACAACATTGCTAATTCTCGCGAAGGTTTGTCTTTTCTTTACCACGACATACATTCTGGTATTCTTCAACTTAGATTTCATGACTACGAGGTTGCTTTTTTGAACAGTGATGATGGCGAGACTCGCTCCCCCCTTTCAGTATCTTCACACAATCCCATTACTGGCGCCCAATTCTCTCTTCTCATAACGCCAAACATGCCCCAACCGCTGCTACGAACTTCTCCATCACCTCATTAGCTCGAACACCCAAATCACGAGACGAAGGAACAACCACCACCGTTAAGCTTTCAAGCAAAGCCAAAAGAAAAGCCTTCTATGAGTCTCCAGAAGGAGTTTTGTTGCGCAAGCTAAATGAGTGCTCGAAGGACGGAAATGTCGTCCAAGCGCTTCACCACTATGATGAGGCTCGAAAATTGGGGGTTCTACTCAACCTCGATCACTACAACAAGTTGCTCTACCTGTGTTCCATTGAAAGTGCTACCAGTGTTTCCCATTTGGGTCTCAAAAGGGGGTTTGAGATTTTTCAGCAGATGTTGAATGACCGAGTTCAGCCCAATGAAGCCACTTTTACCAATGCTGCTAGGCTTGCTGCTGCCAAGGAAGATCCTGACATGGCTTTCGAATTGCTGAAGCAGATGAAGAATGTTGCTATTGCTCCGAAGCTGAGATCGTATGAGCCGGCTTTGTTTGGATTTTGCAAGAGGGGTGATGCTGAGAAGGCTTATCTAGTTGATGCTGACATGGTTGAGTCTGGGATTGTGGCGGAAGAGCCCGAGCTTTCTGCTCTTTTGGAAGTCAGTGTCAATGCCCAGAAGGAAGACAAGGTGTATGATATTTTGCATCGGTTGCGCTCTACGTTGAGGCAGGTATCTGAATCAACTTTGGGGATAGTTGAGGACTGGTTTAACTCAGAGTATGCTGCAAAAATTGGGAAGGAGAAGTGGGACGTTAAGAAGGTGAGGGAAGGGATTGCGTGGGGAGGTGGAGGATGGCATGGACAAGGGTGGCTTGGGAGTGGGCGGTGGAAGGTGGCGAATACTCAGGTGAACGAGGATGGCGTGTGTCTCTCGTGCGGGGAGAAGCTTGTGAGCATTGATATTGATCCAAAAGAGACTGAAAATTTTGCTGCCTCATTGTCTAAATTAGCTTGCCAAAAAGAAGCTAAGGAAAACTTTGTTCATTTTCAGGTAGAACAGGATTCACTGTTTTGTTTAGAAATTTTGTTTGGTTCCTTGAAAGCTGAATTTGGTGAAGGGAAATCATTTTTTCCTGTAGGCTACCTTTGACAAGGATTGTATAGTCTAGTGCATTTATTTTCAAGTCTTTGTCTCCAATTAGGTTATATATAAAAGAATTAGCAATGAAATAGTGACTGATATAGAAGGTTAACTTCTGCAGACGTGGCTTGAGCGGCATGGTCCGTTTGATGCTGTTGTAGATGGTGCCAATGTAGGCCTTGCCAATGGGCATAAATTCAGCTTTTCACAGGTGAGCATGAAATTATTGAATTTATTAACACATTAGAAAAGTAACTACTACTTAATGGTTCTTTGCCCTTGGTTGTAGCTTAATACTGTTGTAGAACAATTATGTCAAATAAGCCCTTCGAAGAGTTTGCCACTTATAATTTTGCATATAAGTCGGGTACGTGGTGGTCCTGCTCAGAATCCAAAAAACAAGAGACTTATAGAAAATTGGAAAAAAAACGGTGCTCTTTATGCTACACCTCAAGGTTCAAATGATGACTGGTAATGCAATACTTCCTTAATATTTAAGTTAGATTGAGTGGCCTAATTTCTTATTTTCACATTTCCAAAGAACCTAATGATGTTGATTGATCCATGTAGCTGATTCCATCTAGTGGGATAGGGGTTTGCTGTTGTTAATTTGTTGTATCACACATTTACAACATTGATATGAATATAAATTCTTCGGTGTATATATGTCTCTATAGTCATACAATTCAGTTGTACTAAAATGGTGTTTTGTTTATTGTAGGTATTGGTTATATGCTGCTGTTAGTTGTAAATGCTTACTGTTAACAAATGACGAGATGAGGGACCACTTGTTCCAACTATTGGGTTCTAATTTTTTCCCGAGATGGAAGGAAAAACATCAGGTATTCTAAATTATCCAAGAATTTCTTACTATATGGTATAACTCTGTCCTGATTCCAGATGCATTCATTATAAGACTATTCTGAATTCTGCTTGTCTTCCATATCCATGACCATTGACTACCCAAGGTCAGCGACAACGATCATAGAACTGCCCCCTTGAGAAAAAAGAAATTATTAAATGGGCCGTTGCACATTGTCCTCAATTTAATTGTCAAATGCCAATATGTCTTCACACAACAATGTTTGCTTAACTGTAATAATAGGTAATCTAATATGGAATTGGGAGGTCCTGTGTAGAATAAGCTTATGAATCCTACTACCCGGATCCTTAAAAGAACTTGCATATATAGCATAATTCTTCATGCTTCTGATCCAAAAAACTGCATTTTTTTTTGGATAATAGAGTTTGATTGAGAAATCAAGGGAAAAAGGTAACTCTATACTTGAGTTTTGGATTCAAACTTTGGAATAAATGGATTTTTGCTTGAATAGGAGTAAAACAAAGTATATGCCTTGTAATTTGAGCAAGAAACAAGAAAAAGAATACTTGGAAGTAAAATTGGGAAAGATACCATACTATAGGTTTTAATTTTAAATACCTGATATGAATATTACAAAATGATGGCGAAATCAATGAAAATGTCACACACAAGATGTAAACTAGATGATTAAAATGGAGGAAAGCATTGGACTTTAGGGTTAATTGTGATCAAAGTACCTACCAAACCCAAAAGAAAGTCTGTGGTAGTATAGTTGGAATTTGAAGGGGCAACAAGAGGAAAAGGTGGTAGATATGAAGATGTTAAGATGGATGTATGGTCACACAAGAAAGGATAGGATACAAAATGATTATAAAAAGAAGATATTGGTGTAGCACCCGGTGACGGATCCATAAATTTTAAATTGTAGGAACAATATTCATATATGTGGGGGCAATAGTAATATTATTGAATGATTTTTTTACAGCATTTAAATTATAGGGATGATGTGTAATTATAAAAGTATATGATATTAAGAAGAAGAAGAAAAATTTGTTTGTGTAGCTGCCCCCAAACTTCAAAAAGTAGAACTGTCCTTTGTGGCACCAATTAAGGAAAAAAAATAATAGAAAATTGGTTAAAGTGGTTTGAACATGTGCAAAGAAAGTCATTAGAAG
Organism: Glycine latifolia; assembly: GCA_013407115.1. NCBI lineage: Eukaryota > Viridiplantae > Streptophyta > Magnoliopsida > Fabales > Fabaceae > Glycine > Glycine latifolia. The sequence continues at coordinate 8,271,681 of CM023954.1, forward strand.
CATCAATGAGAGTAGATTGCATGGTATTTAGCCCTGCTAAAAGGGGGAGAGGGAGATCGTCAAGTAGGGCATTGGAGGAAATTGTTTGGAGGGATCTCATGATAAATGATATCCCTGGGAATTTGGTCTTTAATGGCATTGCACAATCCATGTAGCTAGTCTCACCTAATGGGATAGGACTTTTGTTGTTATTGACGTCTTCTAAAACTCACTAGAGTTTGTTATGTATCTGCTAGAATCAGTTCTCAAGAATTTTAACCTTTCTTGATGATTACTGATGTATTTGTCTGTTGCTAATGATTTTTGTATTGGGTTTTTTACTCCAATAATGAAAGGATTGATGATGCATTTTTTGGTTTACAGGTTCGAACATCAGCATCAACATGTGGGCGCTCCCTAATTATGCCTCCCCGTTATTCAATAGTTATTCAGGTCAGATGACAACCCAACTGCTTTTCTTGTTCAGTTGAATATTATAAAAAAAAATGTTTTCACCAAGCAAATGGTTTATTGGTGGCTATAAAGTTATCCTTGCTTAGCATTGAAATATAATTTGTATCTGTGTACTCAATCTGATTTTGTCCAATTCTGAGGGATTTAGGGTTTGTATACCTCCGCTTGTATATGTAGCTTTCCAACTTACTTATGCAAAGTATAATATTACTGCAGGAATCAGCCAATGGTAGTTGGCATGTGCCAACTGTAACTACTGATGATCATGAGATCCCAAGGAAATGGTTGTGTGCCACAAGATCCAGAAAAGATTCATTACATAATCTATGGACATCTTCCTCCAAGTCTGATTGCACATGAGGGAGATGTATTTTCATCTGGGTTTGTTTTCGGTAGTCATCCCAGTTTTTTCTCATCCCGAGTTGCAGTTCCTAGCAGCTGTGATGAATGCAAGGCATAAGATAGAGTGCTGCTACTATTCCCCTCATTTTTGAGAAATTTATATATTTTGTGGCCCGATTGTTTTTTTCCTTTAGCTCCAGGCTGCCCAGAAAAGCAGAAAGTTTCTCCTTCCTGTTGGAATATCTTTAAATTTGGTTTAATAGCTGATATTGCTGCCAGTATTCAGAAATAATGCTTAAAAGGAAAATCTAAGCAGCATGGATCAGATGGCTTGGTGGAGTATCTTATTGGTGAAGCAATTTGTCCTATGTATTCTGCTCAAGAGCCTTTTGTCAAATGGCATTAAGTTATTTTAGGAGCTGATTGATCACAGGATCGAAACTGTGTCCAATTTAGCTTTACCTACATTTCAGTCTTGTATACCTCATATGTAACAAAAATAGAATAACATTGTTGTGCAGCTTGTGCTAGCATACTTTTCCTGAAAATAGATTTGGTGTTAGTGATGATTATTTGGGCCATTGAGTTCCAGACATGGATGTATAGACAGGATTCATACAAAATTTTTGGCCCCTTCAATTTATACATTTGATTTGATGTGCATCACGTATGACGAAGCATTGAGAAATGTTGTTTTATACAATTTTGGGACATTTGTCGTCCCTTACGATTTTTTTGAAGTACTCCGTCTAACCCTTTATATAAGATCAAATTCATGTTCTTAAGAAAATTAGTTAATGATATTAAATTTGTCAATAATTTGTATTGTTCATTCAAAATTATTTTTTAATTTTTTTTTGTTTGTTTATTTAAAGGTCATGATAAATGCATCCCTTTAAACTAGTTAACCAAAGCCGTATGTGTGCCAGGCACTTTCTTATTTTCAGGAATAGGGTAAAGAGGTAACTAACAAAATCCACAAGAATATCAAAAGAAAATCTAGTATGATGGTAAACAGAGAGAAGTTTTTAGGGATTAGGCTGAGTCCAACTTAAATCTCGTAGAGAAGTGGCAGATAAACTGCACTGGAATAAACAGAATACCATCAGCAAACGTTCATTATCATTGTTTTAAAGAGGACTATAATTATTTTTGGAGCATTGAACAAAATTGCAATATGTATACAAATTAATCTCAAGCCACGCATTTTACATTCAAATGTGTACATCGTGTGAGAAATTGATTTGTACTGTGGAAGAAACTAACGGCATATTTGGTTGCAAGTTGGTGACATGATTTTCCATATTCCCTTTGGAGGCTTGGAGCTAATAAATATTACTTTTGCATTTTTCGGCACTTAGACATGGTTTATCACATCATAAGTGTGTTTCCAAACACACAATAAGTCGTACTATGAGCAATATCATATTTGCTTCCATGAAAGATATAATCTCATATTTAGGTTATATTTTGAATGATATTTGATAAAAATTAGAACAAGGTGAAGTGAAGTGCAAGTTCAAAAAATATAAAAAATAAAAATAAAAATACTGGTGTCAATTTTCCCTCTACACGCCCTCCACACAGAATTAAGCAGACACTAGTTGTAATGTAAAACAATATTAAACTCAGTTCAAGCATTAACACTAACACAGGACACAGGAAACGCCAATTGCCATTGACCAAGCCAAACAGTAATATATTTATGTACTAATTGCGGCTGTCATCTTATGTTATCCATTATATATATGCAAGGGCCAAGGAGGGAAAAATGAAATGGCTCACTTGAGAGCAGAAAAAACACACCATTGCAAGCCAAAACCTTAAGCTGCACTAGCTTTAACAGGGAGTTAAAGAAACATGAAATTGCAAGCAGCAACTAAAAAAGCAGACTTGATTCCACCGTGGGAGCAATCAATGCAACCCTCTATATCCCAATCCAAGTCGAAAAGATGATACATATAACATAACATACACCATATCCCCAATTCAACCTCTATTGGGTATAACAATTGATTCCAAAATGAGAACAGTCATAGCCAAGCTTTTAAATTCTGGCTCCTATCGCAGTTTTGTTGCATTTCTTTTTATTGTGAGAAATTACAGACAAATGCAGTCGATATAGTCACAATTTGTGATTGCAGATACTTAGAAAACCTTGACATTGTGGCTGAAATAGCGGTCGCAAATCCTCTTTTACAATCTTGATATCAACTTCATTAAAAAAGAATCAAAGAATATATAACCCATCTTCCTCTTCTTCTTCATCATCATCATCATCATCATAGTAGTCCACATCCACATCCTCATCCTCATCCTCACTATACAACAACATAAACTCTTGCCTCAATTCCTCATCCTCATTCAAAAAGACCCCACCGTCATCATCTTACAAACCAAAACCATATTCTTCCCCCTGTTCTCTTCTTCTGCTATTCTCCCTTCTTCTCTTCGGCACCAAATCCCTCACCTCCCCATTCTCTACCCCGCTCCACGGCACCCACAAATCGGCGTGGCGCCCGAGCGCCCAATCCCAATCCCCGACCACCACGGTCCCCAAATCCGCCTCCCTGGTCCACCTCAGCATCTCCGAAAAATCCGAATCATCCGAAACCAAAAACAGCCAATCAATACCTCTGCTCATGGAGTGCACCATCGGCCTCTTCAAGGCCCAATCCGTCACCTGAGGCTTGTCCTGCACCGTCTTCACTAACACCCCCGCTCGCCGCAGCTCCACCGCCAGCCCGTACCCGACCTTCGGCACCACCAGCGTCCTCGCAGCATCGTCATACTTGTGATTCCTGCGCAAAAACCGCTCCTTAAAACGGTGTCGTTTTTTCCCCTTTAGGGATTTGAGACGGTTGAGCTTCTTCTGGCGCTCGCGCTGGTGGAGCTGCTTGAAGTGTTTCTTGAGGTCTAGGTGGGTCTTGCACTTGCGGCCGCACACGCCGCACATGTAGGGCTCGGGTGGGTGACGACGCCCTTTCGTTCGAGGATGTCGAGGTTTCTGCGGTGGCGGCGCTGCTGGAGGACCCACTGGGGGAGGTGGACGAAGGTGTGGCGGTTGGCGTAGGCGGAGAAGTCGACGAGGTGGCCGAAGCGGGTGGCGAGGGTTTTGAGGAAGACGGCGTCGTCGTAGGGAGGGCCGCGGGGGGGGCTTGTTGTCGAGGTCCCAGAGGAGGACGACCTTGTTGTTTTTGGGGGCATAGATGCCTTGGCTATTCTTCACCATGTCGATTCCGATGTTGCTGCTGCAGCATTGGATGCGTGGGTAGTGACGGTGAGGGAAGGGTTTTGTTGTTCGGGGAATGGAAGGAAGGGTAGGGTGGGAATGAAAATTGAAGTGGATGATTGCGTTTGCATTGTGGAGGAGAAACAGGGAATTGTTCATTGCATCACCTGCCGACGGATAGAAAGATAAGGGGAGTTGAGGTGCCAGAAAATCGAAGGAACTCTCTTCCTCTTCAAACTTCAGAAAGGATATTCTTTCATTTTTTTTGGAGCCTAAAGATTTTTCCAGACTCGTCCATATGCAGCCCATTACACATATTTGAGATAATCTTTTTTTTTTTTTTTGAAAAATGTAAATATATATATATTAACCAAAAAATATACAGATACTCAAGGCATACCCTGGTCAACAACACTTGCCAAAAGAAGCAAATAAGAGGTTACTGGCGAAATACAAAACCGGAATACAAACAACAAATTTGCTAATACAAATGTGTAATATGTGTATATTTAAGAGTGCGAAATTTAATTTTACCAATTAAATCCGCATGATGAAGACTATGATTATCAAACAAAATACGGTTTCTACAACTCCAAATACAGAAAATAGTAGTGACCAAAGCTAAACAACGAAATTTTCCCCTTATGCCGGAAGTAGCTCTATGGTGGACCAAGCTATTAAGGGTGCAGAGAAATGTTCCTCTTAGGAAATTCTGCCCAATCTCTAATATCCGCCCACACCTTTAGTGTCTTTCTGCACTTGAAGAAAAGATGATCATTGGTTTCCACTTCTTGGGTGCAAAAATAGCATAAAGATCCCTTATTGAGAAAAGGGGCGCGGTCTAACGTCAACAATTTATGGCTGGCTGCAAGCCAAAAACAGAAAGCTTCTTTGGGAGGGATTGAAGAGTTCCACACAACCTTAGCCCAAAATTTTTTAGGGGAGGTTACCCTAAAATAATCATAGGCTTTGGCAGCATTGAACTTGTCCATCTGCATCCAGGATTCAAGCAAAACAACAGCCTGCTCAACATCCCCTTCTTTCAAAATCATGGTGTCCCTAATGCTGAAAATCCTCTTGACTAAGGCTGAGTCAGTTTTGGAGCAATTGTATTGCCAAGGTGAACAACCTCTCAAGTAGTAATGGTGTATCCATTTAACCCAAAGAGATTCCTTATTAGCTGTAATATCCCATAGATTTCTAGCCAAGAGAGCACGGTTCCAATCTTTCAACACATGAAGGCCAAGCCCTCCCTCATTCTTAGGCATACACACCACTTTCCAAGCTATTAGCGGCTTTTTTCTACCAAGCTCCCCTTTACCCTATAGGAAATTCCTGCAATAGGCGTCAATCCTATCCAAGACAGCCACTGGTAAAGGAAACAAACCAAGCCAGAAATTAACCATTCCGCCAATAACACTCCTAATAAGCTCAAGCCGCCCAGCATAGGAGAGGGACTTCCGGTGCCAATTTTGAATGTGGCCACCAATCCTACTAAGCAGCGGAGAATAGTGGCAAATGTTGAGTCTGGAAGCCATTAAGGGGATCCCCAAATACCTGATAGGAAAAACACCATGCTGAAACCCAGTGAGCACGAAAAGATCATCCAAGGTAGCATTATCAACTTCGGAAGCAAAGAGAGCTGATTTACTATGGCTGATGATAGACCAGAAATTTTACAAAATCTGCCTAGCTTGTTATAAATTGTAGCCACGAATGCATAGTCTCCCCTGGAGAAAAGTACCAAATCATCAGCGAAGGCCAGGTGAGTGAGATTAATGGCTGAACAGCACGGGTGAAAATTATACAGCATATTCTTCTTTAACAAATTCAAGTCTCTCTCGAGAAATTCTAAACAGATCACAAACAGGAAAGGGGATAACAGATCCCCTTGTCTTAGCCCTCTCCTGCCATCAAAATGACCATAGATGCGGCCATTCACATTTATGCTATAGGAGGTTGACGAAACACATTCCATAATCCAGTTTGTGAAGGTGCTCGGAACCCCAGGACTTCTAACATCCACCTTAAGAAGACCCAAGAAATAGAATCGTATGCCTTATGCAAATCAATGTTAAGCATACATATTGGGGAATTTCTTTTTCTAGAATATTTCCTTATGATTTCCTGGACCAAGAAAATGTTGTCAGCCATGTTTCTGGATTTAACAAAAGCTACTTGAGCTGGATCAATGATAGTGGAGAGCACAGGCACCAACCGATTAGCAATCACCTTGGAAATAATTTTATATATGATGTTACAGCAAGAAATAGGTCTGAATTGGCTGACTCAGTTTGCATTCTCCGACTTAGGAATCAAGGCAATAAAGGCGTGATTAATCTGCCTAAGAATTCTGCCTGAAATAAAAAATTCCTGGACAGCTGCCACCACATCATTCCCTACAATAGACCAAGCCTTCTTGAAGAACTGGGCGTTAAAACCATCAGGTCCTGGCGACTTGTTTATGTCCATATTCGAAAATATAGACCAAACCTCATCATGGGAGACAAGCTTGAGCAGGTCTTGAAAACAATCTGGGGCACACAAGCTCCATTAGAACAGACATCCCCAGGAGGAGGCACACAAGGAGATTGAGTTCCAAGCAGAGATTGGAAGTAATTCACAAATTCTACTCCAATGTCTTCTTGGGATGAAGTACTTAAATCATCTTCCTTAACAATGGCAAGAATGAACCTGGAATTTTTTTCTTTATTGATGAGGGAATAAAAGAACTTATTGCTTCTGTCCGCAGCCACTAGGAATTTGCTTTTAGCTTGCTGGGCTAGTTTACGAGAATCTGCCAATCTCAGGTTGAGAATATGAGCTCTAGTATTAACAACCTTGACCACAAGAGCTTGATTAGAAGGACTAGCTTGTACCAGGAGGAGGTCCTTAAAATAATCTGATTCTGCTTCATCAATTCTGCTCTCCAGATTATTGAACTCATCATTATAGATCATTTTCAGAGCCGGTTTAAGCCTTTTTAACTTCTTGCAAAGCTGATACATTCTGCACCCATGAACCTCATTAGCCCAGACCTCAGCCACTGTCCGAAGAAAACTACTACTGTCTGCCACTACATTATTGAATCTAAAAGCTGTTTTCCCTCTATTAAGCTTGGGGTCTAATTTTACAACTAGAGTCGCATGGTCTGAGATAGAGATAAAATCAGAAACAATTACAAATGAAAGTCTGAAATTTGCCAACCAATCTGAATTAACCAAGGCTCTATCAATTCTGGTCCACGTTGTTCCATTAGTCCAAGTGAAACCACTCCCAGTCGTTCTCAAAAGCTGCAAGCCCAGATCAGAGCAGCAATTGCAGAAATCTGACATCTCATAATCAGTAACAGCTGAGCCATTAAATCTGTCCTGGGGACTTAGGACACTATTAAAATCACCAACTGTTAACTAGGGGTCGTTTACACAACAAGCAAACTCTTGCAAAGACTGCCAAAGAATTCTTCTTTCAGAAATGGAGTGCAGACCATAGACAAAGGAAGCCCATATCTGGTTATTAGAAACCTTGCACACCATCCTGCAGTGAATTGTTTGCGAAGTCACCTTCAAAATATCCACTGTCACCCTGTCCTCCTTTCACAGAAGCAAAATACGGCCAGCTCTATGATTGGAGAAATTATTTGCTTGTCTCCAACCCATAAACTTCTTATGCATCAAAGAAGATAAAGAAGAAACATCCAGCTTGGTTTCCAGCAAAGCCACTACCTCAACTTCATTGGTTTTCAATAAATTATGCACCGCATGGTGCTTAAGGGGCATATTGAAGCCCCTTATGTTCCAGGACGCAATTATCATAGATTTTTGTGAGGAGGAGGCTCCCCCCACAAATGACTGAGTAATAGCACCTTTAACCCCTGTGTTGGTCTTATGAGTACTGCTTTGAGCTTTATCCGAAGCTGATGAGGCTGTCACTTTCTTCCTATTTTTTTATTTCTTCGTGATAAATCCCCCTTCCTCCTCCTCTTGATTTTGATGGGTATTGTCTGCCCCTTCCAAACCAACAGCTTTCTGCTTGTTCAAACTCAGATTAGGAAGAGCTATTTCTTCCATTTGAGCTCCCTCTCTATTGCCTCCTTTTTGAGTATTAACATCCACTTCCATAGTGCTCTAAGGTAAGGCTTCATCTGTCCCCTGCTTCTGTTCTAGCTGCTTTAAACCTATTGTCAACTGCTCCTCAGATGACTTCTTGGCATCCATATTGTTTGTTCTCTTTTCTACATTGTTGTCTTGATGAATATTGCAATTATTGGTGCTGTGACCAATCATGTTGCAGTGTTTGCAGAATTTTGGTCTAGACTCATAATCTATGTGCTGCTCAAAAGGTGTTCCATCAGGTAATAAAAATTTGATTGTGTTGACTAGCTCCTTTGAAACATCCACCTCCACAAGAGCTCGGGCATACGCAAAGGAGCCAAATTCAGCCGTGATCTTGTCTGTTCTAATAGGGGTCCCCACAAGTGAAAGAATCTTGCTAAGGGCACTTTGAGTCCAGAGCTATAAAGGTAAATTATGAAGTTTAACCCAGACCGAAATCTTGGTTATTTCCTCATTCCCAAAGGCAAAGAACTCTGGCATTCTCTTGAGAAGAAGAGGTCTTTGGTATATGAAGTAAGGCCCACCGTAGAGGACTTTCTCCAAGTTGTCCTGATTCTCAAATTTAAAAATCAACCATCCAGTTAGGTGCACCGAATACTGAAAAGGGACTTCCCATTTTTTTACATTCTTCCAAGAGTACTTTTTTCCCCGGGAAGCGACCTACTATGTATCCTATGGCACTATAACCACATGCTCTCTGCAGTGGAACACAATCCTCATTCGTCAATCTGCAATTTTCTTCAAGGAAGTCCGGTTGGTTTGCCAACACTAGGCCCTTAGAAGGATCTCTGCTATTCTCGAACAAACTTGACCAAGTAGGCTTAGTCGTGGCTTTCACTGGACTCTGAATATCTTCCAACTTCTGATTATCATCTTCATCACCCACTGATGAGTCGCATTCCTCAATTGTGACCGAATTAGTATCCTCATTACCCAGTGTTAAGGACACATTGGATGATGTTTTTGCTGTTTGGTTTCTTTCAGACAAAGCATCGAACACCTTGGGGGCACCCGAGCAAGCTGCTGCTTTTGGTTTCAAATTGTTTTCCTGGGCTCTCACTGACATATTATCAAACACCTTGGGGGCATTCGAGTTAGTGGCCGCGTTAGGTTTCAATAAAAATCTTCCTGGGCTCTCACAGAAATATTCTCAAACACGTGGTGGGTCTCAAAAATTGGTGGCTCTATGGAATCACTTGAACTGCTCTCAATTCCCAAATCAATTCCCTGTTGACTGAATCCTTCTTCCTCACGGTCTTCTTTCCTTTACCCATTCTTCAAACAGAAAGACACTTGGGCATGGGCGAAGAACAGAGAGAGGGCAGAAAAACCTGCAAGCAAACTGAGGAACAGTCCAAGACTGATGTTCCTCTAGAGAAGAAAAGACCAAGCAGGAGTATTTAAGGATTACAGACCAAGATAAAACTGCAACAAATACAGAAAAAGCTAAAAATTACAAAAATGAAAAGCAACTGAAAACAGACGCCTTCTGGATTCTTCCTCAGCCACGCAAAGAATGCTCGATGAAGATTACAAATTAAATCACAGAATACACAGAAATAAATCCTTCATCGAGCAATGGCTTCAAGCGATCACTTCTGAACTCTTCCGCGAACCAGATCTTGACTGGAAATGCTTACGGGAGAGAGCTTCTACAGTAACTCTTCAAGCTTTAACTATGGAGGTTTTGGTTGAGCAGCACGCGTCCTAAAACTCGAACCTTCAGAATCTCCCTTTCCACGAACCCTTTCCACTTCAGAGGAAACTTCACGAGACCCAGGCACCATTGCAAAACAGAAATGAAGGGATTTGCGAGCTTCGGATGGGGAAAAACGACCACTGCAAGTGCGGTCCACGCGTCACTTCCCTAGTGGCCACCCGTTCAACTACCAGCCACTCCGTGGGTGCTTGCAATAAATGAAGAGAGAATCCGTAGCATTCAATGGTGCTCTCCATGATTCACCAACCAGAAAGAGAAAAAAATAAATGACGTGAACAAGGATTGAGCAACCCTTCCCCGGTGGCAAGGCCACAAGGAACACCCAAGGAGGAAGGGAGCAAACCCTAGCACAACATCTCTCACTAACTTTCTCTCTCTAGACTGACTGACGACTGAGAGCTATATTTGAGATAATTTTTGATAGATACCATTGACTCCTACGCACAAATTACTATTAACTCCTACTCTCCCTATCCCAATTTCAAAATTTCTCATTCCTCCTTCTTCCCTCTTACCCTTCTTGACATCCCTTCCCCTTCCCCTTCTTGCTTCTTCCTTCTCCACCAGTTACATGTCTCTTCTCCTTCTCATTTTGATTTTCCTTCCTCTTTTCCAACTCAAACCTTCCCTTCCCGACCTAAACAAACCCTTTCATTTTCCCTTTCTGTGCACCCCCTATGATCTATTATTTTTTGGGATTTGTATTATAATTTTTTGGGGTTTTGAATACCACAAACTGAATCACACAATCTTGTTGTGTGTTTTGGCATGAACGGCAATGAAATCACGATTTTGTTATGTGACTAAATCATGATTCTATTGTGATTCATGTCAGAACGCATAACGGAATCGCTACTCTATTATGGGTATTGACAAAAACCAAAACAAAATTGTGATTGATTCTATTTTGGTTATTTGAGTTTTTTTATTTTGTTATTATTTTAATGATTATTTTTTATTTTTGCTATTTCTTAATTAACAGTTTAATTATTTTCTCTTTAATTTCAAATGGTTCGGACCAAACATGCTTCATAGGTGGTTGGACGTAATATCTCTTATAAGGGCTCAAGCCCCTCACATGAAGGGGGTGATTTTGGAGAGAGGCATCGTAGGCTGACTGTGTTAGCACGTGACCGACGACATTCACCGGTAGAGCCAAAGGCACGTCCATCTGACAGGATCATTAGAGCACCATTTGGAGGAGGTCCAGTTGATTTGTCATTAGTACGATCTTACAGGGACCATTGTGTTGGTCATGTATGAATCCAACAATTGCGACCAAAGATGAAGCAAGTCAGCCACGGTGGTCAGGTCTTATCACTGCCCACTGGGCTAACGGTGAGAACTAATGTGTTGCGGTAAGGGTTATCAACCTTAGTTACAGTGCAGTACCCTATCGCAAACAAAGGCTTCGTGAATGCCCTTATGGAAAGGAGGCACCGGGAAACTTTGTCCTTCCACCTGCCTGTCAGAGAGATGACCATCACTCTGGATGATGTGTCTTGTCCCTTGCATCTGCCTATGATAAGCAAGCCTATTGATCATGTCCCTTCCACCTTTAGTAGAGAGGTCGTGAAAATTCTGCTCATGACTCGCCTTGGCATTTTGATAGAGAAAGAGGCTATAACGATGACCATTACAGGTGCTAGGGTTAGGTTAACCTGGCTGACAGACCTATATCACTAGTATGTCTAGTCAGGATCATAAGTGTAGGCTGCCATAACTTATCTTTTGCACTTGGTTGGTAGTATAATATTTGCTGACAAGTCCTCAACTCACGTCTACATCGCCTACCTCCTCTACCTTAGCAACCTGGATGATTATTACTAGTACGCTTGGGGAGTCATTGCACTGGCATACCTATACAATCATATCTCATATGTGAGCCAGTACACCAACAAGCAGGTTGAAGGTTACATGACGTTAGTCATGATAAGTAAATAATTGTTTAATTGTGATTATTTGTATTATTATTATTTTTTATTACTCTAATTAATTTTTTGACAATGTTTTTTACAATCTTGGGCGTTTGTACATTTGCCCATTGTTAACTATTTCGAGCCTAGGACGGTGCTATTGATGAACCGATAGCTAGTAGATGGAAGCCAACACGAGGCACCAAGTAGGCTCATTTGATCATGGAGAACAAGGATGACCTCCAAACGAATATTGTCATCTGGTGTCTTTCTTAGCCCCACAAGGGTATCAGGGCTTTCCCTCAACAAACCCTTTTCTCTGGCTTCATTAGGTCCGAGACAAATGTGTGGCTTTATTAATCTTTTTCTTTGGACCTGATAGAATCGAATCGAACCAACCTAAACATAATCATATTGGTTTGGTTCAAATGGAAATTTTTTTTTGACAAATTTGAACCAAACCAATTAAAATTGATTAGTTTGGATTTTATTTCATGCCAAACCCGAACCAAACCAGCCTGTGAACACCCCTACCTCATAGGTTCAAATTTGGGGTGAAGATGGTGTCATTGGGTGGTGGCACAGTGAGATGGTCGTGTGCGACGCAATGCAGCAACATGACTAGAGGAGGGCAACACTACTTGGGGTTAAGGGAGCGGGAAGTCGTATAGGAAAAGGAGTGGTTAGGGGGTGCAGGGATTTGAATTTGTGAGCAAAAGAGACATTTCATATCATATGGTAATGTCAATAACATTACTGGTAGTAGGAATAGTAGTTCTCTATTTTTGGGGGGACATGCGGATTATTTTTGTGTGTGTAGTGTCCACAAACTTTATTTTTTACTAAAATGGGTGATTTATAAAAATAATATATGGATATAGTGTAGTTTTTTGAAATAATTTAGATGACATGGGTTGTTTTTGCCAGTAGGAACACAAGAGGTGTCACTTTGAGTGGTGCTTGTACTTTTTTACACTGGTTATAGATACAATCAGTGCAAAAAGTACTTTTTTTACATCGATTGTATCTATAACAATGTAAAAAGTATGTTAACAAAAACAAGAGGCACCTCCCACTACGGGACAAAAAATAAATCCAACGTAACAAAAAAGTCCTTGCAATGTAAATTGTTTACAAAAAACATCCTTTCCATAAATTGTTTTTTAAGAACCATCCATCTTCGTGAAAAAGTCGTGTGTACAAGTTAGTGGCATAATGGTATTTTTTTTAAAAAAATGGGTTCAATTTTAAAAATGTTTGGAATGGATAGAGACTAAATTGAACCTATTTCAAAAAAAATAAAGGATCTATGGATCAAATTAGGATTAGGCCAAGTTACAATCAAACCTAACCCATCAAACCAATTTTTAGACCCTAACAGCCCTAGACCCAAATGAACCAGATAATTGTGGGTCAAATTAGGATTGAGTCTATTTAAGATAGAACTAGATTGACCCAAAATACAAGAACACAAGTTCTGACCTCCTATTAATGTAATTAAGATTTCAATAATAATTTATATCTCATTTTTATACATGATATTATATAAAATTAAATGATAATTACTTATGACATTCCCCTCCCCACCCCCCAAAAAATATATTTTTTGCATCAATCTAGAAAATATAGACAAAAGAAATTAATAGGCTAGAGTTTTTTCAATGAAACAATACAAAGATACAAGTGATGATTAAAGTTAGGGACAAGCAAAAGATAGGTTGGGACAAGTTGTGTTTGACCTTAACGCATAACTATATTTTAGTTGGGTCAATTTTTTAGAGTCTAACTCATCCTTATACTTGAATGAACATGATGATATACAATTTAAATTAAAACGGGTCAAGTTAGGCCATAGGGTTAGGCTAAGTCTTGCATGACCCCAATTAGTGAATGTATCTCTAATACTCCTCTTTTGCAAATGATCTCACGCCTACTCTCACTAACCCTTTCAACAACAACAACAATACTAAATGAGCCACAATCTTAATTAATTAAATTATTTTTTAATAGTGTCATTAATAAATATACTAGGTCTAGGTTCAACTAAACCAAAATAAAAAAACAAAACATGCAAAATTGAGAATTGAACCAAATTTGTGAAAATTTTAAGATAAGTAGACTAAAATCGCAAAAAAATAATAGATACCAATTGAAGATTAAGGTCATCGAGCATGTGGATCAACTAAAATGAGATTGTTCTAGTTTAACTAGATATCTCAAGTTCAAGTCCTAGATATATAATTGTTCAAAGGAAGAGTTTTATCGTTCATGATGATCTTATTTAGCTCGAATGGACTATCTCTAATAGAAGATACATGTGATTTGTAAAAAAATACTACCTTCAATCTTATATATAAGAAACAATTGTTTAATTCATCAAGACCAATAAAAATAGTTAGATTAGTTAGTTTGTCATAAATTTTAATTTTATTGTAAGACTACCCATAACATTAAATGATTTAAGATATGATTATTTTTTAAAATATAATTTTTCAATCCATTGTTGATAGCTCAATAAATACACTCACTTTCATAAAAAAAAAAGAAGGTTAATCATTAGGGGTAAAAAAATTTACAATAAATACTCCTATATTTTTTATAATCAATACAAAAATATATTCTTTTATTTTTTATATATAAGATTTTTGGATGGTAGTAATGATTATGAATCGGTAATTAAAGGATGACTAAAATTATAATATAGTCAATTTCTTATTGTCCTAACAAGTATGATGTATTGAAATTTCTCATCTTATCGTCGACTAGCATGATTGTTTTTGCTTAATATGAACAAATTTCCGATGTCACCCTTATACAATGAAGTAAAATAACGTAAAAATCGAATTACATTAACTTGAAATTGAAATGCATGCATGCTATGGATAGGAGGGATTCCCACTTTAGCACTTAATTATATCTTCAGACTCTCTCATCTACCAAATAAGAACTTAGTTTGGCATAAAGAATAGGCACAAACAAGTGCAGTGCCTCATAATAATTGATATGCATCCCTCTTTTTTATATTATTTTAGCATATTGTGCTGAATATTAAAAAATCACTTATTAATTAATGATTTGCATTTGGTTAGCTTTTTATCAATATAGTTTCTTTTAATGAAAACTAAATTGTTAATATAAATATTGTCAACTTATATTAATAATAAAAGGTATTATATTAATAGTGTATTCTATTTAAATTTGGTACCTAATTAGAGTCTTAAGCTTCCTGGTGATACTTCAAGGTATTTCTAAAGACTTTGGTCATTTTAACTGACTATGAGACTAATTTTTTATCATGACTTAATCATACTTAAAACTTATCATCTATCTCCAAAAATGCATTATGTAGAGACTGAATCCAAACTTTTTCTCACAAATTTAATGCGTGTTATTAATTGAGTTATACTCATTAATTTAGTGCATTGTCTTGATGGTATATATTGATTTCTTATGTTAATAAGATTATTTATTAGTATAATACATCATTTCAATGTAAATTTACAGTATTTATACTAAAAATTTATTTTTCTGTTAAACAAAATTTATAGTAAAATTGAAGTTTTTTTTTTTGGATAAATGTTAGTTTGTTTTGTAAGAAATATGTCTGTGAGAGGGATTAACAATCTAATGATAAAACGTTACTAAATAGACTTTTTTTAGTGTAGCTCACGGATTTGAGTAGTGTCTTCAGTATATAATGATAAGTCTGACAAATTCATAAGGTCTGCTTATGGATTGATGGATCGGAGCAAGCAAGAGATTTTTATTTTAATGGTAATATTTATTCGGAGGTAACTTATAAATATAAGTTATTATTGAAGTCTGTACGTGGCAAGTGATTTATAAATATTATTAAAATTTGTGATAAGCTCTTGAGTTTAGGATAATATAACATTTCTTCGTACTTTATTATTATAGTACAAAGAAAGGATACCTTACAATGTAATTTACAATGATCAACCAATGCAGTTCAAGTTAAAAGAAAAAGTACACACATATCTTTAACTTACAATTGAATTAAAACCGTGAAAGACATTCTCATTGGCCGGCCAAGCCATCACGATACATTACCATCTTACGAAATACCATTATAAAGCCATTAGTTATAATTTAAGCAACGATGTTCACTTTTCTCAGCTGCATCAATTTGAAAAAAGCAATTCATGATCAATTGTGTTTCATCATTAGATTAATTGGTCAGAGAATGATTATTAATTATTTGGTTGATAGCTGCTTTATGCCTTATCTGTTTTGAATAAAATCAATATGAACTACACTCAAAAGGTATTAAACTGCTTTAAATCAGTGACGTTACTTCAACTTCTGTAGATTAGTAAATGTTATGGTTTACACATGTCTACCAAAAAACAATTGTTGGTGTGGATTTCTACATATCTAAATACTCTTTCTCCCTATATTAGGTCTAAAAATACATATATTTTTTTTACAAATTTTCAGATTTATAAAGTCTGACTTTAGTATTTTTGGTATAACGTTATATGCATTTACTCGTCACTGTACCGTGTACAGTTTATAGCATTTCATTACATATAAATCTTATTTCATTTTTTTTTTTTACCCATCTAACTTAATGTTGCTGTATGTATATGATGTGAGGTAATTTGCCTCAAATAATGTGTGTCGGTTTCAACTTTTCCAATTGTATTTTAACTGCATGACACATTGAATTTGCACCCAATAATGTTACCAAGCATTTTTTTATTGCTTGTTTTTGTAATATGATTTTGTGGTTTGTGTTCTTATTTTCCCACTCTTAGTTTGGCTCTACTGTGGCCAAATTGAAGTGTCTCACTCAACAATGACTTTGCCATCTGGAATGAGAGTCATTATTCATGGAATAAGACAAAGTTTACATGTGGAAATGTTTTTCTTTCCAACTCCATCAGGAAACACAGAACACTGAATTATGATGTTTAGGACGGTGCACTTAATGGCAGAGGGACTCGCACATTTGAAATTCTTTCCCAACAATGAATGGAATGTTAGAAATCCACTCGTAAATGAGGGTATATTTCAATAACTTTTTTAAAGGCAATTGTTATAAAAATGGAATAATTTAAAAAGAAAACAAAAGTACTATAAATGTACGTATTATCATTATGATTTTTAATGTACCTCTAACATAAATTTCAATAAAAAAATTATTTATTAATAGTGTGTCTAGAATATTGATACCTATCTTAAAACATTTTAATATAAATTTTATTGGTTGAGAGTGCACACACCATCGGTATAAAAATTAAACTCAACAAAAATTGGAATTCATAATTCGAAAAAAAAAAATGCCAAAATGGTACAACTACTTTCCAAATACAAAACTAAACTTTATTTATTCTTCTTTTTATCACTATATGTCTGTCATAGTGTTATCATTCCAAAGTGCCATGGCCACTTGTCAAGTTCCACACCTTTTTTTTTTATATATATATATACTTTTAGAGGGTGCAGATAATGAGAGAACCCAAAATCAGAGTTCAGTGAAGCACCCATTTTGCATTTGGAACTCTGCACTGAATCAGACTAGAGAAAGATTGTAAATGTAATGCCACGAACAAGATTATCTACAAAGCATCATATATAGTATGAATTTTGTTTATAATATGATTAGTGGAAAATCATATCTGCCTCTGACGATTGGGCCACCACTAGTGAGTGAAGTGCATGAAATGGAAAGCACAACAACCCATGCAGCCCATGTTAGCTTTTCTCCCTCTCTCTCTCCTTTGAAAACTATACAAAACAAAATAAATCAACAAACGCGTTTGTTCACAAATGAGAAGTATTTGTCGGTTCCAATAAAATTAATTTAAAAGATACTGACAAAGAATTCATACTCCAAGGAAAACTCAACGTTATGTGACACTTCACCTTTTGGTTTGATAACAACATAACTCAAGTACATAACAATATCACCTCTTATTGCATGCTTTGATTGAACAAGTCTTAGACCATGCTCACCATACCCCATTGCCTCCTTATCATTTTCTCCTCTTTCATTCCTTTACCATTATTACTCCTCCAAAGTCCAAACCACACCCTTCATTGCTAGAACGATATTCTATGCATAGGAAATTGAAAAGGAAAAGAAAGCAGCAAAAAAAAAAAAAAGAATCTGAAAAGATCATAGATGGGTCAAGTGATTCATGTTGCGGTGGTGGCAGCCTCATTGGGATGTGTTTCAACCCTTTTGCTGGTATTTATATGGCGTTTGTGTCACCACAAGAAAGAGCACAGAGACTTTGTTGAGGCCAATAGCTTGACCAGACTAGAGAGCCTCCAAGCAGGAATTGCAAGACTTCATCAACAACCATCAATCTATCACCAATTTGATCACAAAAACAAAAACAAAGGCAACTTTTATGTGTTTCATAATGGTGTCTCAAGAAGAGGGCACTTGTTTAACTGGGATGATCATCCCTACCATTTTGTTGATGCTGTGGAAAATGGTTGGTCTAGATTTGCTTTTAGTAACTACAAGAGCAACATGCCATCTCATTTAAAGAGATCGACCCTTTTAGGAGCGTGTGCAGCTGGTGAATATGGAAGGGAAACTAATGCTGAGATAAGCTGGGAAGTGTGCAATGGATCAGCTGAATATATGCAGAAGATTAGGCTCAATCCTGGGTTGAAAAAGGTTCTTCACACAAACAACTCTTCCAATATGAGTGTTGCTTCTGTCATTAGGACTGTTTTACCACTTCCTGGCCCTCCTTTGGGGAACTATGCCTTCCCACAAGAGGCCTATTTTGAAATCACCATCTTGTTTTCTCATGTCAATGATCATGAATCGGTTGTTGCGAAGAGAGAAGGGGAGAAGACAAAACTCCTCATTGAAGATGGTTCAAATGGAGCAGGTGAATTGGACACTGTTGAAGAAATGAAACTTGGCCAGAAAGAGGGTGGTGGAAAGAGTGGATCTGTGATGTTCTCATTGGGGTTAACAGCTGGAGGGGGTGTTCCTTTGAGAGTTCCAGGTAGCTACCCTCGGAGCATTGGATTCAATTCCACCGGTTCTGTCTTTCTTGAAGGTAACTGAATTACCTACCCATGTTTGATTTCTTGACAGGTTCATTTTTATTTACCATTTGAGTAAAGAAAGGCTTCAAGGCCATTCCATTTCCTATAAGTGCTAAATTTGTAGACAAGAGGATAGGGTCATTATTCATCAGGTGGTGTAGTGATAAGTGCAGTACAAATTCAAAGTTCATTAGTCATAAAGTTTTTTGGCTTTGTGCTGATGTTTTAGAAACAGAACAGCTTAACCCAACTAAATATACATTTCTAATTCTCACCTAAAACATCAACATCAAAGGCCCACACGAAATGTTTTTAACAGTCCACATTCCACAATAGAACTACAATGTCGTACTTAGAGCAGAATAGGCCAGTTATAGTAATGATTTTAATGGACAAAATTTAGATTCCCTTTTTAAAGTGGTTTTAGTGTTCTTATCCTATTAGAATTTGAGTTTTACCTTAATAACTTGTGCTAATCTTTAATACAAACCTTTATTATATGGACTTAAGTGGAGCTCTAATTACAATTGCAAAACAGTACCATATGTATACAAGGAGCTACATTTAAGTTTTGTCTGATTTTAATTTGTATATTCATATTTCCACATAACAATTTTACAACCAATCAAAAAATCAAGATAATATTCAAATAACTTCTGCAGGGTTTCATTGTTTTTCAATTATCATTTAAATATATCTTGAGGTTTTGATTGGTTGTACTTTACAATCATTGTGTTTATGCTAAATTCACTCACTTCTACAGATATAGTTCAATATATGCTGATTCATTCATGTTCTTTTAGACACATCTAAGTTGTGAAACTTGGTTTCAGGAATGAAACTTGTAATGGAGTCTGAGAAGGCACAATGGATAGGAACTGATAGGGTAATTGGTTGCGGGTTTGATCCAAGGCAGAAAAAGGTTTTCTTCACATTGGACTCAGAGTTGGTGCATGTCATCCACAGCCAGTCAGAGGAATTTGCCACTCCACTCTGTCCAACTTTGGCTGCAAATATAGACATTCAGGTTTTGGTTAATTTTGGACAAAGTGCATTCAAATATGCACCTGCAAATGCACAAAGAACACCAAATCCATGCTTCATAGTCCCACTTGTGAATTCCCCAGGTGCTACCCTTGGCTATGATGACAGCAAGGAGCTCTTCTCCATGGGAAGGATTGATTCTCAGTGGCTTAATCGATCCGCAAACAAAGGAAATCACCACAATGGGAATAGTACTCAAGTCTTAGATTTTGATGAGTCTGAGGCTGATCTATTTGAAATAGTCTTGGATGGTTCAGAAAAGTCTCAAAACACAGTGCCATAGCTCACAGAAAATGAGGCATAATTGGATGCAATTAAACTTTATTTCTCTTTGTTCAAATACCCTTTGATCTCTCTCCGTCAACTGCACCTGCTGTGAGGAGAGAAATGATACAAGTTCAAAAACTGGAGAGGATATAGGCCCATTCAAACACGGTATCGTATGGCGTTGCTGCACATACATCACCTTCATTTGGAAGCATGTTATGTATCTCATCCATCATCTGCGAAGCATCTTCGGAAGCCATAGGGGCTTAATGAATCATTCCTGAATACGAATATAGAAAACACACAGAAAGAGGTTAACTCTATTGTCAAATGTGGAGAGTTTAACACTGACTAACTAGTCATAACAGTTTTTTTTTTTTTTCTCTTCTTTTCTACTCTTGAAACATATTTTTCTTCTTTGGTGGCTAAGCACCTGGTTTTACCTTTTAGAAGAAAGCATTGTCTTCCATCTGTAAATAACTATGTAATCTGATGTAGTATATTATACTTTCTGGCTTTCTCATTCAACTTTCTGTAAACATTTTATTTGCTGGTCCATGCGAAAGGTTATTGTAAAGCAGCATAATGATGAAAAATATTATACATTTATAACAACAAGACTTTATCTCATGAGGTACTAGTAAGGACAATTATATGGATTGCACGATACGATTTAACTTAGTTAAAGACTAAATTTCAGAAATACTATTTGCCATAAGACTTCTTTAACAATTTCCTTCGTATTCTTTCTTGTTTGTCTGGTCGCCCTCTTACCCTTTTCACAATACTAAAAACCATCTAAAAATCTATCATAAGTGATCATGCCCGACATATGGTCGAGTTTTTTTTGTTGGCTGCTAAGAGCCTAACACAACTCTCTTCCTTTACTTAGGCTCTATGAAGAATGGACACACAGACCATATATATGACGTCCCAGTATCGTTACCATGAAAAATGTAATAAATAGGAAATATGTTTCATTCACATCATGGCTATAAAAGAAAGCCACGAAGAATCCTGATTATCAGTAATATATTTCTCAGCCGCAGACGATCTTAATCAAACAATATAAAAAGTTATAAATACAAATAAAAATCCTGAATAGTATTGATTAAAACTGCAAGTCAATTATGCGATTTCCTGTTACAGATGATTCGGCATTTATGAAGTGATTTTCTAAGTGATAAGCATGTCCTTTTGTTGTTGTTGACAAGATTTGGCTCTAACAACGAAACTTCGAAAAATGCAACCAATAATAGCATTTAAGTTAGTAAGTTTCTGGCATTTGACAAGCGATATAAAACAATATTATCAAAACATAATTGGGTGTCAATCTTGGTCTAAGGTCAGAATAAAGAAACCACTTACGTAGTTGATGGCTTCATGTTACCAAACCATTTAAGTCAACAAGGATGTGTGTGCCACGCCAATTCGCAATAATCATTAACTATACTCCTCTTAAGGATTCACTCCTCTCACTCAACATAATATTCATAACCTCCCTAAAATAATCTTCATCTTAATTCCACAATGATTTGACAAACATCTTTCAACCAATCTTTGTTGTGTGGTGCATTTAATTAAATTAAACATCGTAAGCTTCAGTATGTATGACTTTCTACTTTCTAGAAACCACAGCACAACACTAAGGCTTGGTTTGGTTGTGAGAAAAGAAAATGAGAGAATGGTAGATAAATAGGTGAGAAGAGAAATAAGTAAGAAATAAAGTGGAGGAGGTGACTTGGTTGAAGAGAAATAGAGTAAAATAGAGAAAGAATATTTGAGTTAAGATTGATTGGTAAGTAAAAAAGTAAAAAAAATAGAAATTAATAATAAACAATAATAATATATTAATATTATCATTTTTATCATTATATTTAATAAATTTTATTATTATTATTAATTATGTTTTTCAATATGATTTTTTGTAATTGTATTATTATTTTTATGTTTTTATTATTAATAATAAAATTAAAAGCACTAAACATTCAAAAATGAAGAAAAATTTATCTGTTGCCAAAACAGAAGAAAAGCAAGCAAGTTGGCAGTATTTCCGTTCTAATTTTCCCACTTTTGAGAAGAAATGAATAGGGTCCCTATTTCTTCCCACTTCTTCGCATATCAGCGCAATCAAATTGCACACACGTCCCCAATTTGGCTCCAATCTGCGCTCTTCCACGCTCTCCCCTCCAACCTAGTCCCAACCAAACACACGGCAAAGAAGTGAACGTATTTAACAAATAATTTAGAGAACAAAAAGTATGTCCTGAGAGTATAGTATTTGCTATTAATCATACCAGAAAGGCAACCTTAGCATTGTGTATCATCAAATCAAGGAAATTAGCTTGTAATTGAACCGATGGTAATATCTACGTGTTGGCATGTGAACCTTGAGGAGCCAAGGGAGTACCTACCATGTCTTATCAACTCCTACGGTCCTACCTACCTTAACCAACACTGATTGGTCGTAGTTGAAGTGAACTATGATCCCATAAGAACTTTAATTAATTGTAATATGATGTGTTGATGGTTAGTCCCACAACTATGGGTATGTTTTTGAAATCCTGTTGAACGGAAAAATTACACATTCCAATGCAAACAATCGAAAGCTAAGTGAGTGTGGCTTTTTTTTTTTTAATGCCAGTTGCGTTCTCCTCAACTCGTATGCAAACACACACTATGTCTATGACTATGAGATAACCAGTCAATGACCAGAAAAATCCCTACCTTAATTATGTGTATGGCTCTTGGATTCTAATAAACTTACCAACTTAATCTGGCAGTGGCATTACTCACAAGTTCTCCTTGACTCAAATCGTTAGAAATTTCATATGTTCAGTTATGTCGTTTCATTAGCTTTGTTATAACTTTGAATTCGTTGGCATACTCTTATACGTAAAGTTGCTAATATACTCATTTTCAACATATGGTTACAGTATATTATATTAAGCTTTAAATCTTGAAAAGTTTCAAATTTTTATAGCTTCAATCTTAATAATTAATAGGTTTAAAGTGGTGGGTAAGTGCAATTAGAAATATAAGGAGATAGGATTGGAAATAAGACACGAATAAGATTAGTCAAAAGGAAAACAACTTTGACTACGTATTCAAAGAATGATAAGGACCTTCGCCGGCTTTATTGTTGAACAGCTAACGAATGAAAAATGTAAACATTGATACTTTTGATATGGGAATGTAATTCAAAGGCATATTCTCCAACTCATGACAAGAAACTTTAAATCCTTATTCTACCACTTTAGACAACCAACGAGCAACACGCACAAAATACTGTTACCCTGAACTAGAACAGAAAATACTGCACAAATTATGAACTACGGGACTTTATCGCCTTGATTTCAAAATTGCTCACCTAAACATGGAATCAAACTTATGTTTTGGTACATAAGATGCCAAAGAAAGATGTAGAGCGTTCAATTATGACCACCCAGGACTGATGCTACAACCCTTTTCAATGATTCAGATGCCTTGAGCAGATCAGACTCTGAATGCCCAGCAGAAACAAACAATCTAATTCCCACAGGCAAACGGCATTTGTCCAATGTTGATCTTTTGGAAACCACCACAAAAACAGATTCTTCTTTCAAAACCTGCAAATACATAACATCTAGTACAATCAAAATTGAAAGCAAGAAATTAAACATTGCCAAGCACCATTCCTTACCCGCTCCGCGATATTTTCAAGCAGATGCAGATCATCTTTCACGGAACCTCTTGACTTCTCTAATCTCAAATAAACAATAGGTGACTCTGGATTACTTGCAATTGTGATGCCTGGTATTTTTGACAATCCTGCAGAGGCCAATGTATATAAAATCATCATAGTGCTTAACCAAAACAACTATATAAAATCCTTGTTTTCATGGGTGCAAAACAAACGCAAGTAAACAGAAATTCAAACCGTCAGGTATTGTGCACAAGCCAAATAGACACTACAATTACACTTGTGAAACCAGCAGTGAAATCAAAGCCCACCTTTTCTTAAAAAAGTAATATTTTTCTTCAGCTTTTTTATCAGATTGGGATTTTCCTCCAGGACATCAATAGCTGTAATAGCAGCGCTTGCAAGATATGGGGGCAAAGAAGCAGAAAAGACATAACCAGAGCTACTCAATCTCTGCCAAGGTTGAAAATAGAGATATTAGAACATGAAATGTGGATGACAAACAATTATCATCACCAAACAATAAATAAGTGACAGCACACCTCTCCATCATGCAACTTTTACACAACAGTTCACACCTATAAATTCAGGAATAAATGATGAAAAGTAAATAAAACGGAAATTTTTCCTTGAGAATAAATTCTTAATTTCCACATTTACAAACTTTTCAGTTCTCTATTTTCGGTATACTAAGAAACCTAACACATTACTTGTATATGGTTATTGGTTATATATCACATATGACACTTCCATACTTGGTGATCTATAACTCTTGTACTTCCAGTGCAGAATCCTCCTTCTGTGGCCAATGCATGTCCCATAGCAGCAGTTATAATGTCTATCTTCTCAACCTGTAGCATGTAACCATAAATCACAAATAGCAATATGATTTTGAATATATTCATGCTTGCATCTAGGGTGAGCACATGCACACTCTCAAAACAAAGAAATCCAATACATACTGGAACTCCACAGTGTTCAGTGAGACCTCTTCCAGAACTTCCAAGCACACCCAATGAGTTGCTCTCATCTAGCAAAACACGAAAGCGATATTTTTCCTTCAATTTAATGATCTCGTCCAAGGGTGCTATTTGCCCAGAATTCTGAAAATATTACAGGGAAAAAGATAAGCAGGTATCAGTCAAGCACTCAAGCAATTGTTGTTTTCATGTGGGCAAGGCATATGAGTATAGACAGATGTTAGTATGGAAAGTACAGAAAAAATAACTCTTAGAAGTTGGGCTTAAGGCCTTACTCAACCCCACAAAACCAGCTTGTAAGGTGAGGACTACAATTGGGCCATATTACTAGGCAATGTGGGACAAAACACACCACTCACACCCAGCACAATGAAGGTGCTTGAGACTGTTATGCAGCCCAAAGAAGCTGCAATTAAGATGGGCTAGGGGTGATTGCAACTAAGGCAATTTTCCAACAACATTACAATTCAAAATGATTAAGAAAATGAAGGCAAGCAAACATAGTTTTCAAAGGAATGACATTACAACAGACACTGATATCATACAAGTCTAATAGAAACACATTTTTGTTTATTGCAACACCATTTTGGCTCTTCAAGAACAATATGAATAACAAAAAAATTAGAAAATAAATGAAAAAATTGCACAAAGGTTGGTTAGCAACAATTATAATAAGATTATTTCTCTTAAGAGAACCAATCATAGCCTTCACCTGAACAGCGTTAATATTTTTGAAGTGTTGGCCATAATGCCTTCATCAATCATGATCCCCATTTTTTTAAAATGAAGTCAAATTTTAGAGTACGGTACAGAAGGCATATGCGTTGTACAGACTTTAAGCCCATGGGGCTCTTGCATGAAGAAGTGTGTTAAGAAGAGTTGGTTATTAACACTTTCTATATATATGTTACAAAGGCACAAAAGTTCATGCATTAAGGCATGTTTCAGATTTATAAGTAGTTTCAAGCATATAGATTTGTGTTCTTTTGAAAGCCCAAATAATAATTATATAAAACAAACCATAGGACTGTCACTCTTTAAGGCTGGAAGTTTATTTCAATCCTTCATAATTATCTTCAATTTACATTTGTTGATTGCCCTACTATCTCAGCGGCACTGGCAGTTCATACAGAAAAAAATTACCAATATCACCGGTTGCAAGAAGCAGCAAGCAATTCAAACAGCTGCTTGTTTTAGAGGCAAAGGTTGTGATGTGAGAACTTCTTTGGAAACACAATGTAGAAGTGCAAAGCTAATCTATCATTTGCATGATAGACAAGATTTACCTGGTAGACAGCTTCAACAACAATATAACGCCTCAGATTCTTGGCTTTCTTATATTTGGAAGTAATGTTCTCCAGAGTTTCTCTTAAAGAGTCCATGTCATTGTGCTTAAAATACACCACTGTGCTTCTAGAAAGATAAAGACCATTCTGTATTCCCCAGTGGACTCCCTCATCCCTGAAAAACATAAAAACTTACAGAACATCAGAGAACGGAGAAGTGGCTCAGTTTGTTCTTTATACCATTCCAATATAGAAGCAAAAGCAATGAGATAAAACCAAAGAAAATAATTTTATTTGTGATGTCAATAACCACTAAAAGTATAAATAAATGTCATGAGATAAAAAAACAGATGAAAAACTAAATATTACAACATAGAAGATATTCAAAAACAAACTTAGGCATACTTACGCCACAATTATATCTCCTTTTTTAGAGAAAGCAGGAATTGCACTGAACATGGTGGAAAGTCCATAAGAGTACAGAATTGATTCAGGGGTTCCTAAAAATTTTGCTATTCTTGCTTCACAGTCAAGGTGGACATCTGGGAAAAGGAAAATTATCATAAGAACACAAGCATTTCCTCAGAAACAAACTTTAAGATTGAGTCTTACCAATTGTCCCATAAAATCCACGGGGACCACAAGAACCAACACCGTATTTCGCTAAAGCAGAAGAACATGAGTCCTACAAGAAAAAATAAATATAAATTAACTACATT
Organism: Glycine latifolia; assembly: GCA_013407115.1. Classification (NCBI taxonomy): domain Eukaryota; kingdom Viridiplantae; phylum Streptophyta; class Magnoliopsida; order Fabales; family Fabaceae; genus Glycine; species Glycine latifolia. Next base: position 8,298,475 of record CM023954.1, read on the forward strand.
GACCCAGTGCCCAAAAAAAGGAATTTATTATGAATATGGAGATCATTTCCTTACAAGTAGCTTTGGATGACCAATAAACCCAAGATAGTTTGCTGAAGCAAAATTGACAACTTCTTTGCCATTAATTATGGTATGTGGCCCAGCAGCACTGCATGAAAAATCACATTATTTTATATTCGACTTGAAAAGTAGAAGGGATATCTGAAATTTCACTTAATCATAGGGGAGTACTTGTTAATTTACAATCCTTTTTTCAAAATAAAAAGGCAAGAATTTTATAAACCTAGAGGGTTATCCAGTGCACAAGGCTCCCATTATAGTGTGTTTGGGTAGGGTCTTATGTCGCAACCTTAAGCCAGTGAGCTGAGCAAAGAGGTTGTTTCTGCTGCTATAACCCAAGACAACTATAAAAATTAAATAATAAAAAAATAAAAACCCAACACCATCATGCCAAGGTGGAAACCTTACCAAAGCACTAGAACTCTCCCTCAAAAAATTTCATAAATCCAAGTCAAGAAAAAGTAACCATAGCAGTGAAGTTGACAAGAATAAAACATGATAATTTCAGGATTTCACCAACAAAATGTTTAAGACATTAAAAGTAAAAAACAAACAAGGGTGCTACAACCAAAGAAAAAGAAATCACCTCTCCAGCACTGGTGGTTCAGACTGCAACTCTTTATTAACAGAAGGAATAAGGGGTTCTGGAACCCATTCGTCACATAACTCATCAATTTCCTGCAGATATTAAGCATAAAATTTTAAAAATGACAAAATAGAATAATTGATGAATCTCATATCGTATTGTACAAGAATTAGCATGGAACATTATGCTTACAGATTTAAGTCATAAGTTTCCTTCAAAAGAATATGGTAATTATGTCCTTTAGAAAATAACAGTAACTTTAGAGATTCCAAATAATAATTGGAAAAATATTCTACATGGACGATTCTAGTTATAATAAATTAAATACAGAAAGACACTGGTAAATTTGAATTCTGAAAACATATCTTAATAGAATTCAACATTTTAAGCAGTGACTGCTGACAGACAGAAAAAACAAATTGCTAAGCAGACAACAAACACATCATTATCCTCCAATATCCATATTAACATTGTATCATCTTCTTTAATAGCAGTAGCATGTTTTCAAGCAGCAAGAGGTGCACAATATATCCATAGGGAAGCACTCATGTTAGAAATTTACAAGATAAAAGAAGAGAGAGAGAGAGAAGACAATGAGTTACAAGTTGAGTATACAAGTTAATTATTCTTTAAAAAAATAATAACAAAGATTGAAACAAACAAAACCTTCAATTCTCATATCAAGTACTCAAGAAATTCAAAAAGTTACTATCTTAGCTACATTCCAGAAATACATAGAACAACTCAATATTGCCAGCAAAGCTACCAACATGATACCAGTACAAAAGCATAACCTCTTATGATAGATTTTCAGTATAGACATAAAGATTGTGTCACATACAATTTTGTATGAATCCATTCTGAGATATGTTTCTAAAAAATATAACAGCATAAAGAATCACCCAAAAAGCAAGTCCAAATACATCATAAAGAGAGCTGCTATTATACAGCCATGGAGAGCTAGTGATTAGTTCCAAACTTCACAAACTGAAATCATCACAAATTGATTCTCTCAAAACCACTTGAAGGCAAATGAGAACAGAACATAAATATTAGAGTAGTTAACCAAGTAAGCACCAGGAAAAAAAAAAAAGCATATGCTCAGCAAATAAGCATAGCTGAAGTCCATATCATAAGGGCATATTTTCCATCTATAGGAACTCCAAAGATTAATCAACCTTGCAAAGTTTCAAATCCTCATAAAGAATAATAAGAGATACCCCATGTCAGGCCACTAGAACAGCTAAAAAACCATAATAACTGAATGTCCAATCCAATACTCTATTTACAATGAAGTGTTTTAATAAATTCTAAAATCTATACATTAACGGAAACCACTTTCCAGCTGCACAATATACTCATAACAACATTGCATGCAAATTAAAGATGAAGTCTACTTACATTTGATGAAATAAGAAAATAAAAGTCATTGTATCATGATAAATAAATAAATATAAACAATTGAGAATAAACGAAATGCCAACTCTACATCACATTCAACAAATAACTAAAAAATTGAATATATAAAAAAATCAAAAAATGCACACACACACACACAAACAGCGAGGTACACAGTGTTGTTGAACTAACCTTGTTTGTTAAAGGCCTTTTAGGAGGCTTGTAACTTTTCTGTGAAAGCAAGAAAAGTATGACCACCAGCAAAAACACTTCGACAAACAAATGTCCTTCAAAACACAAGGCAAAAAAAATGGAGAAAAATCAATCAACAAATCAATTAACTAATCAACTAATCACATTCATAATCATCCATTAAAAAAGAATAGGAAATGAAAAATTACCACCGATATGAACTCCGAAAACTACAGCTCGCGCAGAAGGACCATCCGACGCGAACGTCATCCAATCCAAAGTCGCGTTCAAGAAATTCACGACGGCTGAGGCCATCACAGTGTCAATATCGCAATCGAAAATTCGCAAGGAACCTTTCAGAACCACTCATGCATGAAGGAACATTCACACTTCTCGAAAATTCCGCAACACTCTCGTACAAATCAAAATCAAAATCAAATCACTGCAACACACGAATCGAACATGAACATGAAACGTGAACATGAACGTGCTAAACGGCAAGTCGTATCAACGAATCGATAGTGCTGGAAATGGAAAATATTCGGATCCGCAACAACAAGGAAGCAAAAACGACACGACGTACCTGGCGAGTGGGAGAGCGAAACAGCGCGAGATTCAGAATGAGATGCGAATTTGAGGGAGAGAGGAGAAGAGAACAGAAGTGAAGCACGGAAAAGAATGGCAAGTGGGGAAATTTGATTTTGTGTTTCTGGATTGATGAATGATCCGAGGGCTAGGATGAAGCCACGTCATGCATTATTACCCGTAACTTAACGGTTGTCATGACGCACACGAAGCTTTCTTCTCTTCTCTTCTCTCTCCCTCCTTCCTCGTCTCTTCCTTCATTCGCTTTCTGTTTTTCTTTTTCAGCGGAAAATTCCCCTTATTCTTTTTTTTCTTTTTGGGCTGCCTCTGCGTTGATGTGGAAGACGATAACAAAATTAAATGTCGTCCATTGGAATGGAATGTAATGAAATAAATATCTTATTAACTTATGTATTGAAATTAAAATTAAATAATTTTTAATTAGATTTCACTTATATTTTTTTAGATAAAAAAAGAAAAAGAAAAAGGGGCCATGAGCCCCAAGGTTTTTGAAATGTGTTTATACTGCCATATAAAAAAAATTTCATGGTCCCCTTAAAATGTGTTTCCATTATAATAAGGTTATAACAAGGGGGTGAAGAAAAAAATATAAACAAAACACAATTTCATTTCATTGAATACTTGTATGGTACTGGTAAATAGAATAACAAAGTTTATTAAATAATAGAGATTTACGTGAATAATGATTAAAAATATTAATAAAAAAATTTATAAAAATTATTTCGATATATTATATTATATTATATTTTAATTATATTGTTACAAATTTATACATATAAATATGTTAAATTCAACATATTTGTATGAATGATTATTATTTTGGAATTGTAAATAATTAAAGGATAGTAGAAATGTAAAGAATGTGTTGTGATGATTGGACATATTAAAATTATGATGAATTGTAAAAGTAAAGAAAGTAGTTGATAAGAAAATATATATTGAAATGATAATATAAAGTTATTTTTATAAGTAGTTTAGTATGGTCATAACATAAAGTTAAGCAACCTAAGTAAAAGAACATATGATAGGCAAATGTGGAAATGACTGAGAAGCTTCTTTGGACAGTCATGAACGTTATCGTTTCAATTTCTCTCATGACACCTATAACCATAATCCGGAAATGAACAATACTAATATACTTTATGCCATCATGTTGATACTAAGGTAGATTTTTTCATTAAATTTTCTTACTCATTAAAACTTTTGTTCCCATAGCAGCTCTATTCCGTCTGATCCTGAAGAATGATAGTGAAATATAAAGAACAAAATAAGTTTGTGAAACCTAAACTCAGAAAACATGATAAATGAGATTATTTTTGTTAATAAAGTAGATAGTATATAGATGAAGTGATCCCAAAAGTAAGAAAAATTATGTAGCAGACATAATATAAGAGAATTTGTGTACAATGAAATCAATAAATCTGTCATGTATGTCATAATTAGTTGAAAATGAATTTGGTATATATACAACTTGCATAGGTGGTTGAATTTGTTGGTAGCATAACTTTGACCAAAAAAAGGTAGGACTTCAAAATGACATCATTTTTTGCTAGACAAAATATTTTCAGTTATGAACTTAAATTAAAGAAAACAACTGAAAAATTTTATGCAAAATTAATGTTTTATTAGTAAACTTTCCACTTGTTTAGCTCTTCTCTTTCAATTTACCCAAGTAATATCTTCATTTTACTCTATTTTGTCCTACATCTTTTCTTCACTTCTGTTTGTGTCAATGTTCACTTTTATAAAGGTCTTGTATCAAATTTCACAATTAAATATTACATTGATCATTTATCCGTTTACCTAAATTTCTGCAATAAACATCAGTTTCCATTTACTAACTTTTTTTAAACAAATATAATTGAACTATTGATTATAAATAGGAGTAATATTAACAAAAGATAAGCAACAACAACCAAAGATTGTATGCTAAAAATTTCTATCCTACAAGATAATATCAAACCGACGGAATCAACTAAAAAGTTCCTATATGAAAAGTCGTCTCAAAAGTGTCATAAATTTAAAAGTAAAATGAGAAATAATGAAACATACCCAAAAATTTGAGATTTGATCAAATACATAATTTGCAACCAATAAATCAGTTTAGAACAAAATCAAATAAATATTTAAAAAATTATCCAATTACCATCTATTCTTATAAAGACCCGTTTAGTATCTTTTTCCGTAAAATACTTTAACCGATAGGTCATATCAAATAAACATTTTTAATAAATTTAGTTCATGTTCACAATATTAGAGAAATTTTGATGAAGGAGAAAAAAATAAAAAAAGTAATTAGACCAAAACAAAATCAACCAAGAAAATAGAAATTAAGAAAATTGTTCACCTTTATTGTTACAAATCACTATAAATCATGAAAAAATAATGAAGAAGTTATAGTCATAGGCAAAGGTATATTTAGCGAGGCTTGTGATGTTGAATAGTTAATGGAGAAATAAAAAGATATTTCACTGGCTTATTTTTAGAAGAGAGAGAAAATAAATTGAGTGAATGAAGAAGGTAAGAAAAGAGAGAAAAATGGTGAGAAGATAGAGAACATAAGAGAAGAGAACGTTTTAGAGTTGAGAAAAGAGAAAAGATGATAAAGAAGATATTTGAACACACATAACTCTTAAAAAGGTAGTTAAGACAACAACATATCATCTAGATTTGAAAGATTTTTAAAAAACTGCAAGATCTAGCATAGTTTATTAATGACAAAATCGATGTACAACAAAAATAAGAGAAATAAAGAAGTGAAGTTCAATAATAATTTTTTTTCTTGTGATAATATACTTATGTTGAAATCAAGCCATAAGCAATTGATCCATTTAAGATTTTATCTTTTGTCACACTTGTGCAAACCTGCCAATAATTAGACTCAGTCAATTGATGTGAGAACCAACAACATTGAGAAATATGAAGTGCCCAAAGGAGAAAATTGTGGAAATCATAACATAAAATGAAAGGAAACCACTACACTCTAGACAATTGTCAAGTAAATTAATAAGAAAAAGAAAGAAGTGAAATTTAATAATAATTTCGTTTTCTTGTGATAATACACCTATGTTGAAATTAATCCTTAAATAATGGATCCACTTAGGACTCCATCTCTTGTTACGAATGTGCAAACCTGTCAATAATTAGACTAAGTCGATTAAGATGAGAACCAATAATATTGAGAAATATGAAGGACCAAAAGTAGGAGATTGTGAAAATTATAACATAAAATGAAAGAAAATCACTACACTTTTCTAGACAATTGTTAGGTAAATAAGAGATGAATTACTATATCATCAATGATTTAGAGTCTTTTTGAAAGGAAAAATTAAAATAATATTGAGATTTTGTATTTTTGTGACTGGTTAGTACAATACTCTGCGTACATAGGTAATATCACTGACTATGCATTAAAGAGATAACGATCAACGATCATAGGAGGGTCCATTTACTGTTATATATAAATGGTTTATTCTATTTGTACAGATATGGTAAAGGTGTGTGAGAGGGATGAAAGAAATGATATAATGAGTATTTAAGATTTAAAAGAAAATATTAATTTACTTATCAAAAAGGGGTGCAATTAGTAAATTTTAATTTGAAAATATTGGAGTACACTTATAAAAAAGGGTATGCAATTAACAAGTTTTAATTTAGAAATATTGGAGTACACTTATTAAAAAGGAGTGCAATTAGTGAATTTAAAATGTTTCTTCCTAATTAGCATTTTGTCCCTATTTTTTTGTCAAGTGTCAATAATATATAATATCCAATTTTTTAATTTTTGTGCTACTCTGCTTTTAATATATATATATTCACAAAACTGTGTTTTTTTACATTTTTTTACACCTCTATAAAATAAAGTGGAATTGCATTTTCTTTGATAAGGATACCCAACGGACACCCTAAACTTTATCACTTGATTCCAGAAACAACACAACCACAGATAACTAAGACAGGGGTTTGGAGGAGGATCACATACAATTTTGACCATCAACACAAAATGCAACCACAGATAATTAAGAAATATATTTGGAGAAGCAACACAAAAAATTCGATCATCACTTAAAAATTCAGAAGCAATGCAACCACAACTAACCATGGAATACAACAATGTTTGGTGTCTCTACCAAACATCTCAACCACAATGCTATGAATAACTGATTAAAGCAAGACACATTTGGGGTGTGAAAATGGACGGCGGCGGAGGCAACAGCATCAATGACAAGGGAGTTGTTAGGGGTGTGAAAATGGAAATGAAAAGTTAGGATGTGAAATGTGGCTGAACATAGAGGGGAAGGAGAGGGGGTGTGGGGAAACAGAACTAAGGGTAATTAAGTAATTTTAAATGTTTTGGTAATGACAATAGTAGCTCCAAAAGTGAAACCTCGACTATTTCCTCAAGTGAAAGGCCGTAGCCTTTGGGCTTCCACCTTCGTTCCCTCATCAATTAATTCGCTTGGTCTACGAGAAAAAAAAAACTAATTACACAAAAACCGATTAATCCTTTCCTTATTAGGGTGTCTTTGATTTTTAATATTTATATTTATGTTTTAACTAATAATTTTTAATTATATCTATAAAATATTATATTATTTTCAATTTATATTTTATTTTTGAAAATAAAATAGTTTACAAAAAATAATAAAATCAGCATAATCCTGTTCCCATAGATTTTATGTAAATTCTGGAAAACAGAAAACATAGTGATTTTTTTTTAATTTTTAATAAAATTATATTAAATAAAAATAAAAATGAAGAAACCCTAGGTACCATTACTTTTCCATTTTTATTCGTTAAATTGAATTTAGAAAAGTGTTCGTCAAAATTAAATATTTAATGGGGGCATATTTGCTTATAGACTTCTATTGGATATGAGTTTGTTGTCTTGGTAAGCTGGATGAGTTATAATTCCCACAAGTATTCTTGTTATATCTGAACACGCTTTGATTTTTTCTATGGAAAATATATGAGTTATAACTCCGACGACAAGTATTCTTGTTATATCTGAACACGCTTTGATTTTTTTTCTAAGGAATATGTGACTAGAAACGTTTGAGCATGTTTCTTTGACATTTTTTTTCCACCTCAAACGATGCTTAATTGTGCTTCTCAACGCATATTGAGTGAAAAGAACTCTACTTATTGTTCATTTGGTCAAACGCCCGTTGGTGTTTGTTTGTATCTAATACAAAGAGGCCTTTCATATAAGGAGCCAACCTTCACCAAATCATGTGCCACACTGCCACTAGTAATTGTCCTAAATGTCATCTGTATGTACTTATCTATAGGTATGCCCTCAACAGCATATTGACGCACGCTGATGATGAAACCTAGCAATGATGCACATGTTCTTGTCTCCAGCTCGATGCTTTAAGATAAAATGTCTAAATTTCCAAACAATAATAATAATAATAATAATAATAATATGTCTAAAGCAAGCGCTAGAAGATACTTAATTTGGAGGTATATATAGCATTTTATCCAAAACAGGATATAAGGGGAAGGATATTATAGCAAAACACAAAATTAGATTACTTTTTGATTTGGGTTGATAAGAAAGGGCTGGGCCAATTTGATGATTATGTTATGGGAATCATACCTTCTCTATGAAATCAAATACAAGGCCATGCTTGGTGTAATTGAAATCGTGCATAGAGTCAAATGAACTTTGCTATTGGACAATAGATATCAACATAGTCCAAAACTAGTTCTAATTACATTATTATTATTTAATAATGATTTTGGTTAATAAAGTGAAGGGTTGCCAGAGAGAGAATGATAGGGCTGAAGCAGGCAGAAAGATGTGAGATTGATCTGAAAAAAGGAGGATTAGGAATGATGTTAGTGATGGAAAGGAGTGGTGGGAGCATGTGATTTAAAGGTCCACATGGGTAGGGGGGGGAAAAGCATAGGGGAAAAAAGTGGGGTAAGAGAGGTTGGTCCAGAATAAAAGAAAGCAATGGTGCAGAGGTAACAGCCTCACTGGAAGCATAAAAGAAAAGCTAACCTTGTTTCCAAAGAAATGAATCGTAAGTTTTAATTCCTTAAGTGTACTGTGTGAAGTGTGAACGTGGCATTGTGCCATTGCTCTAATTAATGAGATTGTTGTTTTGAGATTAGCTCGTTTGGGGGAGTAATACACCAAATTAGTTAATTTCCCAATTTTTTTTAAAAAAACTGGTAATCATTAAGTCCTTAATTTTGTGATTTTATGGACTAAAGTAATTGCCGTTTAACAGCATCAGAAGCTAAAATATCCGTCCTTTAATATTTTTAAGCATTAAAATGTTGTTTTTGTAACTTAGAGATTAAATTAAGTTAATTGATAATTTTATAAACTAATTTGATCTATTGATCAATTAAGAGAGCTACACGTATTTTTGTAATAGACATAGCTTGTTAGTAGAGAGAGAGTGTTTACAAGACAGATTTTAACAACAAAAATAGAAATTAAATCAACTAAATTAAAAAGGAAGAAGAAGAATAATAAAATTTAGTTTGATTCTTAATATTTTTTCTTCAAATTGGAATCAAATTAACTCGACAAAAAAAGTTGGTTTGGTTTGAATTTATAGAGTCCAATATTATAATAAAATTAAAAAAAAATGTTTTTAAAAAATCTGAAAATTCTTGAATTTTTTTTCCAACAATCCAAATCTAATCCAGACTCAAAATTTAAAACATTTAAAATTTAAGTTTACAGCTTATAACAAGTAAAAACGAAGAAGAGGAAGGAGGATAAAATTAAAAAAAATGGTAAAAGAAAAATGGATGATCATCAAGTTTAATGTTGGCGTTGTAAAAGATAAACTTAATACCGAAATCAACGAAGGTTGAGTCTTATTTGGTTTAATCCAAGTTAAACTTAATTAAAAAAAAACGAACCAACTTAATTAATGAATTTGGTTCAAGTGATTGGATTCTTTTAATTAAACCAAACCAATTAATGATGACCCATATTAAAATTGGTAACTATGATCAGAAAATAATAATTAATTATAAGGTTGTGATATAATTAATAATGACCTGTCACCCATCAAGATCGTACATAACATAACTAAACTAACTTGCTTCCCCCACAAAGCCACGTACGAGGAGTGTGAGAGTGTCATTTCGTTTGTTGTTTGGTAAGCCTGTTAGTGTGTGTGGGATAAAACTAAAATTATTTTGTCGGATGAAGGCCATGTTTCGATCACGTACCTAGCAAAAACCACTGCACGTTATTATCTATAACTATTATATAATAAAAATAATTATTATCTATAACTATTATATATAATGAAAATAAATTTATTTGATGTCATTTTTATTCAAAAAATATTTTTATTTTTAACTATTTTAAATTATTATAGTCTTTTATTTTAATTTTCAATAACAATTACATATTTCAAAATAAATTATACCTAATTACATATAAATAATTCCTAAACTTAACTCCAAGTGTTATTCGATGCAACAAATAAACAATGATGTGTTGCCTCAAGAAGCCGAAATAAGCAGTTTGATATGTGGGCCCCACTTTGCGGTTGCTTTGTTTGCATCTGAGCTAACGTTCGACTGAAAAAAATCCAATGAATGAAGAGTTAGGTTTGGAAAAGAAGGTTCTGGGGTCGTATGTATCTATGTACCCACCTCTCTACAGTTATTTGTTGTTCTTCCTTCTAACTAAAGGAGGACAAGTAACGAAGTGTGTGTGCACTGAGCAGGGAAATTACAAAAGAATTCGTTTTTACTACTGCAACTTTGCTTTCCTTGCAGTTCACCACATGACAATGAGGAAGGTTAAAAAAAAGAGAGGATGGGTCGTTGTCTATTTTGAATGGAACAGGAAAATAATAGAAAAATGTTCATAAAATCATTACCAAGCTAGAAATTTATTTATTTTCATTGCAATGCAAGCAAGCAGAGATTAGCAGCAATTCATTTTCATGTTTTATTAAATCTAATACATTGTATGGAGAATGGTAATTGAGTGTGTATTGATATATTTGATTCAATTTATTTTGAAAAGAAAACTTATGTTTGATACACTCTTAGTGTAAAATAAAAACTTTTACACTTTAAACTAATAAAGTAACACTTTATATATGATTTTTAAAATAAATATTATGAAAAACAATAATTTACAATAATATATAACAATACAAGATTCATCGATGACAGTATGAAAAAACTTTTATATTATCAATATATTTTAATTAAACTCTTTTTTGGGAGGATCTAGCATACAAGACGTGTGAACTGGAACTGGAACAATCTTGCATACGTTCAATAGTAAGACGTTATAGTTTTTAATATTATACTAATAAACTTGCACCACAATTTTTAATAAAAATATTTTATTTATTAATTTCTTAATTAATCAATATTGTTTAGATAGTCATTAATAAAATCCAAATTCTAAATCTGAGTAAACTGATGGGTATTGATATTGTTTATGTTAATTTAATTACAATTGACAACATAATTGTGAGGGTAATTTCAAAGTCTAAATAACCTAGTACTAAATTTGTGGATCAATTAATATAAGATTTAGCAGTCTTAAATTTGAATTTAAATATTTAATTGTGTTAAATATTTAAAATGAGGAATTTATCAGCAATAACAATTCAATTTTACTCGAATATTATTATTTTTTGTAAAATATATCTTAGGATTGTATAAAAAAATATAAAGTCTATAGCAGTTCATGGCAACTGCAATTCAGACTCTTTTTCAGTATTTTCTCTGCAAAATCCGTAACTGTAAGTAAGAAAATCTAAAATCATATTTTTGTGTTAGTGGAAGTATAGATATTAGATAATGCTTATATTATCCTGAATAGAGTCCAACGGTTGGATACTAGGAAATGATGTTGCAGTTATGGCCCACTAATCAATTTTTTCCAACACTATATATGCATATAGATAATAGGTGTAGCTTCATAAATCTGCTAGGTAGAACATGGAGTTTGTGGACCTTCAACTCAAATAAGAGAGTGTATAGTAGTCAATAATATTCCATCAAATTGCACTGACAGTGTCACTACTATCTTCCCATTTGGTGGCCCCTCTGCAACTAATTTGAACGTTTTTTCAGACGCGCTCTTAATTCCACTGGCTCCATGCATTGTGCTCTAATCTGAATGCATAACTGGTTAACGGTACATGTAGACATGTTGAGTTATTTTTATGGAGACAGAGTAGGAAAGTGCATAGAGTTAGTTTTTGGCTTTTTCTTGATGAAAGATGAAGGGTTAAAGGAGCTATGGATTTAATTATCAAAGGGTCCACTGTCATAAGTAGGAATAATAATGAAAGTAGAGAGAAATTATTAATTACATGTTTATGTGGTTTGGATCAATTAATCTATACATGATATGCAATCATATTTTCCAATTTATATAATAAAAAAATAGTTAATAACATGTCATGAAAATTGTTCAATTATTAAGATCACAAGTCCCACACCATGTAATATTGAGTAATTAACATTTAGCTACATAAAAAAGAAGGAGACATATAAATTGAGTGATATTTGATTTTGTTAAAGTGAAATATAAAATAGAAAAGTAAACTTCTAAATAATTTTAAAATATAATTTATTTTAAATTGACGATCGAGAAATAGACTTTCGTTTTTCTATTTCCTTTTTTTTATTTTAGAAAAGTTGATATTCGTTTTAGAAAAGAATAGTTAAATCTTCAAAGTGAATGTTTTATTTTGTTGGAGTGGTAAAATTCTATATATTATTGATGACAACATAGATTAACTAGTGTGAAATTATTTTAATTCAACTGGTAATCTTGAAGTTGAGTATTAAATTTGTAACTACATTAAAAACTTAAAAGTGAGATTTTACCGCCTAAAACATGTTAGGAGTTTTGTTATACTTAATAGTTTAGGAGTTTTATTTTATTTTTATTAAAAACTATTTTGATATTTTTAATTTAGATAAAAATAAACTATCTCTTTCATAAAGTTTTCTTACCCAATTTTCTCTTTATTATTTTCTATTTTTTTTAATAAAATTATCACTATTATCATTATCTTTATTATAGTTATCTATCACTTTCATGATCACTATGATCATAATTGCTTTTGTCATCACCATTATGATGACGATAATAACAAAAATAATGACAATAATAATAGTGATATAGGTCATGATGATGGAAGTATAAACATTAATAATAGTAATAATAATGATAATAGAGATGAAAAGAATAACAATGATGATAATGAACACAACAATAATATTAGAAATAAAAATTGTCATGATAAAAATGGTAGAAATAGTGACAATTGATAATGATACTAATTGTATTAATGATAATGATGGTAATGGTGATGATAATCTTGAGTGAATTGATGATGATGACGGAAATAACAATGAAAATATAATTAAAAACAATGACAAAATATATAATAAAAGATGACTTTTTTATAAAAAAAGAAGAATAGAGAAATAAATAGGAGAGAAAAGATAATGAAAATAATAATTTGTTTTTAATTAAAAAAGATGTCAAATTGCCTTCTAAAATTACTACAAAAATATAAAAAAATAACTTATTTATAATAATTTTATCCAAGCAAAATTTACTCTCACAAAAAATAAATGTGATCTAAAAAAACAAAATAAAAGAATACAGTCCTATGATTATGACAAGAGTGTAATAAGTATACATAATAATATAGGTATATATGTGACAGTAACTAACTGATTGTTCGTGCATATAAAGCGATCTGTATTCCGTAAAACATTAAATATTAACGACGGTAGTGCCTTTTTCATATGAATGCGCGAGTTATGGTACAATATTTATTTCCATTATGGTATATTTAATGGACGTTCGTACCAACAAGCAAAATAACTTACTTTAAATGAAGCTTAATTTAATGTAACGAACGTTATCAAAAAATGATATATGAACTGCATGAAATTAACGAAAAGAGAATAACATGATACGTAAAAAATAGTGAAAAAATGTTTTAAAAAAAATAGTGAAAGAAAAGTATAAATAATTGCACATATTTTATTTTCACAAAGTTGCGAAACTATAAGCTGCACTTATATATATTATTTTAAAGAATGATTAAGAAAAAGGTATATACTATTTAAAAAATTTAGTGAGGATTAATAATTTTTTTTTAATTTTTTTTCCTTTGAATCAAATTAAGGTATTCATTGGTTGGAAATAAAAAATAATTCTTTAAAAAATTCAAAGGATTAATACAACAGTGTCAAATTTTATTGCATTCATATTAAATAGTTGAATCTATTTAACAAGAAAATTCATATTTAATTTTTATCGTGTATAAAATTTCCTTAAATCAATATTAATTATGCATTACAAGTAAGATTAATATATTATCTAATGAATTAAAAAACATATATAATTTTTAACTTAAAGAAAAAAAGTTAATTCTACAAACTATCAAGATCTATTTAAGAAATTAAATATTTTTTACATATACACACTTAAATCCAATTTCTAACATGTCACACCGTCTTGTCACGGAATTAATGTGAGTACACCGAACCTTATTATGATGAAAAAATACGTATAAGTATCCTTATAACAAAATTGTACAAATATCCTTTCAAGAAAGAAAAAAAAAAAGCTGTACAAAGATACTTTTTATTGTTGAATGAAAATGACGTAATATTCCACTTTTCAAGGACGCATCACTCAGTTCAATTTCAATATATTAAAAAAATTATGAAATATGTGTAGTAGTTTTCAGTTTATAATGATCATAGGATGTAAATAAGATGAGATACTTACAATTAAGGAGACCGGTAATGTTTGTTCTTCAGCGGTGGTCAACTAGATCATTGAGGAGTCTATTTTTTTATATTTGGATAAATGTTTTAAATAAAATAATTGTATATTGTTAAATATAATTCAGATGTATATTTTAAATTAATTATAATTATAAAATTAACTTGACCACGTCACTTAATGAGACGAGACTTAATTTAATATAACGAATATACTACAAAAATTATGAATGAACGGAATGAATTTAAAGGAAAAAGAACACAACATTCATCACAATAATAAAAATACTAATGAATTCAGAGGAGAAAAAAGCTAACGTTACATACTAATACATGTAACAAAAGAAACCATACCACAAAACTCACGATTAATCGTAATAAGACTCACTATTAATAAGTAAAAAAAAACTCAAATTAAATTCTAACATTAAACTAAAAATTAGTAAATATTTTTAAGTCTTATATAATGATAATAAATTCACTAAAAGCAAATTAAAAATGCAAGTTAAAATCTTGCATCACAGTGCAAGAATCCTTATATATATAATAAGATTTAATATGACTTTTCCTCCATTAAATTTAATTTTAATTTTTTTTTCGTTACGTTAAATTTAATTTTTATTTATTTTAATATGTGTTCAATTTTTAATTTAAAACATTTAACTCTTTTAGCATTTTAAATTTTAAAATAATTAATTTAACATATTATTAGCTAAAAATATTCACTATCTTTATTTTTATTTTAAAATTTTTAAAAAACCCTAATCTAACACCAACAACCACCTTATATCCACTATAGGTGTGCACCATTATCACCATTGTTATCATCTTTTTCACAATACCCGTCAAATCAAATTCGTAACTACCATCACCTCACCTTCTTGATAGATATCTTCTTTCTCTTGAGCTTGAACACTACAACTTCATTAAATGAGAGCTTATTGTGATTGTGGGGAAGGTGAAAATTGTGGTAATTACATATATGATTTGACAACAGAAGATAATGACAACAATGATAATGATAATATATACTAATAACGATGGTTATAAGAAGTTAGGATGATTGCTGATGTTTAGAGAGAGAAAGATTATAAATATATTTAAAACATTAAAGAGTTGAAATAAATAAAGATAGTAACAATTTTTAATTATTATTATGTTAAATTAATTATTTTAAAATTGAAAATATTAATATTAATATTATTAAATGAAAAATCGAATAAAGCAATAAAATGATATATTTTAAAATATAAAAGATAATTTTTTTAACTTAATGCTAATAAATTAAAATAAAATTTAATAGAATAAAAGCGACATTAAATCATCTGTATATAAAATACTACATAAGTATACTTTTTTTATATAGTTGAATGATGTGGATGTCCCCCTTTTAAGGTCACGTCACTCTGTTCGATTTCAACATATCAAAAGAATTATGAGATATGTAATGCGATTTTCGTAGGATGTAAATATGGTGGGATATTTATAAGAAAAACGAAGCACAATTAAATAATCTCATTCGATGATGTTTGTTCTTCAATGGTGGTTAACTAGAGCATTAAATCTCTCCATTTTAAATTTGCATAAAACTGATTTTAATAAAATCAATTTTAAATATAATTAAAATATATTTATAAATTAATAAGAATTATAAATGTTATATTAGGTTATGTTTTACGATAGAAAATAATATTCTGAAAATTTATCAAACATTAAATATGAGTTTTTTTCTATCTAAAATTGTTATTTTTTGTGAATAAGAACTCTGAAATTAGTATTCTCGGTTCTAATTGATTTGAGAATTTACACTTCAAGAGTTCGTCCTTATACTTTTTTTTTACAAGATAAAAATAGAGTGGAAAGGAGAAAGAATGAAAGAAAGAGTTTGAAATTATAAAAAATTTGTTAATTTGGTATCCAAGAAACAACATAAAAATAGAGTGCTAATATGGATGGTGTACATACTACTTTTATTTATCTTAAGATTCATCTAATTCTCACATTAATATTATACATATTTCACACTGAATCATTTGACTTTTTAATCAGAAACTCTCTACCGCCATGCCCACACATAGTGACGGCAATTGTTACTCTGAGTGACAATTATACTAATGTCATGCTGGAAAAAAAATAGTATTTGAATAAGAAGGTTAAGCTCGTCATATTTGGATTAATTTATTTTATAATTGATAAAATTATTTTTAAGTTTTTAAAATCTCTTTATAATTGCTAAAAAAAACTCTTTATTAAAATAGTTATTTAAAAAAATATTATCAATTATACAATATTACAATGCTCGACCTACAATGCTCTATATATATGGCTTGATAGATGAACGAACTTTAAAAATTATTTTCCAAAATTAGTGTTTCTGTGAATAACATGTACGAGTCTGTAATATAAAAAATGATAAAATATTACAAAAAATATATTCATATATTAAACAATGTAATTAAAATATTAAAAAATCAAAATTTTAATTAACATTAAATAATCATTTGAAAATGTTAAATAATATTAAAATGTTAAATTATAAATATATTACTTCCAGTTATTTAAATAACTATAAATATTATTTATGAACATGGAAAGAAAACTATAAATTAAATGTTGTTAAAAATAATAAACGATATAAATAATGTTATTTAAATACGTAAAAATTAAAATTATTAAAAAACATAGAAATATAATTAAAATATGAAAAAAAAAATTAAAAACTATTAATGATAATAATAAAAAGAACAAAATATATTTTTATATACTCAAAATTTTAGACATATTATTTCTTTGAAGTGTTTAATTCCAATATGTTTTTCTAAAACCAAAACAAGGTACTAGTAATTCAAATATATATTAAATGGTTCTTTATTAAGTATAATTAATATTTTAATTGTCCAAATGTGGTTCGAAATATCTCGTACTAAAACACAGCTGATTACTAAACTGTTAAGTTAGTAAAATTGACTAATGTTACGGACCTTCACCAAGTGAAAACTATATATATGCATACTTCAACGACATAATTAGAGTGTAAATATCTAAAACTTTACACAATACTTTATAAAACATACATTAACTAGAAAAACTACAGTCTACAATATATCTAAAGGGCAACGCATATATTAAACATGTTTAATTTGGGTAACAGATTACAAAGGATAAACTTATTATTAGCTGCAACTAATTTGGGGGACCAACAGCGTACCAAATTAACAAGAGATGGGCCCTACCATATTAGTTAGAGAAGCTAAGAGCATCTCCAATGAAATATGCTTACCATATTCCTTAGTCTAAGCACTTGTTCCTTGAGATTTTTCTTGCATTGGAGTATAGTGACGTGGCGAAACTCATTTCTTCGACAGCGCTTGGATTCCTTATATAAGGAACCATTCCTTCCCAATTAAAAAATATTATTTTGGTGTGAAACCCCCTATTTCCATTATTCCCAACCACATGCACATCAAATTGATGAATCAAAAGAGGAAGATGAACAATTGCAACGAAAATCAAACTTGACCATGAAGAAAAGAGGAGCGACGGTGACGGATCGACATGGCGATAGCGACCCCGACGGCGATGGTCTTTCTTCTTCTTCCTGTTGATCACCTTCTCAAAGCTTTTGGAGTGGGTGGAGAAGAGAAAGGGGCGCGTTTCATGAGTGGAGAAGGGAGAGAGCATAGAGCGGAAGGGGACGCGTTTTTGTGAGTGGAAGAGAGGAGAGGGTTGCGTTTTGTGAGTGGAGAAGGGAGAGAGCAGAGAGCAGAAGGCTGAGTGGAAGAGGGAGGGTTTTGTGACTGTAACAACCTAAGATTATTTTAGATATTATAGTATTATTTGGATTAAATTTTTAAGATTCATTGAATAATTTAATTTTACTGAACAGATTCTAGTATAAATTTCTAAAACGTATAAAAACATAAAAGCTTGATAAATTAATATATATATATATATATATATATATATATATATATATATATACACATAAGTAGTCAAAGTTCATATGTTTACATAGGTCATTGCTTTTGAGTACAATACTGCTCACTTCTAGAAAACACCGTAGTCACCTTAGCTAGCATTATTTATGCACAAAATCCTACAGCCCATGTCTTTTGTTATCAGAAAATTTCTCCAGTACTTTCTTCTTCACTTTCCACATTTATTGGCATGGCTAGGTTTGGATAAACTGGAGCAAACTATAGGAAAGGATCATTCGGATTAAACAGTCCAATTAGTACAGAGACTGGAAAATGGATACCAAAATAGATATATACACGTATGACGGGATGCATGGTTAAGATATAACAGTTTCTTTCTTCATCAATATACCATCTGAGCTCTAGTGCATCAAGAAATATGATGATCGACACCATCTAAAATAAAACATGAAACAAATCTAATGAGAAATAAAATTTATCAATAGGCAAAACCTAAACCATCAAAACACGTTAATAGGTTATCAATATATTCTAATGAACCCATAAAATAATTATGCAACTATATGAATGCATGAAATGAATTTTCCCAGGGTGCACATGGTCTTTACATATCGTACTATATGTAGCTACACCTCGTACTGGATGTAGAAATGTCGCAGCCGTCTTATGTTAGTCATGCATGTCATTCCATGTATTTGCACCTGATTTCTACATCTCGTACTAGATGTAGTCTCAGATTATGTTTCACAAATCTTGTACTGGACTTGGAAACATGAATCAACATCACATCAAAATTCATCATTATCATCAAAAATAAAATTCACAAGTAAATACATATAACCTCATAGAAAATATTTTCATCATAATATTATACTTACCAAAAATGTGGTTAAACTACCATACCTTATTCAAGCAAAATCATACCAACTTGGGCAGGATAATTGAATATCCTCAAGCTACAGAAAATCAGGTTAATAATCTAACTAATAAACCATAATACTTTTTCTCTTCCTTAATGATATATGATTATCTGTTGAAATAAACGTGTGTTGATTGTTTTAATCGATTACAACTCTTCTGTAATTGATTACATAAGACTGGGTATCCATAAGGTTGGAGATTGATCGGGAAGCCGGGTTGGTGTCACTGGAAAGGTCGGGATGGATACAACCTGAAATGGTTATAATCATGAATAGTTGTGTCCGGGATGGGGTGAGTACGATCCTGGATGAATATAACCTGGGTAGTTGTATTTGGGATGTCCGGGGTGAGTTTATCCTGAATAGTTATAACATGTATAAGATACCCGGGATAAATGAGGTATTTTTAACATAGATGGGTGTATCATAAGTAATTGTATCCGGGATAGACGAGGTAAGTTTAACCGGGGTAGGTATATCATTGGTAGTTATATCTAGAATGGACTGGTGTGTTTAACATAGATGAGTGTGTCATAAGTAATTGCATCTGGGATGGCCGAGATGAATTGAACCTGGATGGTTATAACATGGGTAGTGTATCCGGGATGGTTACAATATGGGTAGTGTGTCCGAGATGATTACAATGTGGGTAGTGTATCCGGAATGGTTACAATGTGGACAATGTATCCGAGATGGTTACAATGTGGGTAATGGGTCCGGGATGGTTACAATGTAGGTAAAGTGTCCGGAATGGTTACGATGTGGGCAGTGTATCCGGGATGGTTGCAATGTGGGTAGAGTGTCCGATATGGTTACAATGTGGGTAATGTATCCGGGATGGTTACAATGTGGGTAGTGTATCCGGGATGTCCATGTTGAGTTTATCTTGGGTGAATATAACATGGATAGGGAAATCCGGGATGGCCGGGATGAATTGAACTCAGATGAATATAACATGGATAGTTATATCAGAGATGACCGGGATAAGTTTAACTTGGATGAGTATAAGTGTATACGGGTTGGCCAGGGTGAGTTTGGCCAGGATGATTACCACATGCATAGTATATCCGGGTTGGTCGGGGTGTGTACAATCTAGATAGTTAACATATATAGCTATGTTTGGGTTGACGATGTGTGATTAACATGGATAAGGGTATCCAAGATGATCGGGATGAATTTAACTTGGATGAATATAACATGGTTAGTTATATCATGGATGGCCGGGATACGTTTAACTTGGATGGATATATCATAATTGTATCCGGGATGACCGGGAATGAGAAGGAGTCTGGAATGATATAACCTGGATAGTTGTGACCGAGTTTTCAATACTTTCGTAAATGAGGAATTCATCACTTACGACCTGACTAGTTCATCCTCAAATTTAGTATTCAAACATTTGAACCATTGGTCTCCATACCATTCACCCTCTACTTCTAAAAATTAATATTAACCATTTCTATAGATCATCAAATCACTTCTAAAATCATCGTGTGTAACTTCCAGTATCGCTAATATTTCAACTTATAAATCATCACCTATTCTATGGTTAAAATCAACGTATTCTAATAATAAAATATCCTTCAAAACATAAATTTCCAGCATAAATAAAAACTATAAGTTTGCCCAACTAAGCATATAAACAAATACTTAATTAGAGATTGAAGCCTAGCCTACCTCAAATGAGTTTGATTCTTGAGAAGGAATGAAGTAAGGACTGTCTTTCTTGGAAAATACTCTTAGAAAATGAAGCCTTGAAGAAGAAAATGGCTGATTGGTGAGGTGGTATAGAGATGGAACAGTTAAAGCAAAGGTGGTAAAAAAAAAAAACTTGGTGCAGGAGCAAGTGATAGTATGATAGATTTTGAAGCAGAAATTTACGTGCAAAATTTTTTGAATGTCAAGGCTATTTATACTACTTTAATCAGTTAGGTTTTAAGTGATTTAATTAGTTTATAACTGAATTAAGATCTAGTTTAGTTAGAATTTTACTAGGTAATTATTACCTTAGAAGATATTTTAATTTTATATATTAAGTTCATGATGACTAAGCAAAAGCAAAGATTCCTTTAATAAATGACTAAGGATACGTGTGAAGAGAGTTTACAATTAGGAAATCTGATTGGTTTAATGCTTTTGATTGAAAATTATCTATTGTTACGTTAATTTTTTGCCATGTGTAGCTCAAATTACCTATAAAGTTCACGTATGACTTGCCTTATGCTTGGCTGATTTACGTGAATTCTTTTAGAGTGTTTTTGTTCAAATAAATTTTATATGTTTGTATCCACTATTATCATACTTCCATAATTTAAATATAAACTAAATATAATTTTTAAGGATGTTACAGTGACGGCTGGTGAAGAGAGAACAAAGAAGGGAACACATGAGTGGAAGAGGAGAGGGCCGTTTGGGAAGCTTATGGAATGGATAAAGCCTTGCCCCTTGGACGCGTGTGGATTTTTAAAAAAAATAAATTTATGATGCACACAACAACAAAAAAAGAGCCGTTGGCTAAAGAAAAAAAAATGCAAAATAACCTTGAATGCAAAGAAAAGTTAATAACATTAACAAATAAATGCAAAGAAAGGAAAAGTACCCTTAATAAAGATATGTAATATTTTTTATGTAATTTATGTAATACTTTTTTTTGAGGTCTAGGTTTTTTATTTATTTCGATGTTATTGTGTTTAATTATTTATTATTATGTAAAATTTTATTTTATATTGTTATGCATTTCATTTTATTTATTTTAATTTATATTTATGAAAATTGAAAAAATGTTAAGTTTTATTAAAAAAAATATAAATATGTGAATTTTTTGAGATCCTTGTAGTTTCTTGCATTGGAGCAAAATATTGAATGAGTTTCTTAGGAATGACATGACACTATAAAGACTATAAAAAATAATATGAGGACCATAAAAAATTACTTAAGAAACTTAATTGAATATCTCCTATTAAAAATGCTCTAAGTTGCAGTTGTATTTGTGGATTAATAGGCCAACCAGCTAGATATGTCCAGTGGGAGGCAACGTGGGTCTCTAATACTCTATTTTCTTTTATTCACTTTACTTCCCTCTCCTTTTGTATCTTTACCATACTTAATGTCTATTGACTTATTGGTGAATCAAAAGTGTTAGCAGAATAAGAGATACCTTCAGCATTATCGGATAGAACGCCAATGATATGTTAAAGTTATTGGAAGAGATTTACTTTAAAAATTATTGCACACATACACTTAAACTACCAACAATTTTTATTTATTGAATCGTAACTATATGTAGCTACTCAAATAGTTCTTAGGTCACCAAACAATCCCTCTAAAGAGAATTATATGTATTCAACTAGCTCTTAAATACTAGAAAACTTCCTAAATAAGATTGTTCAGCAAGTGAGATTTTAGTGGCCTCAGGAAAGAACTAAACTTACATCCATATAAAAAAGATAAGAGTTAATTCTAGATCTGTTACAACTTATATCAATCCATATTAATATAATTAGTGAACTATTATTTCTAGATAAATTACTTAAAATATTATAGAAAAATAAAAAGGTAAAATTCTTATAAATATTTATTGAAATGTTTTATGCCAATAGGACCTATATGATGCTGCTATTTCTACTAATGTACATTATGTTACCACTCAACCCCATCTCTTCTATCTTTATTTTCTTTTAAATTAGGGACCATTTGGATCCTTCCTCCTTTTTTATTTTTCACAACTCTTGTGTTGTGCCACCTTTTATTCCTTTGCTTTTTTTTGTTTCCTTTCAATCTTTCGGTCCAATTTTGATCTGTAATCCTTTTTCTTTCTTTCTTGAGTTTTTTTTTTTAATTCCTTTCTCTCCAACAGTTTTATATAGAACGTAACTAATGATGGTGAGCTAGGAGTGGCCTCAACCTAGCTGAATTGATTGGCTTCCTACATAGTTCAAGCAAATCACACTTTTTTCTTTTTGCACGACTAAACCATTATTTAGAATTTTTTTTATGATATTTGCGTAAAGGAATACACAAAAAGCCAAACCTGAGAAAATGTTACATTAAATCTAATAAAGAAAAAGGTTTTGAATATATTTAGTGATATTTTTAATTAAAATAAAAAATAATGGTAAAAAATGAATGCTAAATTTTAATATCAATTTTAATTATCACTTGAATTACGTACTCTAATATTAATTTAAAAATGACATAAGAAAATATCTAGCTAGAATAATGTACTTTTAAGTTCTGTCTATTTTGTCTATTTGATAAATGAAGAACAAACTAGTTTCCTTTATACGTGATGTAAAGGCATTATTATTTCAATTGATAAAACGAAAATCGGATCGTTGAAAAATAATAGTAAGGACATTTTATATATATTTACAAAATGAAGAATTTTTTCATAACTTTCTATCAAAATAAGATTACCTGAGTATTTATTTTTTATAAGTTGTTGGTTCAGTTATATTATATTTAATTTTCATTAATTAAGATTTTGGATTAAGAAAATATGATTAGGACGAGAAAATTCTATCAAAAAGATGATTAATTAAATTTTTTAATGAAAATTAATCATGTTAATAAATATTTTATATTAATATGATAAAAAAGGCATATAAAAATATTGTTTCATATATATTTTTTTTCTTCCAAAAAGGTGTACAATGTGATATTGTGTACAGTGGTTATAACTTAAAGGATGGAAGGTATACCTGTTAGATCTAAAATATGAGTGCATGGGAAATTGGCCCAGGGTTACATTACATACCCGAGGTTAGGGTTGTGTGGGTGAAGCTAGCATGAAAAAGTGGCATGGCACCTGTGAAATGTGAACGTGTGTGATTAGGACGGTGTACCGTCAAAGCTTCCCTCTCATAATGGTGTATAGGGTTCCGCATCACGTGGCTTTGTGCGCTGTTGTTATTCCTTTTTTTTCTTTTCTACCTTCTTCTCAAATCTGCATCCCAACTAGAACTTGGATTACATTCCATTTCTGACAAGTCTCACACCATTTCTTCACCACCTCCTACTTCTCCGCTCCTTCTCTTCTACTTTCCCCCCCTTTTTAAATGTGAGTGAAATTCATAAACAATAATTTCAGAAATTAAGAATTATAGATACCTTAAATATAGACCTGTGATACTTCACTGCCAGTGCAATCATAGCATTTCCATTGTTCACCTTTTGGCTGTAAGTAATTACAAAAAACAGAAAGAAATTAAGAAGGGAAACATTAGATGTAGTTTTTTTGTGTACTTTTAGTATTATTATTCATTAAAACTAGTTTTAACTAACTAACTAACCACCAGTTCATTAAAACTAGTTACTTAGTTGGTGTATTGTATAAGATAAATATTTAATTTTATATAATTTTAATGCGTAATATATAAATGTCTTGAGTATGTAAATTTAGAAATTACATTGAAATATATAAATTATATTTTTTTTGGTGAACTCATAGAAATTATATTTTGAATCTAAAATGAATAATTAAAGTTGTAATATAAGATTATTTTTTAACTATTACTAACAATTTGTTTTTAAAAAAACCATTGAAATTTAATTAAGACATAGATATACACAAACCAATATCATTAGATTTGCAAGATGTACAATGATTATACTTTCTAAAATAGTATAGATTTGGGTATTCTAGAAAATATAATAACACCATTTCTTTTTTTTTTGGTTTTCATGAAATATATTTTTCAATCGATAGTTGAAGTTGGAGACTAACTTTTTTTAGACATAAAAAACATTGAAATAATTTTTGTTTTATCTATACACACAGTTGGGTATCAAACGTTTGATCACATTCTTTAAGAAACACAATTGTTTTCTAATTGAAGCTAGAGTTTGTTGATATCAAATCATTCTTTAATAACATTTTTATTCTATTGACCTGAGCTACATAAAAAAATAGCTAAAGATACAAAGGGTTCTAAATCAGCGTGCAAGTTATTGTAAATCATGATGTCAGTCTTCAATTCGTAGAAAAGTTTTACGGAAAAAAAGAATAGGTTGGGGGTAAAGTGGTAATTACGAAATACGAAGAGGTTTTTATGGTGAAGTAGAGAGAGGACCGTTGTGACTTGTGAAAAGAAGAGGGGCAAAATGGGAAAGAGGGGTCATAAAAGACGTCGAGGAAACAACCGTCTGGAGAGGTACATTACAGGGAAGGCAAAGGGAAAACATCTTGGTAGTTGTTGTCCATACAGTTACCTTGAGCACCTTGGTTGCTAGCCATTCACATTTTCCCAAACTACCCTTCCCCCCCTCTCTCCTCCTCCAACTATAACTACTCTCTCTCCTTGCTCCTGTAGTAGTACTACTAGTCACTGCAACACACCACCACCACCAACAACAACGCTTTCTTACTTTGTCCTCCGCACACAATGCGAAGGAACAACACATCACAATTCACAACACAACCATTGCGCCAATTGGATTGATCTCTTTCACACTCAGCTCAACCCCATCAAACACTCATCTCACTCACACTCTCTCTTTTTCTTTCTCTCTCAGTTAAGGTAGTGTTTGGCATTTCATTTTTATTTTTTTGTGATGGTGGAAGCGGGTGAGGATTGTTGCGTGAAGGTCGCGGTCAACGTGCGACCTCTCATCGGCGAGGAGAAGGTGCAGGGATGCAAGGATTGCGTGAGCGTCGTGCCAGGGAAGCCTCAGGTGCGTGCATCGTTGTCACACTCAAGACTCACTGTGATGATAGGAAACATTGGAACACTTCCACTTGCTTGCATTGTGTGTTTTTCCTTTACTTTTTTATTTTTATTTTATTCGGATTGGTGAATCTGGCGAGAAGAGATCTGGATCCGAGATTGATTGCTTGCGTGATTAAAGAATTAATGGTTATTGCCAATTTGGAATTGCTTTTATGATCTGATGATATATTCTTTCTTGATTGGGATGTTTGTTTGACTTCTTTCTTTTTCGATTTGGGTTGCTTTTTTGGGCTTCGCCAGCACATTTTTGTGGCATGTCTCAGTTTATGAAACATTTTCTTAGTTACAACAGGAATAGTCCTTGAGAGGCAATCTTGTTCGCGGTGCCGTTTGGCAATAAATGCGGACACATCTCTTAGCGGGGATTTGAAGTTTGGATTCCCATGTTGTGGGAGACTAGAGACTAGCTCTTTCTGCTAGACTCAACTCCCGTTGGTTTTGAAACGTTATTTGTGAACTTTGTTATTTGTGAATGAATGGAATCCTTAAACTCAAATCATCCTAAACTAGGTTGTAAACGAAAGTAACACTGCGTGTGTTGTTTTTTTTGGGTTACATTGGATATGCGAAATGCTAAAACATTGATTAAAATGTGGAAAGGTGAGCCAGTTGAGGATTGAACCTCTGACTTAGACACTGCATTCTGGTCTCAGCTTGATCCGGTGACATTTGAGCTACAAGCTCATTGGTAAATGACAAGTTAGTGTTAGTAAATTAAAGCAATTCTTTTGTTTCTTGGTGCCATTTAGACTATGTCTCACTTGCTTTCCACATCAGTTGGAAATCACTTGCCTTCCTACTTCCTATTTTTTACTCATAGTAGGTTAGAGTGATGAACATGTTACGTGTATATATATGCCTTCTATATCCATTTGAATCTTCTCACTTTAAGGAAATTTATCACGCAGTATATTTTTCCATGTACTTAATGCAAGGATGAGAATAAATAGCGTCCTAAATATCTTAAAAATTTGGGTGGAATCATATGCTATTATGATTATGATACAGGTACAAATTGGTGCACATTCCTTTACATTTGATCATGTTTACGGGAGCACTGGTTCTCCCTCATCTGCCATGTTCGATGAATGTGTTGCGTCCCTTGTTGATGGTTTGTTCCAAGGATATAATGCTACTGTTCTTGCATATGGTCAGGTATAGTTACAGCTAAAGGAAACACAAGTTAAATGCCATTACACTTATGACTTATTCCTCCTTGGTACGTGACATTTTCACTCCATTGCAGACAGGTTCTGGGAAAACATACACCATGGGCACTGGCTTTAAAGATGGTTACCAAGAGGGAATAATATCCCAAGTTATGAGTTCTCTGTTTAAGAAAATTGACACCTTAAAGCATCAGAATGAATTTCAGCTGCATGTGTCCTTTATTGAGGTCAGTTAATAGCTTTGATACAGCCTACAGCTTTTGTTTTCAAAGTTAAATTGTGCTTTAATATCTGAAATTAAAAGATTTTATATTTGTGAAATTGTTTAGATTAAGCATCTAACAAAAAAATTTAATTGATAAAAGATTCTTAAAGAAGAAGTAAGAGACTTGTTGGACCCATCCTCTATGAACAAACCAGAAACTGCAAATGGACATGCAGGGAAAGTAACTATTCCTGGGAAACCACCAATACAAATCCGTGAGTCATCAAATGGTGTCATTACTCTAGCAGGATCTACTGAAGTCAGTGTTACAACACTAAAAGAAATGGCTGCTTGCCTAGAACAAGGATCATTGAGTAGAGCAACTGGGAGTACAAATATGAACAACCAATCCAGGTTGCTTATGCATTTTCCTTCTCTTCTTTTAACTGCATAAATTCATTTCTAATTAAATATTTTTTATCACCCTTTTGGATTCTTAAGCTAATTCTGGATAAATAGGCTTGGGAAATACTGTTAGAGCATTAGCTGTATAATGTGACGTTCTGATAATAAAGCAAAAGCTAAGAGAAGATATGGTGTAAAAAATATAAATTACTTTTGGGTTTTAAACTCTTCTGATGGCTTAAGCTTTCTACAATCAATCTGAGCTTTCAATTGTTTCCTTTGAAACCAATTCCATATCAAATATTTTCTATTTCTTGTTAGTTAAGGCAAAGCTAATAGATGGAATGATTGGTATATTGCAATTTGTAAGAATGCTTGCAGTCTGCTGCACTTCTAAAGATTTTGTCAATGAACAAATCTAGAATTTACTTGTTGCCATCAAATCAGCCTTCATGATTAAAAGTTGTTCATAAAAATGCTGTTAAATTTATCTTTCTGGAGTTCTCTTCTATTACTTATTCTTCTTCTACTATGTGTCCAACCAGTCGTTCACATGCTATCTTCACCATCACATTAGAACAAATGCGGAAGTTTTATAGTCCTGGTGAGATCAGTTTAAATGATACAATGAATGAAGAATATCTTTGTGCCAAGTTGCACTTGGTAGATCTTGCTGGATCAGAACGAGCTAAAAGAACCGGGTCTGATGGTCTGCGCTTTAAGGAAGGTTAGGCATGACATTTTTCACTTGAATCTTCTAAACCTGATTTTGATCATTATGAATTTTCGAATAATTTTTTCTTTCAATCAGGAGTTCACATTAACAAAGGCCTTCTAGCGCTCGGGAATGTTATTAGTGCGCTTGGTGATGAAAAGAAGAGAAAGGAAGGTGTTCATGTTCCTTATAGGGATAGTAAACTTACTAGGCTTTTGCAGGTTTGAGATCTATGTGTACCTTCCTTCTTTCAGTTTATAATCTTCTATATTATCAGTTATGATGTTGAAAAAACATTCTTTATTTTATATAAATATATATAGGACGTGTAACCCGATTAATAAATGTATTTCCCCCTTGAAATCCCTAGCTAGTGCGTGTTTGGATGAGGGTTGACAAATTGATTTTGAATGAAATTGATTTTACAAAATTAATTTTGGTTAAAATTGATTTTGAATGAAATTGATTTTGCAAAATTAATTTTGGTTAAAATTGATTTTGAAGTGATGTGGTTTATGTTTGAATGTTTTTATCATAAAAACAAGTTAATAGTAAAACTCAGTATAATTTTTTATCCAAAGTAAAAGCTACCTAAAATTGTTTTAATTCAAATTCAACTTTAGACCCAAAATCAATTCCTTAACGTGAAACCAAACATATGAAAGTTTACCTAAAATCACATTAATTGGTATTTCAAGGTGATTCTAGAGAATCCAACGGGAAACCAAACACACACTTATACGTTGATTTTATCTTTTCACAAAGGCCTGTATCTCAAGATCTAGGAATTTCTTATCAGTACAAATTCTTCAGTGCAAAAGCTCACTCATGTTGGATATGTATCATTTTGAATTGAACTGGAATTTATGATCTATCTTGACAATTATAGTTCCCTTGAAGAAAAGAAACAATTATTGTGAGTGTCTGAGTGAGAAGAAAAGACAAATAAAACAGGAAACATATATATGAAAGATTTTATATTCAAATTTTCTTTCTTTTATTTTTTTAACAATTATTTTTGTATTTATGGATAAAATTAAATGATTTTGCAGGATTCACTTGGTGGTAACAGCAGAACTGTTATGATAGGTTGGTTGTTTTCCTTGCATCTATCCCAATAAATTCTACTTTTTCACCTCCCATCATTGGCTTTCAAAAGATAAGCTTCAAGTTAACAATTACTAATCTTCTAAAGATAAACCTCAAGTTAATATTTTCCCCTGCTCT
This sequence comes from Glycine latifolia, assembly GCA_013407115.1. Classification (NCBI taxonomy): domain Eukaryota; kingdom Viridiplantae; phylum Streptophyta; class Magnoliopsida; order Fabales; family Fabaceae; genus Glycine; species Glycine latifolia. Next base: position 8,328,390 of record CM023954.1, read on the forward strand.
GGGAATGATTTTCAGAATATTTGAACCTCTGGTAACTTCTCGGTTTATCGTAAGTGATTGATGACAATTATTAAAATGTTGTACTATGTGCTCTTGTTCCCTCCCGTATCTGTGTCAGTTTGCATCTCAGAACCTGCTATCATATTTATAAATTTCTTCTTACATAATTTTTTCTCCCGTTCCAGCCTGCATAAGTCCTGCTGATATTAATGCCGAGGAAACCCTTAACACTTTGAAGTATGCAAACCGTGCACGCAACATCCAAAATAAGCCTGTTGTAAGTATCAGCTGAACTTTTTATGTTCCTTTTCATTCATCCTACAAAATTGAGATAATTGGTTGCCTTTTCAGTAGACACTAATGCTCGTCTTTTGTATATTCTTCCATAGGTCAATAGAGATCCCATGTCCAACGAGATGCTAAAAATGCGACAACAACTTGAGTATCTGCAAGCGGAACTTTGTGCTCGTACTGGTGGCTCTCCTGAGGAAGTTCAGGTGGCGGGTTTCTGTTAAATCTTTGGCAATGTCTTGCATCAATTTTAATATATTTCCTATAATAAGTTAGTGGCAACACTGACTGGACATGATTTATGATGCACGGTTGGAGATCAATCAATACTCATCATATTAGTTCTTTGAAAGAAAAGGATACTAGCCTTAATTGTACCTAAGTGCTGGGTCTCTTTTTACCTACCCTTATTATAATTGATAATGCAGGTCCTCAAGGAAAGGATTGCTTGGCTTGAAGCAGCTAATGAGGATCTTCGATGTGAACTTCATGAATATCGTAGTAGATGCTCTACTGTAGAACAATGCGAAAAGGATGCATATGTATGCCTCTGATTCTTCTGTTGATAATCTTCTTTGACTCAATTATTTTTTGCTCTAATTTTCAGTGCATAGATATATGCTTTGATCTTATCTGGGTATCATAGCCAGGAGTGAAAGTGACTTCAAGATATTAGCTGCTAGACATTACATCTAAGTCTTAAAATTTCATTTTTTTCAGGAAAATAGCACAGGTAATCTAAAGACTGATGGGCTCAAGAGGGGCTTACCTATCACAGCATCTGATTATCCAATGAGTGAAACAACAGGTCAGCATCTTCTTTGGCCTGAATTTAATAATCTGTTATCATTGCCAATTTTAAAGCTGCAACTTGCTTCAACTTGTTCTGTATCACTGTCTACTGCTTAAATTTAATCAAGTGAGATTATTATAACTTCTATGATTATGGGTTACAATTGCCCATTTCAGCAGGGGATTCAAGGGAAATTGAAGAAGTAGAAAAAGAGTGGGAGCATACTCTTCTGCAAAATAGTATGGATAGAGAGTTACATGAATTGAATAAACGCTTGGAGCAAAAAGAGGTTGTAATACTGCATATGTATAATTAAACACATTTGATATATTATGCATCAACCAATAACACATTTAAATCAACAGAATCATGGATAACTTTTGTTATATAATTTATTAAATTTACTGCAAGAAGTCTTGTTTTTGATGGTTAATCCGAACTCAAAAATAATCATGACAGAAGCATTGAGTGGTTTTCTTCTCTCTTTTGTATATTAATATTCATATTGGGATTGATATTCACACAGTCTGAGATGAAGCTTTTTGGAATACCTGATGCTGAGGCACTCAAGCAGCATTTTGGAAGGAAGATAATGGAACTAGAGGATGAGAAAAGAACTGTGCAGGTTCAATAGAAGTTCTGCAAAGTTATTTTTCTCCTACAGAAGATTCATATTTATATATGTGCCTGATTTATGTATGCAGCGAGAGAGGGATCGTCTTTTGGCTGAAGTGGAAAATCTTGCTGCCAATTCTGATGGACAAATGCAGAAATCAGAGGATATGCATGCCCAAAAGTTGAAAACACTTGAAGCCCAGGTGAGGAAACTTTTTTATTTCCATCTATTTTTCCTTTACAAGATTTGAATTGGAATAATTCTAAATTGCTAATATCTTTTCAAAATATACAATGCTAGATTCTGGATCTAAAGAAGAAACAGGAGAGTCAGGTCCAGCTCTTGAAGCAAAAGCAAAAAAGTGATGAAGCAGCGAAGCGATTACAAGATGAAATACAATCTATAAAAGCCCAAAAGGTTGATTATTGAACTTTTGCATATCATAGTTTTGATCACTAAATATACTCTTATATACTAAACAATGTTGCAGGTTCAACTGCAACATAGGATAAAGCAAGAGGCTGAACAGTTTCGGCAATGGAAGGCTTCTAGAGAGAAAGAGCTGCTGCAAGTATGTCGAGCTTCCTCTTTTCTTTTTTATTTAACTTGTCCCTGATACTCCTCAACTTTATCTTGTGGTAGAGAAAGTTTGTTATTTAATATTTTCCCTACATGAAACTATTGCTTCATTGTCAGTTGGATCTTTTGTTATAAAAATGTAAACATGAATTAATATTTGATTTATAGTTTGAGTCCAAATGGTGTGTGCTGTTCCAAGCTTCTAAGTAACTCAAATTATAGAGGTAGAATTAGAGATTGACCATGTGATGGTTGATCATGACTAATCCAACTCTTAAACATGATTTACTCGTCTGTACTGCATATATGTTCTATGACCTTGTATTAAATATATGTTTGCATAACAGTTAAAGAAGGAAGGAAGGAGAAATGAGTTTGAACGGCATAAGCTGCAAGCTTTAAATCAGCGCCAGAAAATGGTGAGTATTGCTAAGTTGTTAGACGATATATGTTATTGAAGTATTGAACTTGGCCGATATCATTGGCAAATTTGAGTGATTGCTCTGTAAGTCTTTATTCTTAGGTTTCTGTTTAATATATATGATCCTATCAGTAGTTTAACTATGCCCAATTTTCAGCAATAGTTTAGTCACTATTGGGATCGATAGGCCTTTATTTTTGCCAGTTCCTGGGGAAAACATTTGTGGGGGGGGGGGGGGGGGTTTTTACTCCCAGAAAAAATGTTTTTCCTTTTTGTTTTTGAGGTTTTTAATGAAACAAGTGTAATGAAAACTAAAGGAATATTTATTATGTATTAAAATCTACATAGAATAGAAGTACTTATGACTTTGGAGTTTAGAACTACACTGTATGATATGGGTATGGTTCAATTAGTGGTAGCCCAACTGGATGAGGTATCCAAATTGCTGTAACATGGTGTTGGTACAGTCAATTTAAGCACCCGTGCTTAGCTATGTGGAAAATATTAATTAATATATGTTAACACTTTGGCAAGTGTACCAATTTATCCAAGTAATAATAAAAAGGTAAGTCCAAATGTCGAGTTCACAGAGACTTTGATTGTACTCAAAATTTGTATATTTCTAATTTTAAGCGAACAATGAATTAAGTTTGATATTTGTCTAATACTAATGCGGAAACATAAAATTCAACCTAAATAAAGGTAATTAAGCAGAGCACATTAAAGAGATAGAACACAAACACTTGGGGGTGAGTTGTCGATTTATGCAGAATACGGAACATGTTGGGGGCTTAGGCTACCGAAACTACTCTTTGATTCAATGTTTGAGATTTTTCACCATTTAATGTTATTCCAAGTATTACCTTCATCCACTAACTTACCCTAACCATGATCTCTCATGTGAAAGGGCCTAAGTTACCTAATTTCACTCCTAATCCCTTAAATGCTACATCAAATAATTTGCATTAAGAGTAAAGATACATAATTAAGGCTAAATAATATCATTCTATCCCTAGACATGGATTACCTAGATGCTCTTTTCAAGTTCTTAGGGTTTTCCAATGCATAAACCCTATAACATACATGTGCATAGGTGATCAAACCATAAATAAGACAATAAACTCAGAAAAGAGACAATAATATCAAAATAACATTAAATAGATAGTGAGAATCATTACATCAAGAGTGTTTGGTTGCTGAGCTCCCAACAATGAATGATATAGCCTCTCATTGTCATGAGAGGCTTACAAATAAAAAAAGGAAGTGAGAGGAATAGAAGGAAATGGAAGGGGATGAAAGAAAATGGAGGAAGGGGACCCCAAGTGAGTGGGTTTTTCCCTCTTCTTCATGCCCTAGCTGTGTCTTTTGTTTGTCTTTCTTTTTCACAATGTTTCCCCCTTTTTATTCTTCAAAATGTGCACTGTCATGTTTTTTGGAATTAGTCACGCTAAGCCTGCATGTGCGCGCTAAGCCTGCCTGCATGTGCATGCTAAGCCTACATGCATGTGTGCGCTAACCCTCCTTATGCACACTAAGCCTGCATGCATGTGCGCGCTAAGCCTTCATACTCCATATTTTTAATCCATCTTCTATATCTCTATTGTATTATTTTTTACAAAAAAATACAACCAACACACTATAAATCAACTAATTTTAGCATCTACTTGATAAAAGTTCGAAAGAAGCTAAATTCCGACGTTTTAATTGCAAAAGAAGTGTTAAAAGAGGGAAAAGAAGATAATTGTTATGTGATTTACATGTAAAATTTACGTATGCATGACAATTATCAATATAGAATGCATGTTATACCTTATTTTGCTAGACATTCTTTTAGAGATTAATATTCACTCATGTATAAAATTAAACTTTGTCTGCTTCCAGAATTAAGTATTCATAAATAAATATTCTTCTAAAAGCAAAATAAAACATTGTTTTTGAATGAGGTTTTAAAAAGCCAAATCAAAATGACATGCATTAATACATCTGTTTTCTGTTCTTTCTACACAACATGCATAACCATCAATGGTTTTTTTTGACTTCTGTGGTTATTATTATATTTAATGACTGAATATTTCCTTTAGGTCCTTCAAAGAAAGACTGAAGAAGCTGCAATGGCCACCAAGAGGTTAAAGGAGTTGTTAGAAGCTCGTAAATCTTCCAGCCGAGACACTTCAGGTTTGGTTTGTTTTTAGCACAGCTGACACTCCCTTTTAATGATTGGCATGTCCTCTTGCATGAGACATGGGGAAGTTTATTGGATCATTTGAAATGGATAATATTTTAAAATGCCTTAAGTGGAGGAAACTGTCTTTTAGTGAAGAACATGGGGATTTTAGTGCACTTACTCTTATCTTTTATTTATTATTCTAATTCTAGTTATACTTCATCTTCCAGGTTCAATGAATGGAAGTGGAACAAATGGACAGGTAAAAAACTTTCATCTCCTTAAATTTGCTTGATTATCCATGCTAGTCATAAATAAGTTTTTGATTCTTTAGAGCAATGAGAAGTCCTTACAACGGTGGCTTGATCATGAGCTGGAAGTCATGGTAAAAGAGCATGAAGTTCGTTTTGAGTATGAGAAGCAGAGCCAAGTGTATGCAACATATATACCGTAGTTATTTTACTTTCTGATTGATCTGTATTGTAATATTTAACATTGTGATGCAATCTTCAGGCGAGCTGCGCTTGCAGAGGAGTTGGCTATACTAAAGCAAGTAAATGGGTTTGCAGCCAAGGGTCTCATTCCTCCCAGAGGAAAGAATGGATTTGCTAGGTCTGTTTTTTTTATATATATAAATATAATTAAATTTGTTAATGCTTTCCTCATTACTTTTTGAAAATTTTTAGCTCTTTCAAATAATAACACGTGCAATATAAAAGGAAAACATTTCTCTCTTCCTTATTGCTTTTAACACCTGTCATTCTTCTCAGAGCATCCTCCATGTCAGCAAATGCAAGAATGGCCAGAATAGCTTCACTTGAGAGCATGCTGAACATATCATCTAATTCACTTGTAGCAATGGCTTCTCAACTTTCTGAGGCAGAAGAACGAGAACGCGCCTTCACTAATCGTGGACGCTGGAACCAGTTGCGCTCAATGGGAGAAGCCAAGAATTTGCTTCAATATTTGTTCAATTCTGTTGGAGATGCTAGGTGCTTTGTTTAACCTAAATATCTTTAATCTCTCTCTCAAAGAGGAGATATGTGCATTAGTCAGAGTGGCCAAAATTTGCATGTTTTTATCTCCATATCTGATCTAATTCAAACTTGTTGATTCTGTTTTATTTATACGAAGGTCAGTAATTCATGCAACAAACAAACAACAACAAAAGCCTTTTCCCTCTAGGGTCAGTAATTCATGCAATACATTAGAAAAAAAATTTACCATATTTTGTCCACTTTTTGTATTAATGGAATAAAGTAGAGAGAGAGGAGGTGGAATCCAAGATGCACATACAAAAATACTTTTATGGATATACCATTTACGTGAATTTGTTATTGTTCTCTTTTCACATGCATAGATCTGATATCTTGCTAATTCATTGATTCTGCTACACTAAAATTTACGTGATAGAATGGAAAATATGTGTTTTAGGGCTTGCAAGTTTCCCATAATACCTGGAATCTTGTTGCTGGTTTGATCTCCATTAACATGGTTTTTGCAAGAACTGGACAACCAATAAACAAGCAGGAAAAGAATTGCTTTGAATTGTCTTTTTCCCTTCCTGCTGAAGGTCATAATATTTAGTTTGTGAGGTTTGATTTATTAAAGTTACCATAAAAAATAAGTGGAATGTATATGAATGTTAAATTACAATATAGAGTCATCTTTTTTCCTGTTTTTATATAACATGCTTGTCTGTTGAAATTTGAAGTGTTAGATGTTAACAACAGGTGCCAACTGTGGGAAAAGGACACTGAGATCAAGGAAATGAAAGATCAAATGAAAGAACTTGTAGGTCTATTACGGCAAAGTGAAATGAAGAGAAAGGAAGCTGACAAGGAACTAAAAGCGAGAGAGCAAGCTGTTGCAACCACATTGGCGACGCCAACGAATGTAAGATCTTAGCTGCTTAAGATTAAAGCAAAAAACAACTAAGAAATTAAAATAAATAAATAGTTGTAGTGCTGCTGCCAAACAGGTTGGCTTCTGACAAAAAAATTAGGCTTGTGAACTGAAGAAATTAACCTTGGCATAGCACCTACAGTTCTTGGCAAGCCCCATCTAGATGACTACTTGCAAACCAAGTAGTCAGACTCGAAGCTCAAGTTGAATAACTGTCCACTAGCAAATAAATAAACCTCAAGTGCCATTGATCTTGTAGCTTAATCAGTGCCGACTCAAGTCTTTTAGACTTGAGTTTGATGTTGACACTAGGTCACCTTTCCCTCTCCCTACCAAGTGCTTGCACCTCAATGTAACAACAGAAATTCAAATAACCAAAACAACTGGAGGCCAAAACCCACAAGATTAAATGTTGCTTAGACTTGACTAAGCTATTGTTGGCAGAAAATGTTGAGAACATAGAGGAGTAAACAGAGTGGAGTAGAAAATTGTTGATTATAATGGATAGGAAGTCAGTTTCTTCTGATTTTCATACCATATGAGGGGAGAGGAAAATATTATGGAACCATAATCAAAATGGGTTGCGATTCTTTTGTTAACTACTCCATGTTTTACTTTTTTTGGTGATTAAAAGAGCCAAAAACCCAACAACTCACATTTTTGCTCTAAACAAGTATAAAGTAACCTTCATTCCAAATTTTCTGCCCCCCTATTTTTTTTTATCTATTCATTTTCCATTCAACAGAGCGCACCCTCGATAATTCCCTACTGATCACCAACAAAAGTATTAAAATACCTCTAAAATGAAACTATAAATCTATATCTATAATATTATCAAAAGTATCAAGTTACTAATCCTAATTGGTAAATCACCTTAGATAAGTAGGACCCACTAAGGTCATGGACTAACAGAATCAGCCTAATAATCAGAATAATAAATTTCTATAATCTTTAAATTTAAGGGCAAATTATAATCGCTTATCATGCTTAAATTACACTGCCCTCCCTTTTATTTTGAAAAATTTACACCAAATTAGAGATGAAAATGTGCTACACTTTGGTTTATTTTAATATTAATATAAACAAGCTTCTTAATAGCAGTGAGCAACTATGAACAAGTCCCTCAAGGGCAATTTTCCTCTTACTGGCTCTTAGTGTTCCCAATAGCCTTCTTCCTACTTAAATTATGAAAAGCTTATGATTCTTAGGTTTTTATATAGCTTTATAGTGACTATCTCCTTTAATGGGAATTTTGTCTCTAATTGTCTTGATTTTATCTGAGACTAACTTTTGGATAGGATCTGTTACTTTTATGAATTATTGTAATTTTCATCAATATATAGCTTTCATTGTCAGCTGTTAATTTATCATCGCTCTCTGTCAACAGGGAAACTCTCCAAATTCATTGAAACACTGTGCGGAAGACATCGAGGAACCTTTATCTCCAGAGTCTGTGCCAGTACAGAAACAGCGCAAATATATGCCAGGCATCACTAATGGCCAAGTGAGGGAATCAGCAGCATTTGTAGATCAGAGTAGAACGGTAATTTATCTCCATTTATATTAAATTGGTATATGTACCTTCGTTTGGCCAAGGATGTGAGATTTGCTATCAATGCAGATGATACCCATTGGGCAACTGTCAATGAAAAAAACTAGCAATTGTAGGGCAAGCTTCTGGCAAGCTATGGAGGTGGAAAAGAAGCCACCATCAGTGGCTAGTACAATTTAAATGGAAGTGGCAGAAGCCTTGGAGACTTTCTGAATGGATTCGGCACAGTGATGAGACAATCATGAGAGCAAGGCCACGTTCGCAGGCTTTGCCATATATAATGTGAATCTGAATGTTATTGTGATCATCCATTTGCTTTGGCTCAGCGTTCATTTTTTTAACCTACAAGAATGATCCTAGAAATAAGGCAATAAAGAAACAAAAACTAGGTGCAGGTAATAACCCTTGTCCCATACAACCTTTCAAAAATTATATTCTAACTTATCCTACTTTTGATACAAACATATATGACTTCGTTATAACTATCCAAAAAATTTCTATTTCCTTTATTGGTGAATAAAGATGCATTGATCTGGCATTCTGACTCTACTTATTTCTAGTTGCAGGGTGTAATATTAATGGTTGCTGACAAATAACATTATATATACTGCCCGAATGTTGAAAATGTTTCCCTTGTTTGCTGCATATGGAGCATCTTGTGAGGTGTGTAAAAATGTTGCCGAGGGCTACCCAAATAATCAATGGATAGGAGATATTTGTTTGCTTGGAGGCATTGGTGAAGATCTTGTTAGACAAATTATCTTGGAATTTTTCTGTTTATACTTTATACCAACACTAGAAGGGGAAAAAAAGGAAATATTCTTCAAGTCTTGGAAATGTGTATTGAGGGTCTTCTATTTGTTACTTGTAAGTTTCTTTGGTCATAGTATGTTTGTCAATCATTGATTTTTGTTGATAAAAATACTGTAGCGTTCCTCTGCCACAAAGCAACAGAAGGAAAACTCTTCTGTTTTACCTCTAGGTCTTGTGTGTAAAGAACATTAACTATATTGAAAGAGATTGTAATTTACCATAACAGAGTTTGTAGCAAGAGAAGGATGATACCCAACCGATATGCTATATACACTTGTTAATCAATCCCCGCACCCCCCCCGGCTTACGTAACCAATATTGAACCATTCCCTTTATCCCTGGCAATGTATTTATTTTGTACTGCACGTGGAATACTCGTTTAGAAGAACTTGTTCAGTTTATTTGAACTTATTTTAGAATATAAACACTTGTGTAAATGTATAAGAAAACTTATGTCCAAGCTAAGATAACTTGCAGGAGTGATATTGAATCTTTTGAGCCCTTGATGCATAGCAGTCAAACCAAAACCGTGCAGCATCCTGACCACGGGTACGTGATATGCGTCATTTATTTATTTTTTGGCTATATACACAGCAGTTCTCTAGTTGAGAAAATTTTCTTCTCAAGTTACTTTCAAATGGAGAGACCATCACAATGTAATACTTTGAGAATGGGGTCAATTTTATACAACGGCCAAAAAAACTTGGGTCTTCGGCTGCAGACACATTTATTAGATCTGTAAACAATGCTGCCCTGAACAGAATTGCCTATAATTATAAGCGTAAAACAATCAAACTATCATAATTCAAGAGAATGCTTGGCAAAAGAATGGACATCATAAATAAATAAAGATTTTTAACATTTAATAGCCACCTAAATGTATACATGCCTATAATACGTTATTACATACAAAATCAGCAGAAAGAGGTGACGTTGATTTATTTTTTAATTTCGTTTTTAATTAATATTTTCAAATCATAATTACAAAGACAACACATCATTTTCTCGTTATTTCTCATTTCCAAGATGTTAAGAAAATGGTGAAAACAAGAGCTATTTTCACCATATCTTTGTAAATTTTTGAATATGCAAAACAAATTGAAAATAAAGTCTCATTTTTGTAATTATTATTTAAACATATCAACTCAAAATAAACGCAAAAATTATCCCAAAAAATTACATCAGGTACTGTTGGCCCAAACAGTAACTAACACATTGGAATCAACACAGACATCCCAAATGTGACTCAGACAATTCTGTATTGATTGGTATGGTTTACAGCATTGAAGTCTTCAAAGGACCCAGTTTGGCAATTCACTCTACTATGACAGTAGCATGATTTTTCCAAGGATCAAAGTATAAGGCAGACAAAACTCAGAAGTTCGTCTTAATGATGCACAAAAAACGTAGCATCACGATGGAAGATGGGCAACCTTATACCCAACAAGCACTGTGATTAACAACACCAGTATGCATAGTGCTCGTCTTTACGATGGTTACTAACAAGGCCTCCACACTTCAAACAGATGAAGCTGCTTCCATCAGCGACTGCATCCAACACTACTTGCATCCTGCCACTTTCTGCCAGTATGGAAGTCCCATGAGCATCAGGTTCTGGGGTAATTGATGGGTTGGTAATGTTATTGGCAGGTGGTTCAATCACTACAGGCTGAGCTTCAGCAATAGCACACTCAGCAAACAAAGAAGCCAGCTGATCAACTGCAGCATTCTCTTGCAGTCTACTTCTATACACCTCACGAGCACGATGCAAGGACTGAAAAACAGCTTCATCACCACCTCTAGTCTTCATTGCTACAACCACCTGTTCCAATTATAGGTAAATATCAGCCGCCAAAAAGAAGTGCAGATAGTTTTTTTCTTTTTGCTTAGGTTTTCTCATTTGGCAAGTATATTGCACTTTCTGCAATCATGATTTATGTTTCACATATCACAGCATGCAAATCCTCTATGGAATGCTGGAATGGTTGATCGCATCACTTTTTATCATCTAGGTTTTAGAGACATAGGAATCAAAGATTAAACTGTCACATGTCACCAAGCCGATCATAATATATGACTGTGTTTGTTTGAATGCATCAGTGAAATATGACCTCTCGGAATGTGTTACAAAAAAAAGATACTACCATGGGCCATGACTTCATCAAATACTCTAAATATATAACAAGAACTCCATTTTGATGATGCAAGCAGAGACCCTTTAAAAAGTATGAGCTTATGTTTCTGCGCAATGTGCCTCAAATCATGTAAATGTTTACTTAGGTAATCTTGGTAGTTTAGGGTACATTGGGAGTTGGGAGAGGAAGGAAGGAGAAAGAATCTAATAAAAATGAAGGGAGAAAGAAGGGAAATGTACAGGGATTAACTAATAAGTTTACTTATCATTGTTTAGACATTTAAAATCCTCCAAAGTCCTATAAATAGTTGAAATTTAAAATGTTCATAAAATTTAGTAAGGGACCAAGGGTTTGGGGAGTTGAATGAGAATCTTGAATGTTTATCAAGATACGTAGTTTGGTATGCATATTCTTTTGAGATTGAAGCACATATTAGAGATACTTAACACTTGTCTTTGCCACTCCTACAAGAAGTTGGAATGTCCACACAGAAATCCAGGAGGAGAGTGATTAGCATACATTAGTGCAAGAAAAAATCTTTTCTTTTTATTCATAAGCTCAGTCAGTACGAATTTTTATTATCTATTTTAATCCAAAATAAGGTCATCCAAATCGGTTTGGCTTATTTTGAAGAAATAATCACTAAAAACTAAGCTATACCAAGTAAGAAATTAAGGTATGTCGCCTTTTTGAGAGAGTTTCTGAAAAATAAACAATTATTTCCTAAAAACTAAGCTTTACCAAGTAAGAAATTAAGATACGCTACTAATTGATTAAGGGAAGTTGCCAACAGTTGTTCCACCCTCTTAGAACTATATTCTGGTCAACGGTCATCTAACTTGACCCGAGAACTGTCCAAGTATTATAAACACTACTTAGGCTATAGTTCTAGTTAGTATGGCATCTCAACAGACTTTACTTAATGCCAGTATAGTATTTTGAACCTATGGCTCATCTTTGTGTATCACCTTGCTTGTTCTGTCAGGCATATATGTGGAAGGGGATGTTTGAAATTCCCATAGCCACATTGCTTGATGCCTGCCTCAATCACTTGGGTGCGATTTAAACACCTATTAGGCAACTTCACTTAATGTCAATTGATTAAGATAAACCATTAAAACCTAAAACACCCTAAAGCAAAGCTTTCGAGGGAGTTTGACACACAAGACAAGTGAGATATCCCAGTATCAAATTTCAAAATCCCCCAAAATGCTTGATGCAACAATAAAATCCATTCATATAATCTATAGGAAACCCAAGAATTTGCATGCGTATGCTAATTTGCACCAAACTGGCACTGCACTGCAAATTGTAAATATGAATTCAAACCAAGACTATCTTACTGGAAAAAACACCAGCATTAAAAAAATCCCTATTTTTTCTCAATTTCATTCATTTAGCAACTTATAGAACTGTGATTCATTCCACAACAATTTTACTACGAATTTCCTTTCCAACCCTAGAGCGAGAGTTTTGCAGACTCGGCCACTTTGTGTTAAGGAAGATGAACATTTACAACATAGAACGCAAATTACCAAGCCTCAAATATTGAAATGAGAATCAAAGGCAAAAATCTTGCTAAAAATAACAATTGGAAATGAAGAGAAAGAATAAAAGAAAATTAAGAAGAAGAAGAAAGATTACAGCTTGGAGGGCTTGGGAGGGTTTGCCTTGAGTGATGAGCTGGCGAGCCATTGTGAGCAAATCGCTAACGACGTCAGTTTGGCCGGAACTCGATGCCTGCGGCTGAGGCTGCGATGATGATGATGACTCTGCTTCCACCATTTCTGAGTCCATCATATGATCTTTCTTTCTTTCTTGTATTATTATTATTATTCTCTATCACTATCACTATCACTTTGATTCCTAATGATAACAATTACTATTAATGTGTCATATCTTGATTGTTTGATAGTAAAATCTAAAATGAATTATGATGAATATAACTGGACTAATGAAAATGCAGGGGTTGTAAAATATCGTGCTGCTAGTTCTAGCACGTTCTGCTGCTGCTCTGTCTATTTCTTGCAGCGACAACAAGCATATTTATGATGTCACCTTTAATTGGGGTTTAGATTGGGCTGGGCTCCTTATTAGGTCCTTGGGCTAAACCCAGAAGTTGACCCACTTGCAATACTAGTAGGACAGTCACATCGATTAAGGGCTGCTATTCTCACCTCCTTTTTATTCTTCATCTTTTCATCCCTTACTTTAAAAATGTAGCAAATTATCATTTTACTCTCACCTATATTTTCTCATTCTCTTATATACATAACAAAAACACATTTTTATTGTATATTATTCACAACGGGATGTGTTTATGTTGTATTAGGGGTGTGTCCTCCATACATAATGAAAACACGTTTTGATTGTGTATATATAATGAAAATATATTTTTATTGTATATAATGTACAATAGAATAGAAGTTGTTCCGTTCGTTGGAAACGGAGGTCCAGTAATGAAACTGGGTCTTAATGTACGATCAAGGTTCTCTCTCTCTCTGAATGCTATGGAAGTTGCAGCACCCAAAGGAAGATGAAGATCACAGCAAACAACACGACACAAGTGGTGTGCAGTGTGTGCTTGTGTGAAAGGAAAAGAGAGAGTCAGAATATGTGTGTACCTTTCACCAAAGAGGAGAGGGGCTTTTTATATTCACTGGTCTGCAGATAAATGAGGAAACTGGTCCGATTCTTGGTCACGATCTTCGAAAGGATGAACAGATATATTGGATGTTTGTTGTAAATAACCTCCTGTATCTTCTTTGATTCTGTGAATATTTAGGATTCTGATCTTCTTGGGTCTTTCCTTTAATAACTCGTTTTATATTTACCTTGGGCCTTTTAGTCTTTGGCCCAATATAAAATATCCGTAACAGAAGTATAAGGTATTTTTGGAATAAAAAAAATAACAAACAAAATATGAGGTAAAAAAACAAGAATCAATAGGAATAGCATGACCCGAAATCAGTCCAAGCTCCTTTTAAGTAATACCTAAAGGTGGATGAAAGAAAAAGAAAATTTATTTATTGAAAAAAATTGAATAGAAAATAGGCATTTGAGAGAAAAGTGATGGAGGACAACCATAACAATAATAGCTCCACTTCTATCCAAACTCAACTCAAGTAATGACATAAGTTGAACGCCGAATAGAAAAAAGTAAATCCTTAAACTTTTCTCAACCAATAAAAATAAGCATCACTAAAAAGTGTCAAGTTATTATCCTTTTGGGTCGGTTCTTTTAATATTTTTCTGTTGATTTTAAAATCCTTGCTGCTCACCTAACTCTACCACTGGCACTGTGCTGCAGCAAAATCACTTGCACCCCACAAACACCTATTACCAACCATAGACTGCGGCATTCCCATGAGATGAACCCACTTAGCCGACTTCTCCATATTGCAACAAAATGTCCATTTTATAATACCTATATTTATCAATTGGTTAGAGATAATCCTTTAAGAGAAATAAATTATGTACTACTAATATAAATTTTTTACATAATCATTCAATTATAATTCATTTATTGACTTTTAAAATAATTATTTTAAAATAATTCAAATAATAATTTGTTATTGAATGATAATAAAATTATTTTATACTTTCAATAAATAATCATTAACCTCATCCTTTAAACATTTTTTTCCCAACAAAAACATTATCATTTTAAAAAAATCCCTCTCTCAAAGAGTCCAGCAAATGAATAAGTTTATTCCATGGCAATGTCAAGTCGTACACATTTCCTATATATAATTCGTTTTCCAAGAAAAAGGCTTCCCACTTGGGTTATTTGCATGTACCCGTTAACATTTGAAACCTTACAAAACCAAGAACAGTGCCTAGTGACAAGGCTTTGTTTAGATGAATCTCACGCAGTTAATTATAAAATTATGCAATTGTTGGTCTCTTTTTGAGCTGGAACGCGGCATGGCCATGCATCGCTGATCTGCATTCACTACCCATCAATTCCAAATTATGGGAGCAGTTGAGTTAATTTGCCTTCTCTTCCTTTTCTTTTATCAAATGAACAGAAAACTGTCTGAATTAATGTCTGATCAATCAGTGCTATATAAGATTGCGAAAGTTATGCTGTGTATCAATAAATTAACATCAATTTAGAAATCTACATATGAAATATTGTAATTTCACTAATTTTGTCTTTAGTTCACTTCCCATTTGAGTTACTTAATTTTGAAGCATTAGAGAACAGGGCCATTAGCTACACGATCATCTTATGGAAAGAAGAAAAAAGATAGTGTGTGTGGTAGCTAAGAAAAACAAATGTGGCATGGCTTTGGCACCGCGAGCAATTGCTTATCCCTGAATTAGCACAAATTTTAGGACCATATATACTTTGGAAAAGCCCCTTTTTTCTTGGCAATTTAGATTCTTTGTCTTTACTGTTGTTGGAGCACCTTTTCTTGACAACCTTGTGGTGTTAATGTTTGCAAAATTGTTGAATAGTAATATTGTTTGAATTTGATAGTTTGATTTCGATTAGGTACAACTAGTGCAAGTGGAATCTGATCACAGTTCGTTTGCCAACACACGCAGCCTGCTAGGTAGAAGTCATATTGCCGGCCCGAGAACATTTTATTTTATGTTTTTTTTTTTTCATGAAGAACATTTTAGAGAACACTTTATTATTCATACTAATAAATCCCCAATACCAAATTAATAAAGTAAAAGATCAATTCAGTTCTTAGAGTTCTTGACTTTATCAAACTGTTAATAATTTATATTTTAAACTTGTCACCGATATCTAATTATCCTAAAGGTATAAAATCAATCATAGTTTCTAAATTTAAAAATCAGACATTAATTTCAACTTAGATATCGTCAAAAATTTGAAATTAATTCATTGAGATAATGAGATTCATTTAAAAAGTTAATTTCTTTTAACAAACATTCTTCCATACACACAACTCTAAAAATTGAATAGAATTGTTCATATACTTAAATAATAAGATTATTTGCCAGTCATATCACATTCTATTATATTACAGTAAAATTAGGATTTAAATTGAGTTACATTTACTGAAATAAATCACTAAATTTGATTTTGCCTATGTGACCAAAATGACTCATTGTACAAATTTCAATGACTAGATGGAAGTTGTAATCTGCCATGCTCTGAGTTCTCCGAGCCACCCAATTGGATAACAGAAAATTATGCTATAATGGCTATATGATGCACACATTGACTTGAAATATAGATATTATCAGAACATGGATGGACGGATCATCACAAAGCTCAGTTCCAATTATACAGTACACAGGAAGTTAAAGAAAAGAAAAACAAAGAATTGCAACCCAAATGCCTAGGGCATCTAATTGTGAATGGAATGTTGAAAAGGAAGCTTACAAGGGATGAGGCCATGAAACCACAAGAAGGGACACATTCTTGGTGTTGCAAAGAACTCAGCACACTCTATCACTGATCTCTGAAACGGAAGATCAGGAATACAATTGTTCCTAACATCAAGAATCCCTCTCTGAATCAGCATCCTACAAAGTGGCCCCACAAGTGTGAAATAGTTATTAGATAATGAAAAGTTGACCAAATTCACCAATCCTACACACACCACTTCTGGCACCATGCCATACAACAGATTACCACCCAAATTGAGCACCTCCACCTTCTCAAGACAACTCAAAGATAAAGGCAAAGGACCAGTTAACTGGTTGTTGCCAACATCAAACACTGTGGCCTCTTCGAGAAAACCAATCTCATAAGGCAAACAACCAGTTAATTGGTTGTTTAGTAAAAGCACTTCACTTAGAGTAGCCAAAGCCTTGGGAAGACTTCTTGGAATTGGACCCATGAACTTGTTGTTTGCTAAGGTGAGCAAGAGAATATGAGTGGAGGCTAAGTTATCCGGCAACCCTTGAGTGAAGATGTTGTTGTTTATGAAAAGGACTTGGAGGTTTTGTGTGAAAATTTGTGGTGGAACTGCCCCAAAGAAAGAATTGAACCTTAAGTCCAAGAATGTTAAAGTGTTCATGCCTAGAACAGCAGTGGGAAATGGACCAGATAATTGGTTGTTGCTAACATCAAGCTCATATAGGTAAGGGAGTTTGGCTATTTGGGGTGAGATGGTGCCACCAAAATTGTTGGAATTTGCATGGAAGAGAGCAATATCAGGGAGATTATCAATGAAGCCATCAAGGGTGGAAGCAGATAGTTGGAAACCATTTAAGTCAATAGAAGCCAAAGCAGTGGCAGAACTATTGTCTGGGGGGGGTGTCACAGTAGAAGCCTTTGTAGCTGCATATATCTGATCCTACCCAAGTTTTGGTCACTCCTAGTGGATCTGAGGTGATGTTGGACTTGAATTTTTGGATTATTGGATACACTACTTCAAGTCTTTGGTCTGCAAACACAAGGGGAGGTGAAGAAGCTGGAACTGCTTGAATGGTTGTCGATTTTTGACATGGTGTTGTGTTTGCGTCCAATTGGTGGTTGTTGTTGCAACCTTTGGCTGAGCCACCACCAACAATTTTGCTTCTGTGGCCACTACTACTACTTCTGAATTTGTGTGTGTCTATGTTAACATCATGTGGTGACATGTGAATAGGAAGAGACACCAAGAGGATATACAAAGTTGTGAGCAAAAATTTTGCAGGCATGCTTCTTCTACTCATGTTGTCTACACTTTATTTGGTTTTGAAGCAAAGTAGGCAGAAAAGAAAGAGGTGCAAGTTTATTAGGCCAACTTTCAACTAGCACTTCAGCGTGTGTGTGTATAAACAAAATGATTGGGTGGATAATAATCCAGACAAGTATCTGGGTCTTGGAATAGTATGAATATGATACACCATACTTTATATACTTTCTGCTATTGTACTACCATCCAGTTTCGTCACATGGGCGTCATATTTAATTCTAGACATGATATTTATCAAAATCAATTTATTTGGTGTTAATAATACCAATATATATGTAATTAGTTATTTGAAATAATTTAAACTTAAAATGTCTAAAAAAGAAATAATTTAAACTTAATTTAGCAGTATTTAATTTCAGTCATTATTTTTTTTAGATAAATAATCAAATTCATCCATGAAAATGTGACGTAGTGACAAATTGATATCTAAAAGATGAAAAAAATAAATTTAATTCTTGAATGTGCAAACAAAATACAAATTAGTCTTGTCGATAAAATTGTGAAATTATTTTGTTATTAAGTTATAATGTTTAGAGATTAATTTGTTATTAAATTATCTACAAAACTAATTTTTCACACTTGTTGTATATTTAGGAATTAAATTTAATTTTTTCAATTTGTAAAGAATAATTTTTCATCATCTCACACTTTCAGGATCATTTTGATTATTTATCTCACTTTTATGATCATTTTGATTATTTACCCTATTTTTAATTGAGCATCCCTTGGTTGGAAGAGAAGATTAAATAAAGTCGCCTATTAAGATAATAACTATATTACTAATTATTGGGACAGTGATTGGGTAAGATTTAATTTAAAATGATGATTTCAGAATTTGATCCCTTGATATTATAGATCAATAGTCTAAAGTTACAATTCACTTTCCTTATTACTAACCATTATTTAACAAAATAAAATAATTAACATCACTTACAAAAATGGTTATTCAAGTGAGCCCGCTACCATTCATGTTAATAATCCTGGGTGTGTAGCAACGGAATAAAATTTATTACTATATTGATTGATATAAAAAAATTAATACTATTATTTTGAATTACCATTGCTATTTTTTAGCAAATGGATAAAAACACTTATCATAGATGAGTTAGAAATGAGTATCTTTCATTACCAATACCTCTTTTAGCTTTTATTGCAATTTCATTTTACTTTTTTTAGACTATATGTATTTTTATGAGAAAAAATTATGTTTGAGTCATGTAGGAATTTTATGAGGAAAAAAACTCCCCTTCCAAATATTAAGCACAATGTATATTCAAAACTTGAATTTTTTATGCATTTTTAAGTATTTTTTTTGTGTTATCCAACTCTTAAATTTGAAAGTATTTGTTAAATTAAAATGATTCTGTATCAATTGATTCATGTATTCGATAGTGTTACCTTATATTGTAATATAAATGGGTGCAAATGAATGCTGAATTAAAAACACAAGAAAAGCAACTTAGAAGAAAACACAAGAAGATTAGTTTCCTTGTAAAGCATGGAGTTAATTGTGAAAGATGTTTAATTATCTTCTAATTTGGTTTTTCTCATAAAACAAGAGATTCTTCTTTGTACCGCTTATATTTTGTTTGGTTAAATTTATTAATTTTCTCATTTTTACAACAATTATACTTCCATCATTTTTTTAATCAATTTAACTATTTAAAAATAAGGTATTAAATATTTTTAACTGTAAGATGTTAAACAAACTTATTTCCTAAATTTTAACATTATTAACTGGCATTTAAAAAAAAATCCTCCAATAAAAATAATCAGAATTTTTAGAATTTCTATCATATGTAATCTAAATTATCTCCTTTATGCTGTTGCTATTTACACGCTGATATTTTTCTAAATACACTCCAAACACCCTTTTTATCTCTCAATTATTCATTATATCATTTTTCTTAAAGAAATACACCTCTTTTACTTTTTAGAAATGTATTTTCAGAATTACATATACATATTCCTGAAATGTATCTCCAGAACTATGATTCATAATTATGGAATAGATATATATTTTTCAATAAAATATTACTTGAGAATTAAGATGGTTGATGAAAAATAATAAAAAAGATGATAAAAGCTTATTTTATACCCATGTTTGCTAGTCTTATTTTCATCCTATCATCAGTGTTCTTTAAATCCTATATAAAATCTTATTTTATCTTATTTTTATTATTCTTTAAATCCTAATTTTAAATTATCTTCACCGTATATTCATTATATAATACTGTATTTTCATTATTATTTTACAATATTTTGCATTTTCCTTCATGGACAATGTGTTTCATGGTACGTTCATCACTAACTTCATGTGACATTGAATCGTTGACATAGACTTGGATTAGAAAATGAATGATAGCACTTAAAGGAAAGAAACCATCATCAAAAGTTTTGCTTTGGAATTACAATGTATAATATATAAAGTTAGTGATGAATATATCTTAAAACACAATGTCACATCAAGGGAAATACAAAATATTGTATAATAATGATGGAAATACAATATTATATAATAAATATATGGTGAAGATAGTTTAAAATTAGGGTTTAAAGAATAATAAAGATAAGATCAAATAAGATTTTATATAGGATTTAAAGAACACTAATGACAGAATGAAAATAAAACTAACAAATATTATATAAGATAAGTGTTTATCATCTTTTTTTTCTCGTCAACTATCTTAATTCTTAAGTAATATTTTATTATAATAATATATATCAATTCTGGAAGTATATCTCCAAAACTATGAATCATAGTTCTAGAGACATATTTATGAAATAAGTATATATAATTCTGGAAAGTAAAATGTGTGTACTTTTTTTTACGAAAAATGGTAATGGATAACGGAATATGGGGGTGTACTTGGAAAAATGGAGGTGTAAATATTAACAGGCTTCAAAGTTTAGTATTTGTATTGGGCCCTTTAAACTAAGTAGAGCCCAAGCAACCGAGTCATGACGTAGCAAGTTCTCCAATCTCATTAATAAAAGATTAAAATATTTTCTGATGATGTTTATGTACATGTTTTTTTCTATTTTTTTGTCTTTGTAAAATCAGGATTATTAAGTTGTTAGTCTTAAGTGTGGGTGTCGGATCTGCATTTGTTAATATGTACTACATTGTTGTGATACTTTTTTAGCATCCTAAATGCTTCTATAAGTGCTGTCATACATCTTCAATGAATTATCTACTGATCTTTTGGGGAAAAACACAACCCTCTTCTCCAAGAGATTCTTTCAACACGTGGTATCACATTAAGGGAATAACACAGTTAGTTCCACAATTCGCCTATTCCCAATGATGGAGTTGAGGAGCTGGTGCTAAAGGGAAATCCATCCTTTCATGTGGAATATCACTTCACACAACTATTGTTGGGCTGATTCTCTCCTAGTGAGGCCGAAATCCATTTTTTTCTTTTCATCGTATATAGGGTTACTAAGAGAGGTAAAAGATATATGAGAGTGGTAAGTGAGAATTTGAAGAAAAAGTGGTGTGGGATCCGCAGCTTTTCACCAGTCCAACCAGGATTGTTAGTTCGAGCAATCAGATGGTTAATCTTGTCTGATTGAGCTTAAATTTTAACTAGAGATTCCCAACATTGTTTTTCAAAGTGTACGATGCGAGATTCACAATTTGAGTGTTGCTGAGTTCCCAGAAAATTTGTGAACAAATGCTATATTTCTGGTAACGTTTTTTTTTAACTCTTCTTTGTTGTTTATTGTTGTTGATGTCTTTGGGCCCTTCTGGGTGATCATTTGATATTGTGGAAGAGTTATGAATATTTGTGGACAGTATTTGTAAGATTACTTTTGTTCATTAATAGTGAAAATTTTACTTTTGCTTCCCATGAATTTTTTCATCTCTCACCTTGAAAGGTTTTTCTCACGTTAAATTTGGTATTCCTTGTTCTTTCTTTACTTTGATTATTTTGTTAATGTGTTTGTTCTGCTATAGTGAGATTATATTGTTGTCATTGTGTGATGTGGTATTCACGGCGGAGGTGCGCTTCTCCGCTACCACCAAACAGCGACAAACAACAAAAAACTGGGGAGTCTCGATCTTGACCTAGAATCAAACGATAAGTGCGGAAACGTAAATCACAAAAACAGAAGCAAGAACAGGAGAGTAAAACACAACAATGGTTTTACGTGGGAGGGAACCTCAATGAGGAAAACCCACGGGACCTTGTCCAGAAACTCCACTATCAAAATAATGGTTACAAAGCACTCCACGGCCACAAGCCGGAGTAACACTCAACCTCACCAACAATGGAGGGAGTCACTCTTTCTCTCTACAAGGGTTGCACTCAACCTCTCGGAGACTCTCTCTCTCAACAGCACTGCGCTGGAGATCACTCACAGAGAAACTCTCACAGGAGACACTCTCCACTGCGCTACCTCTTCTCTGTGTTTTTCAAGTCTGCCTCCTCCATCTATAAATGACACATTTATAGAGAGGAATTAGGTTTAGGGATTCTGCTTCCCTAAACGTGGAATGGACCGAGGTCAACACCCTCGGGAATTGGGCCCAAGTCAATATTCCCCTTTCCAGAGCATGGGGATTTGGGCCAAGCATTAAAGCGAAATTATCCAACAATTCTCCCCCTTCCGCTTTCAATGCGACAAGTCGGCAACCCGGCATAATCCGATCTTCCACTTTTGAGGTCCGAGATCTTCACTCTGCAGCTCGGCCTCCACACCTCGGCTTCATCATGCCGAGTTCACAAGCCCGGCTCCTTCACAGCAATCTTCAAGCTTCATTGCTGGCACCGGCTTCGTCATCATGTCAGACCAATTCTGACTTGAGTGCACTTTCCCAAGTGTGAGCTTCTCGGCCTCCACCGCATCCCGTATCCAGTGATACCTCACGTCAATGTGCTTGGTGCGGGAGTGATACGTCGAGTTCCTCGCTAAGTGAATAGCGCTCTGGTTGTCACACTTCAGCTCATACTTGTCCTGATTGTGGCCGAGCTCCTGGAGAAAACACTTTATCCACAACAACTCTTTGCACGCCTCTATCGCGGCAATATACTCGGCCTCTGTCGTCGATAGTGCCACACACTTCTGCAGTCTTGACTGCCACGAGATTGTCCTCCAGCCAGGGTCATCATATATCTCGTCGTCGACTTCCTCGAGTCGGAATCTCCCCCTAAGTCAGCATCCGAGTAGCCTTGCAACTCGGCCTTGCTTCCTCCATACTGAAGACACAGATTGGTCGTTCCTCGGAGTTATCTGAAGATCCACTTCACTGCTTTCCAGTGTTCTCGGCCGGGGTTCAAAAGATACCGGCTAACCACACCAACTGCATGCGCCAGGTCGGGTCGGGTGCAAACCATTGCATACATCAAACTTCCGACTGCAGATTGGTACGGGATCTTCTCCATCTCCTCTCGGTCTTCATCTGACCTCGGACATTGCCTCTCATTCAGCTTCAAATGTCCGGCCAAGGGGGTGCTTACTGTCTTGGCTCTGTCCATGTTGAATCTCTTCAAGATCTTCTCAACATATTTCTCCTGACTTAGCCACAGCAGCTTCTTCTTCCTATCCCGGATGATCTTCATCCCAAGGATCTGCTTTGCTGGACCAAGGTCCTTCATAGCAAAGGACGATCTCAACGCCTCCTTCAGGGCGGAAATCTTCACCTTGTCTTGTCCTACTATCTGTATGTCATCCACGTATAGTAGCAAGATCAAGAAGTCACCAGTCTCGTACCTCTTCACAAACACACAGTGGTCGGCCTCCGTCTTCATGAACTTATGGTCGGTCATGAAGGAATCAAACTTCCTGTACCACTGGCGAGGTGCTTGCTTCAAGCCATAGAGACTCTTCTTCAGTCGGCACACCATGCCTTCTGATCCCGGAGCTTCAAACCCTTCTGGTTGCTCCATGAAGATTTCTTCCTCCAGCTCACCGTGAAGAAATGCCATCTTTACATCCATCTGCTCTACCTCCAGGTCTGCAACAGCTGCCATTGCCAAAACTGTTCGGACCGAGGTCATTTTTACCACAGGAGAGAATATCTCATCAAAGTCTATCCCCTTTTTCTGGTTGCAGCCTTTCACTACAATCCGGGCTTTGAATCTCGGCCTCTTGCCGCTCTCTTCCTGCTTGAGCTTATACACCCACTTGTTCTTCAGAGCTCTCCTCCCTTTGGGTAGCTCGGTCAGCTCATACGTCTGATTCTCATGCAATGACTTCATATCGTCCTGCATGGCCTTCTCCCATTCGCCGCTTTCTGGGCTCTCCACCGCTTCCTCGTAACTCTGGGGCTCGCCCTCTTCAGCAATTACGGTATATTCATCAGGTGGATACCTTGTAGAAGGTCTTCTATCTCTCGTGGGGTATCTCGGCTGTTTTTCTTCTTCATCGTCCTCGGAATTCGGCTCTTCACTTTCATTCCGGGTTCCGGTATCATCGACATCTTGCTGGTCATCATCTTCAACATCGCCTTCAGCGATTTCTTCATTGACTTCTCCCCTTGCTTCTGCATGCACTTGAGGCACGGGTTCTTCTCCTCGGACAGTAACCCAGACTTGGGGCTTCGAGATGTCATGGATGGTCTCATCCTCATGGAAGACTACATCTCGGCTTCTCACAATCTGCTTCTTGATTGGATCCCGCAGTCTAAAGCCAAACTCGGTTTTCGACGAACCGAGGTATATGCACTCCTTCGTCTTCGCATCCAGCTTCGCCCTTTCATCTTTGGGGACATGCACGAAGGCTCGGCATCCGAACACCCTCAGATGTTCATAGGTCGCTTTCTGACCTGTCCAGATTTCTTCTGGAATCTCTCCATTCAGCGGTCGAGACGGCGAAAGATTTATCAAATCGACCGCGGTTCTCACTACCTCTCCCCAATATCCTTTCGACAATCCTGCGTTGGAAAGCATACTTCGGACCTTCTCCTCGATAGTCCGGTTCATCCTCTCAGCTAGCCCATTCAGCTGAGGTGTCTTGGGGGGCGTCTTCTCCAGTCTGATCCCAGCTTCTCTACAGTAAGCTTTAAAGGGACCCCTGTACTCACCGCCATTATCTAATCTGACCACCTTCAATTTCTTTCCGGTCTCCCTCTCCACCATTGCGTGGAACTCTTTAAAGTATTGGAGAACCTGGCCCTTAGTCTTCATAAGGTAAACCCACACTCTGCGAGAGTGGTCATCAATGAAAGAGACAAAATACTGCGCGCCTCCAAGCGATTTTTCCGACATGGAGCAGACGTCAGTATAGATGAGGTCAAGTATGTGCCTCCGTCTTCGCGGTTGATCCGGTCTCACAAACAAAACCCGGTGCTGCTTCCCAGCTAGGCAGTGCGAGCAACTCTCCAGCACTTGATCTTTCAACCCGGTCAATAGCTCTTTCTTCTCCAGAATTTCAAGTCCTTTCTCGCTCATGTGGCCGAGACGCTTGTGCCACAACTCCAGACTTGAACCATCAAAAACCGTGTTGGCTTCACCGCCACACATCCTTCCCTGCATCACATACAAGGAGCCTTCCTTCTTTCCTCTGGCCATTACCAAGTTACTTTTGGTAAGCTTCCACCTACAGCCCTCAAAGCTGTTTACCAGCCCGACATCATCTAACTTTCCCACCGAGATTAGATTTAGTCGCATGTCAGGTACGTGCCTCATGTCCTTCAGCACGATCCGGCACCCTACTTCCGAGGTCAGGGTCACATCGCCGATACCAACAATCTTGCTGGTTACCTGATTTCCCATTTTCACAGCTCCACAATCTCCACTCCGGTAGGAGGAGAAAAACCTTCTGTGCGGGGTCACATGGAAAGAAGCACCTGAATCCACTATCCAGGTGCAGTCATCGAAGGCTACGTTCACAGAGTCATCCTCTCTCAGGAGAAATACCTCAGCATTGGCACTGGCAACTACGGCCGTGGTGCTCTTCTTCTGTGAACTCTGGTCTGACTTCACAGACCCACTCTGCTCGTCTTTCTTCAGAACCCAGCAGTCGGCCTTTTTGTGCCTGGGCTTCCCACAATAGAAGCACTTCAGTTCACTCCTCGGTCTTGACCGATCTCGGGACTTGTCCCGTTTCTCACGACCTCGGCTCTTTCCTCGAGCTCGGTAGTCGGACTTACTCCTTTCAGCCACGTTGGCGTCAAACGTGTTGGATACACCTCGTTCCCTTCTCCTGGCTTCTTCATTCAGGAGGCTGTCGGTCACGACATCCATCTCCAGTTTCCCTTCAGGAGCCGAGTTGCTCAACGTCACTACCAGGGTATCCCAACTCTCTGGCAATGAACTCAGCAACAACAAAGCTTGCATCTCGTTGTCAATTTTCATCTCGGCCTTGGACAACTGGTTCACGATACCTTTGTACGTGTTGAGGTGCTCGATCATGCTCATCCCTTCCGTGTACTCCAGCTTCACGAGCCGGCGGACGAGATGTGCCTTGTTTCTCGGAGTCTTCTTCTGAATCATGGACTCTAACTTGTTCCACAACTCGAAGGCATTGGTGAACTCGGACACGTGCTCGAACAATGACTTGTCAATATACTTCCTGATCGTGGCAACCGCCTTTCGACTCAGGATTTCCCAATCCCTGTCCGACTTGCCTGTAGGCTTCTCATCCAGGACAATAGGATCATACAAGTCCTTGCAATACAGATGATCTTCCATCATCGGTCTCCAGTAGGTAAAGTTGTCGGCCGTTAGCTTAAACATATCCCCGTCATGGGCGATACTACCACTGGTACTCATCTCCATCCTGTCTTCTTCGTCAGAGCCCGTCGAATCTGATGCTCTGATACCACTCTGATGTGGTATTCACGGTGGAGGTGCGCTTCTCCGCTACCACCAAACAGCGACAAACAACAAAAAACTGGGGAGTCTCGATCTCGACCCAGAATCAAACGATAAGTGCGGAAACGTAAATCACAAAAACAGAAGCAAGAACAGGAGAGTAAAACACAGCAATGATTTTACATGGGAGAAAACCTCAATGAGGAAAACCCACGGGACCTTGTCCAGAAACTCCACTATCAAAATAATGGTTACAAAGCACTCCACGGCCACAAGCCGGAGTAACACTCAACCTCACCAACAATGGAGGGAGTCACTCTTTCTCTCTACAAGGGTTGCACTCAACCTCTCGGAGACTCTCTCTCTCAACAGCACTGCGCCGGAGATCACTCACAGAGAAACTCTCACAGGAGACACTCTCCACTGCGCTACCTCTTCTCTGTGTTTTTCAAGTCTGCCTCCTCCATCTATAAATGACATATTTATAGAGAGGAATTAGGTTTAGAGATTCTGCTTCCCTAAACGTGGAATGGACCGAGGTCAACACCCTCGGGAATTGGGCCCAAGTCAATATTCCCCTTTCCAGAGCATGGGGATTTGGACCAAACATTAAAGCGGAATTATCCAATATTATGTTATTTGAGGACCTTGATATTTTTTCACTGTCAGTTTTTATCAATTATATATCATGTAAAAGTTTTATATCTATCTCTTGTGTATATTTAAGAAAAATGAATAACAAAACTTTCATATAACATGATTATGTGAAAATTTAACAAGAGAAAATCTATTTCCGGTACTAAACACACCATGAGGCAGGAACTTCACCAATCTAGTATAAATGTTTACTATTCACCCTTTACTTAGTCCCCCCCCCTGTTTTGGCATGTTAGAATGCCGTTACGGTTACTTTCATTGCTGCATTTTCGGTTAATCTTTAAGCATTTCAGAAAGTTCAAGTCCACCGCAATTTGAGGCAGGAATACCTTTCCATGTTAATCCACCAATTATTTTCTCGCATAGTTGTTCGTTAAAAGAGAAACAGTGAAACATATAATACTAAGGTTAGGTAGTTTCTCAAGCTTTGATAGCTTCTCTTGTCCCATTTGTCTGAATATGTTTCCAAATTTCCAAATGTAAACATAGGCAGTATTACGCTATACTAGTAATTTGTGATGGGAACATTGCACGTTGCCTTTTGAAGGCATATAATTTCACTAGGAATGAAATGATAATTGGATATAGAGTAAGTGATTATAAGGTGGCCAAGTAGTTTCATAAGTTATGTGAAAGTTTGAAAAATTAGTGGAAAGTGGTTAAGTTAATTTGAATTATAAATACTTAGATAAAATTAGTTTAAATTAATAAAAAATGTAAAATGATTTATATAAAATAATATATTTGATTATTTGTATGATAATATATATATTTGGTTTTTTTAGGGAAAAAACATATTTTTAAGTAACAACAAATAGAGTAAATGATTATGAAAATGTCTTTGGTTAGAGAAAAATTAGAGTTAATCTTTTTATCCAAGGTTTCATGTTTCAGTTTTGTGGTCAATCAAATTTTCTATTCGATAAAATCAATGATAATTTAACATTAATGTCACAGTGATAATTAAAATAAATAAATGTTTTATTAAAGATCAATTATTTTATTAAAAGTTAAACATAAATAGTGTAATATTAAATGAGACAGTAAACTATAACTTATAAGATTCAAATGTTATTTCAAGTAGAATTTGGAAAAGAAAACGTTGTATGCTAGTGAAATTAACTCAATTGTATCACATTTTATTTTGTTTAAATAATTTTATAGATTAGTCAATAAATTGTAAGTTAACCGAAATAACTTTCATACACATCAAAAATATTCAAATTGTACCTGCAAAAATTATTCATAAAATAGGGAAGAAAATTATCCACTAAATAGATATAGGTTTGAGTCTAGTATTTATTGCAAAAAATGCTGGCTGGGTACGAGTATGGATAGTTTGATATTCACCCTTGCTCATACTTGCATAATATGATTTAATATAATAAATTTATAATGTTCGTAATTTTACACTTTCATCCGGTTCAAATTCTTCGTACTTTTTTAGGTTTTCAACGTTAAAATATTATAATATAGTATGTTGTAATTAATTGCTCTATTATTATTTCGAACTTATTTTTTGTTACAATGATGATGGTAGACTTGAGTTAAAGACTTGTTTGTTATGTTTTATAACTAAGAGTTGCAATATCTTTAAATATATATTTTTTTATAGAATTAGATGTACTTCTAATCAATTTTCTTTGTGTTATTTTTTATAGTTAATTTTAATATTGAATAGCATTTTTATTTTATGAGTTTAATTTGCGTGAATGGTTGACTTTTATAATTAAATTCTTATTTTATTAAAGAAATCATCAAAAAGAAAACATATATTGTGTATAGATCCTTCCACAAAAAAAAGGTTTGTGTATAGATTTGTAGATACCATGAAATATGGGCATAAGAATTAAAGTTACTACTTGCATAGGTGTGATCAATAAGGATTTTTTTGAAATATAGGTATAAAAATAAATACTTCAGTACTTTATCCAAATCTTACCTAATGCCTATGTAAACATGGTTTACATTAGGCCTAAGTTAGGTAAAGATTATTTATTAAATAAGTTAGGTCATTTAAAAATAAAATGTATTTAATAAAAAAAAGCTAGACTTTATGTTATTTAAAAGGCTTTATAAACTTAACAACACAACCTAGTTAAATAATAATAATAATATAGTTATTGCATTAAATATTTACTTTTTTCAAATAATATATTTATTAATATTTAATTATTGAAAAAATAAAAAATTGCTTATTTTAAGTAAAATAATTTAGACAAACATATTAAAAAAATCATAAAATCATTTATTTTATTTAAAAATAATAATTATTTTAAAAAACAGTCTTAAACAAACTAGCTCATAAATTTGTTATATATTAATCCATTTAAAAAAGAAGTCTATAAGTTTATTTAAATATTTAAAAAATCAGGTTAAGTTTTGTTCAAAAAAGATAATATTCATTGTGAAACAAAAAAGAAAACGTAATACTCCTGGAGGATATTTCTATTTTGATGTTAACCAAGAAACAGATTATTTTGTCTTGTTTTTTCCTAATAAAATTTATTAAAAATTGTAAAATTTAATAGATCTCATTTTTTATTTAGTGATTTTTTTATTTTGTAATTTTCATTAAAATTTAATCATAATATAAAAAAATGTGTTAAAAAATATATTGTTAGTCCTCATCATAATATATTTACACTACTAACATAAATTGTATAGTACTCAATTACTCGTCCTTTTAAGTTAGGCAAATGCTAATCAATATTGGTTAAGGAAGTGAAAAAAAAAATTAGTAGAAGGCTTACTCTCTTACAATTTTAAATTGTCATATGATTTTTAATAAAAAAAACTTTTTGATTATTTAGGAAGACACTTTAAGTATAATTAACTTTTCATTATTAAATGCACTTAAAACATGTATTTGATTTCACTATTTCACTGTGATATGAAAATAAGTCATATCGATGTGATTTATGTATTATCTAATTATATAATCTCACATAATTTATATTGTCAAATCAGATAATTCATTTAATCAAATTTAATAAAATATTATCTGATAAATTTAAAATTCATCTACTAAAATAATATAATCTAATTATATCTAATAAATTGATCTTGCAATTATATTTTATCCAACATTATAATAAATATATCTTTTATCAAGATTAGAATAAGTATATCTAATAAAATTTTGAAATATATATTTATTTTATATTTATCTTGATTTTCTTTATAGTAAATAAATTAGAGAGAAAAATATTATATATTTAATAGAAAAATTATAAATATTATTTTATATTTCTTAGTTCATAAAAATCATTTAAATATAATTTAGTTAATAAGAACAAGAATATCTCCATATTTAAAACTTGAATAAATTAATTATTATCATACATGTATATGTTTTAAGCAAAGTAATTATGAATATTAATTATTTTTATTATAATAAAAAGAAATGAGTATGAGAAACAAATATTATACAACTTATTCAAATGTATTTATCTAAAAATATTTAACACTATAATAATTAATTTAATTTATGATATAATTCCATATATAATATTTTTATAATAAAAAATATTTAATAAATTAATATCAAAATATTTATTATATAATTATATAAAATGATATTTAATTTTATTTTATAAATATTAATTAACAAAATTTTCGTATATAAAATTATTAAACATAGAAACAAAATATTATTTTATAATAAATATATTAACTAATTAGATTTAAATTAATTTTTAGTATAAATTTTTTTACTATATAATATAAATATTATTCAAAAATTGTAGTTATTCATAAAATTCTTTTATACGATTTTTAAGTAAAAAGTAATTTTATAGGATTTTAAATTAAAAATAAATAATAAATTTTATATCCATGTTATGCAAGGGTTTAACTATAATATAAGTTTTTAAATTTATATTTAGTATTTTTGTATTTAATAATATTTAATATATATTTATATAAATTTATCATTTTTAAAAATATTTAATATTATATTAAATATAATTGCATTAAATTGTGTAAAAAGATGAATTACATATTAATTATATTAAAGATAAATTTATTAATTTTTTATTAGATATATTTGTTCTAGTTTTAACCCATGTGATAGGATATTCTATATGAACTCATTATATATGAACTAACCATATCCATATATATTATATAAAATCACTAATATTTTATATCTAAAATTGTCCCGCTACTACTGTAAATTTAGATAAGGATTAAAAAACAAAATCCTTCCGTTTCATCTCGAATTGTGAATTGAATATTCAATGACTAAAAAAATAAAATAAAAAAAACGAAGAATTCAAAGAATGATTCCAAATTGAAGGTAAGATAAGAACAAAGGTTTTACATATTCACAAAAAAAAAAATCATGTATGTATGTAGGTAGAGACGAAAAAAGAAATCTCGAAGTAATTCGTAGAGTTCAATAACTATTATTATTTTTAATTAGGAATTTTTATTAATTACTTTAACCGAATAAATCTTGGTAATTGAAAAATTAAGTCATAATTTATTGGTTGATTATATCATTAACCATTTCTTTATTTTATATTTAGGTTATGAGGAAAATAAAAGATATATTTATTCTAATGTTGGATAAAAGATAAATATGAGATCAATTATTAGAATAATTAGATCATATTATTTTATTAGATAAATTTAAAATTTATTAAATAGTGTTTTATTAAATTTGATTAGATGAATACAAAATTTATTAGATAATATTTTTAAATTTGATCAAATGAATTTTCTGATATAATGATGTAAGTTATATAATTGATTAATACATGCGTGATGTTAGTGGAACTTATTTTCAAGTTACACCAAAATAATGACCAACTTAAGATAAGTGATGAATTTTACATTAAATAATCATTTGATTCTCTCTTATTTTTTACTTTTTTTATTTTATTTTCTTTATCTTTCTTTCTTAAACTAAACATAGCATTAGTCTTGTAACAAAACAATCTTGAATGAAATGGCGTTTTCTTTGACATAGAACAAATGAAATGGAATCTGCTCCTTTCTATGAAGAAAAAAAAATAAAAAGAAAAAGAGATACAAATGGAATCAAAGGAATACAATTTTGGAGTTAAAACCACGCAACAAAAATACGTAATAAAACTTAAAAAAAAAGACTTTGCAGTGATCCAAAAAGAGTGTTGGCTGTTGAACCAAAACAAACCTAATAAATTAATTACCCCTATAAAAATTCTTAAGATTCAATTCAACTATCCATAATGATGCATGGATATACCATCGTCAAAGGTGATAGGTAATTCCATCTGGCAACGTAACCAAACACCAGAAGGAAATATTCAAAATTAATGTTTTCTCATGTTCAAAGTTCTATTTCTCACGAACGAATTGCATATATTACGTGGCATACAATTCACTCACTTAGGAAATAAAAATCGTAGTTCCATGTTATAAATTAATTAGTCTCTATATATGAAGAAAATTGTGAGTGTAAGAAAAACTTCCTAGTTTGTTGTTTTCCACTGCCCGTTCCGTACGTCGCTTCTGTTGGCTAAACAATTGAGCTTATAAATTCAGTAGTATCTTCTTCTATACTATTTGTATTTTTGGTATACAGTATCTTCTATTTCTCACGACATCAACAATACGAAATTCAATAATCAAAACATTGTCGAAATTCAAATATTTCACAGTGCTTGTATCAAAATACATCTCCGGGCAAGATATTTCAGGAATATTTTGAATAATTTTAATTATATACTTTAAATATTTTTATTTTATTTATTGTTTTTTTTATAACTACACCAATGGAGATAACACGTTCTCTTGCATTCACATATTGTGAAAGGGGACTCAAAAGAAGAGAAATTACAAGAGTCAACTTGCCTGGTTCCTATTTTCTGTATTTTTTTTCCTATTTTTAATCTAAAAATAACACTTTAAAAAATTAATAATTAAGAGAGAGAAAAGAGAACAATAGAGAGAGAATTCAGCAAAAAGAGAACAATAGGGATAGAATTTAGCAACAGATAATTTAAGATGTTATGCCGAAGCCATTACTAATCCATGTAAAGTTGAAGAAAAAAAAAACTTTTGAAATAAGCCAGTTGTCTTTATATACACTGTTTGTACCACACAAATTCCTACTACAACGCACTTGCCAAATTCAAAATCTCACAATATAAAAGCCTGGCCATTAATATAAGTAGCATTGTAATTAAAACGACCAGACATGAGAATTGAGATACAAGTTTTCAACTCCTACAATTCACATTCTGACTTTGTCATTTGGTTCCAATTTAGGTCGAATCAGGATCCTCAAAAGTCAACAAACCTCTCGTTAGGTTGTCAAAAAATTTCAATCATTCACTCATTCAAACGTAAATATGCAAAAATATAGAATCACGCGTAGTGCTTCACTAATGACTTTGAGGTTTCCTCGTCATAAACTTTCAAACTTGGATCCCACGAAATCCACATATCAAATCAAAGCATTGCAACAATTTTCTCCAGCCCTTGTGGCATTGACTATAACCTACCCCTTTTCCTGTTCCCATTTTCAATCAATTTCACACTACGACAAGACACGTTAGCCGTTATCTATATGCAAGCAAAACCATGATTTTAAATTGTAGGTTTGGACGTTGTGATTGTGTTGTGATGAATTAGAAAATTTTTATATTACAGGTAATTTCAAAAAAATGACGTTGCTTTGAATCAAAATATCTTGATATTATATTTACAGAAAGCTATTTAAAATTATGAGCAAAACAATAATATAAATAAAAACAAAAATCTACTTGCAACAAACTTCATCTGAACTACTCAACACTTTTGTGCAGTTTAATTTCTTTACATTTTCTATATAATAAGTCTTACAAAGACCAACCAATAGTACTCCTGTTTTTAATTAAGTATTTCAACGAATTTTAAAGTAACCACTTCAAGGAAAGAGGAGCGGGATTTTTTTTTAAAAGACAAAAGACCATAACAATTAAAAAAAATCCCTATATATGAATGAACTAAAAACATTGTCACTAGTCTTAATTAAGGTTGACTAAGATGATTCAAGGATAACATTTGCCACCTCAGAAGTGATTTGCGAGTGATTATGCTCTCCTTCGTAGGTGACAACGAGCATGTTGGAATCGTCCACAGCACGCTCCACGTGTTTACGTGCAGGGCAACCTCTCACGCTGGTGCACTTGTAATAACCTCTGCCAATTAATTTCCATAACATTATTCTCAGTTTTCACATTTCAGAAAATAGCGCGATAGATTTGTAAATCTCACAATATATAGTTATATATTCTTACTTGTAAGCACAAAAACAGGACGATAGATTCAAGAAGTTGGGAATGAACACTCGAGTTAAATTTTCATATATATATCATGAGAAAATCTTGTCTGTATCTCTCTTTTCATTAAATACATAAATTTTAATATGGTCATACCTATTTAATTATTAAGAAAATATAAAGACATATCATTAAATACACAAATTTTAATATGGTCATACCTATTTAAATTTTCATTTTTACATAGTACGATTATGTGTAAATTTAACACGAGAAAATTAAAATTCATTCTTCAAAAAATTTAGAAGCAATTTCTTATCTGTTTTTAATTTTTTTTCAATTATATAATTATAATTGAAGTCTTGCTTCACTAACTTGCTTCAAACTATTATGATACGAATAAACTCCAATTTTAATTTAAGAATAACGTAAAAAACACTCTTACTTATTGTATCTAAGTTTTCTCTCCTAGTACTAAGAAATGCAGAGGTTGCAAATGAATTAATGATGCAAGAACATCAACATACCTTGGGTGTGGAGACCCTTTGATAGGTTTCTGTCCATATTTTCTCCACGAATACTCATCGGGTGGGATATCAGCAGTCTTGGAACTAATAGCCGGCACTCTGATCACTCTCTTCAACCTCAATTTCCTGCACCATTATTAAAACCTTATAACATCACCCACCTCATGTAGGGTACTCCCTCCATCCCCATGATAATGTTCGTGTGAGAAGAAATTTAAATGTTTCATTTTAGTTATATATATACATCTTGAGAGAAATAAAAATATGAGATAAATAATTAATTTGATTGATGATTGGTGTGATAAAAAGAAAAATATAGAGAGAAAAGAGAGTTATTGATTGAGTGTTTTTAAAAATTTTGGTTGTAAAAACATAAGCAAACTAATATTAATGATATGGGATAAACAAATAAATTAATAATAACAAAGTTAATTTTATAAAATTGTTATTATATTTTATTTATTTATTAATTTTTTCAAGTCTTTATAAAATAACCTAAAACAACAATTATAATAACACAAGAAAGTAACAAAAATAAAAACAACAACACTTAGACCAAGAAAAACACCAATAAATTAAAAAAGGGTTAATTAAAATTTTACTCACTTAACTTTTTTATATTATAATTTGTAATCCTTAAAATATTTTTGACAAATTTTAGTCTTTCATTAATTTTTCAATTTTTCTGGCCATTTTTAGTTTTTTAAAACTTTTTATTTATTTTTAATCTCTCATTTATTTTTATAGCTCAAAATAGTATCAAATATAAAATAAACAATGAACTAAAAATTAACAAAACAATAATTAATTTTGAGTAATAAAAATAAACAATTTTTTTTAAAAGGACTAGAATTAATAGACAGAAAAATTATGAAGAAGTATAAGTTGTATAAAAAAATGGACGAAATAAAAACTTAATTAATTGATTATAAAAAATATATCCTCCTAATTAAATGATACCTTTTCTTGTAGCAATGGCACCGAGCCGAGGATGATCCACACTTGGTATCAGGAAAACCCGTGGAATCGCACTTCCTCTTCACAGAATTTGTAGAAAGCGGTGGTTTACGCTTAAAAGAATCCCCCTGCAGTGACATGTGAGAAATTTGAAACCCCGAAAAAGAGAGACATGACCGTTGCAAATTCTCAGTGTCCCCGGATAACGTTGAAACATAGGAATTTGTAGTAGAACCATTTGCTTCATTCTTATGCAGAGGAAGAAAAAAAGGTTGTTCTTGGTGATTTTGATTCTGAGGCGGAGGAGGAGGAGGGGGACAATAAACCTTAAAAGCAGAGGTTTGTTGATTTTGTTCTGTCTCGTTCTGTTGTTGCTGCAGTTTGTGTTTTGAATCATGCACCATTTGCTGCAACTGAAAAACAGGGACAGGTGGTACCGTTGTAGGGGCCCTTCGGAAACGAGCGTGACCGCTGGTTCTGGTTGTTGTTGGTTTCTCAAGCAGCGAAATAACCTCGCTGAAGCGGTTCACCGCCACGTCAGCAACCGCTTCCAATTCAGAACCACCCTCGTTGTGTTGATTCAAAATCATGTTCACGAGTTTCTCTACGCTGTGAATGCCCGCAGAAGCTGCTTCCTTCACCGCAATCGCATTGCCATCGCTCACAGCCATAGTAACATAAACAAAAAAGAAGAGAGAAACCAAGTTAGTGAATTTTTATTTCGGAATGAGCCTTTCTAGTTATATAACAATCATGGGGTTGAATATAAAAAAAATCTTTTTTGGATGTGAAATGGGTAATTGAGGGGGGGAAGTTATTTGAGTCAAAGGGGTTGGGGTCATGGGATGTGAAGGGTCAAACCTAACTGCGAATTAAATTTGTTACTTATGTTAAGGTGGGTCCCATTTAACGGGTTGAAGAGAAGACAAATGTGGTGGAAAGGTCAAAAGGTTGTGATTAGCCGTTGGATTTTTTGTGAAATGGATTTTTCAGTTGGGGACAGAGAGGCAGAGAGAGAGAGTTGACCCTTTAACTTCCTTTAATGCACAACAAGAAATAAAAGAATGGAATGGATGGGGGAGTGGGGGGG
>CM023954.1:8365972-8507401 GCA_013407115.1 Glycine latifolia
ATATATATATATATATATATATATATATATATATATTAGCTGATTGAGCGATGGAATTATTCAGGTTTGCACAATTGCACTTTGAAGTGGGGTCTGATATGATATGAGAAGATGCCTTGTCATGGGTTTCAAAATGTATAAACATTGTGGGATGCAAACTAGCTTTAACTTGAAACGAATGCAGATTCCAACAAAACAACGATAAATTAACACTCAACTCAATCAAAAATTAACACTTAGAAATCATACATCAAAAAGAAGAACAGAATACTTCAAAATAAAAAATAAAAAAAGCAGAACACAACGAACGAAACAAACAAATACCTGCCTTATGACTCTCATCCATGTGCCTCTACAATTACAGTAATCCTACTGGGAACTGTATCAAAAAGCAGGAAGTGATGATCTAGAGTTGAGCTGTGAAATGGCGGGAATTAGGCCCTAGAGTTAACGTGACAATATCTCCATTATTGTGATATTGTCAAATTTAAATAAAATATAAATAAATATAGCTTAAAAAACAATTTAGTCTTTGTAAAATAGACTGTGTTTGGTTTAGTCTTTTAAAGATTTTTTATTTGTTTTAATTTAGTAAAATTTAAAAATTATAATTTTAGCCTTTGCTTCCAAATAACAATATTAAATGATAACTTAACAACCACATTATTAATTCATTTATTTTTCATGTTAACAATGAATTGGACAGGCTAAATACTCAATTGTAATTTTTTTGTCATAAATTATGTTTTAAATCCTCATAAACTATTCTAAACATAGAAGATCTAAAAATGACACAATTAATTTACCAAAAAAACAATTGTATGTAATTATTTTATCGGATTTTTTTTTATGACATAAGTTAATAAATTACTAATGTTACTATTACATCCTTAGTTTATGTTATCATACTTACCGTATGCAGTAAAACAAAATGTTTTAAATTTAACTAGTTAAAGAAATCAAGGACTGGAACCAAAATAGATTATTTTATCGGAACACATTTTTATTCAATCCAATAAATATTATTAATGATGCATTCGAGATAGGACTGTTAACTTTGACCAAATTTTGATTGAAATTAACTGAAATATCTTTACACACGTGAAGCAAAGTTTAGTATAATCGATACCATGAAAAATGAAAATGAGTGATTACTTACAAAAGATACTATCATGTTGAAGTCGATAATAAAAAGTAATAATATGTAATAAATATTTACTATTGTATTATTATTGATTGTATTTATAAGAATTTGAAATAATTTGAACTATGTTACTTTATCTTCACATAACAATAAAAATAACTTTATTATGGATCCAAGCACTACCAGAAAATATATCTTTAACATCGTCATGTTAACATCAATTTTTGAAAAATCGATGTTATTTGATGGTTATTAACATCGGTTTTTCAAAAACCAATGTTATGCTTTTGCCTAAATTAAATTTGTATCAATGTTTTGCTCTTACGCTTAGTGTGACTCAACCAAACCATTCGTAACTTCAAGGAACCTCTTGAGGCAAATGCTTCGCGACTTCAATCCTCCACGGCGACACTTCTGAATCCCTTTGTGACTTGAAATCCTTCACAACAACACTTCTAAATCCCTTTGTAGTGGCGCTTCAAGTCTACTGTTTGCTGGCATGGTGTGAACCCACTGCTCTTCTCTCTATCTCTCTCTCTCAGTAAGTTTTGTTAGAGATAGGGGAAACAACATGAAGATTAAGCTGTGAAGTTTGAAAAAGTTTTGTATTTTTACATGTTCAACTCTTTGAGTGAAATTTGTATTGATGGTTGTATCTTAGTCTCAATCTATCCATATGTACATCATTCATCATTATGTAGAGGTAGGAAGATGGTTTCTAAAGTTAGAAACTTCTTTAGTGCATAAACTCTATGTTTTAATCAATTACCATACTATTCGTAATCAATTACACAAGTCATTTGAAGCTTGCAGAGAGATCCTCATTTCGATTTAATCGGTTATCAGTTATCCGTAATCTATTACACAGTTCAATTAAGACCATGTCTAATTTTGTCATGAGTCTCTGCTTTAATCGATTACAAGGTGATCATAATCAATTACTTTATTCTTGAAAGTCTTCCTAGAAGTGATAAAAAAACACTTTAATTGATTACATCAATAATCTTATCGATTACATTATTCTTGAAAGCTTTCCAGGTTTGGTAAAAACACTTTATTCGATTAAAATGATAATCTAATTGATTATTTCTTAAAAATAATTGATTACATTCACAATTTAATCGACTACAAATGGTTATAACTTTTTTCTCTATAAATAACCACTTTGTGTTCTCACTTTTAAGAGATTAGAATAAGTGTTTTAGAATAAGTTTGTGCGACTCACACATTCTAGTCTTTATTTCTAAAGCATCCATGGTAAAAGTGAGTTGTTAACATCTTGTGAGATCAAGAAGAGATCCATTCAATCAAGCATAGGTTCTTGAATTTGAATTACCAGATTATGTCTCTCCTTGACTCAGTTTTTCATGTTGTTAGAATATGCATAAGTTTCTAAAGGCATGCTAGAATATTATTTTCTAGTTTGGGCTAAGGGTAGGTGTCTCTTAGGCTCTTATTCACAAAGGACCCTAGGGTTGGGTACCTTAGTCTCTTTTTCTGGGTAAGAACGAAGATTGATTATGATTACTTGTAAGAATTCAAAGTACATAATGGAAATCTAATTCAGATTGAAATAGATAACTGAAGTTACTTCTCTAGCTAGAGACAGAGAGGGAACCAATATAAAAATTGGTGTACTTCTTCTCTTGATCTTATCTCTCTCTCATTGTATTCAGGATTAATTTCCTGAGTTTTAAAAAAAATTCTTTTTGAAAAGAACTTTAACAAAAATGATATTGTGTATGGGCGATTGATTAGATATTGGTTTTAACAAAAGAATGTGATACAATCCTTGGAAGAGAAAGTTTTTTCAAAACTTTATTTTTAAGTTTGACTTGATTTCAAAATCAACTCACCCCCTTGGTTTGTGAGTTCCATAATCTTTTTCAAGTTTGTGTTATGAAGTTTTTATTTTTTAAATATTATAAGATATCACAATTTGATTCTACATTGATGCGGTGGTGCAACCATTGATGGCGAAGTTGAAGGCTTCGACAGAGATCGTGGGATTGGACATGGTGTCAAATGCAAGGGAGCTGTTGATTAGGTTGTACAAGAAGACACTGAAGGAGATCCATAAGGTTCTTGAAGACTGAAGGGTATCGCAAGCCCATGGAGAGCTTCACCAAGCACAAGCTTGGTGTGTGAAAGGAGGAGGAGGATTGGAGAACATTTAGAAACACCTCGGCTACAGCTAGGTCAAGGAGCTCCTCGAAGAGGCTAAGGATGAGCTCAAGCTCATTTTGTTTTTGGTTCTTACATAGACTTAAATTTTCTTCTTGCTTGGTCTAGGCAAGAGAGATGTGGCTACCAAAATCTGTCAACTGCTGGAGAAGAAGGAAGGCATCTTTCACCAAAAAATGATGGGAAAGAGGGTTAATTTTGTAAGTTGCTCTGTCATATCACCAGATCCTTATTTAGCAGCTAATGAAATTGGGATTTCCCCATGTTTTGCTTTAAGATTATCGTATCCTAAGGTGAGGATTGTAACTAGGTATCATTCAATGTCCATATTTGTTGTTTTCTTTGTTTTTGTTATAATTTTCTTATGTGTATTCAATTTAGTAATATGTATACGATATCACAACATGTGTACATTTATGAATGGTTCTTATTGATATTGGTCGGAGGGAGTTAGGATGGAATAGCTTGAGTGTGTAGTGCTTAGGATATTCAAAGCATTTATATATATAGATTCTTAATAGACTATGTGAGGACTGTTTTCTTGATAAATTACAGAGTAAATGAGTGCTACTTCCTAAATACTAACTTCAATCATGAATTGCATATCATTCTAATGGTTCTATATAAGTGAATATTTTGGCGTTTTACATTGAACTAAAATGCAAGTCCATACAAGAGAGAGCGGTGTTGTAATAATAATAATTAACTATTAAAATAAATTTGACTAAAGGCAAATACCTTAGCCAATAGGTTTATATGTCCTTAGACAAAGACAAACAACAACTTTAGGTAATAACATAATTTATTTAGTCGTATTCGTCCATAGGTAGAAAATTAAACTTTCAAAGTGCATGCAAATGAATCAGGTAGTTTGATGGGGTCACATTATCTTGCTACATGTACAGCTAGAACCTTTTCTCTGGAAAATGACCTTTCTTTTCCCATATAAATATTTATGATCGAGAGAGCTTCAAAGCTTCAAGCCCCTAAATATCTTTGTCGTTGTCTATCTTATAAAACCTTTATTTTGCTTGTGACTTAAGAAAGCAGGTAATTAAATATGGTCATCACTAGAAGCAATGGTCTCGACTATTCTTTGGCTTCATCCTTATACGAGCTGAGGTTCATTATTTGTTTTTCATTATTTATCTAGCTCATAATGAGTTTTTCCTGTATTACTGGCCATTATATTTTAGGACAAATTTTCCTTTAAATTTTAATGTACCTATCAACTTTATGAGCCTTCAATTCTTTTATATTTTTAGTTATGAATTTTATGTTTGTCCCTTGTCTTGCCTATATATTTAACATGACTTGCTCAGTCATATACAAAAAAACATGGGACTTTTTTACCAACGAGCAGGATGCCTGAGGTAAATAGACGATTTTAAACTATAACTCAGGTGCAGAATAATATGAATAGGCTCTTCAGTGACATTTCTTGTGGCTGGGGAATGCATATGTTGGACCTTGATGATACATCTAATACATTGGATGTTGGCAATTTGCATGTGAGCTAAAATATGGTGCCGATAGTATCATTATGTTAAAATTATATGATATTTTGTTATTCAATACCAATTTAAACGTTAAATTGATTTTGATACGTCAGCTCCATAAGGTTTGTATGAGGGTATCCTAGGTATAATAGTACAGTTTAGGAGTTAGGAAATCCAACATTCTAAAGTGATTTTTATAATTATCTATAACTGCAATTGGCTTTATCTTTGGATGAAGAAATTATGGAATTCTTGAGTGATTTATTAGAATATTGTCATTTCTATAATAATATAAGCATTTTAGAATATTTATAGATATTATGTTTATTAGATTAGAATAATCAATTACTAGATATTAATTAGGCTGGAGATTGTTGTTTGGTCAGCTGAGTTCACTATCTGATTGTAAACAATCAATACTAAAACATGTGTAGCATAACACACAATTTCTCTTAAAATTTGTGTCTTTCAACAAAACTAAAATAACAACAATTAATCAAAATACAACAATTGAAAGTAATTGTTTTAAACAAAGTT
Organism: Glycine latifolia; assembly: GCA_013407115.1. NCBI lineage: Eukaryota > Viridiplantae > Streptophyta > Magnoliopsida > Fabales > Fabaceae > Glycine > Glycine latifolia. The sequence continues at coordinate 8,371,337 of CM023954.1, forward strand.
GTGAAAACCGGATTGGACCGGCCGGTCTGACCGGTTGGACCGGGAATCGGTAGCATAATCGATCCGGTTCTGCTATTGAACCGAACATGCAGTTGACTTTGTCAAACTCGGTCAAAATCGGCGATTTTCAAAACCCGGACTGGGCTGCACCACTTTAGCGGAATCGAAGAAAAAAAGAAGCAAAACTGCAAAAGAGAGGAAGCTGGAAGAAGAAGCGGAAGAGGAAGCATCGATTTGAAGCACCAAAATGAGGTTGAAGATTGAAGAAGCATAAAAATAAGAAGTATAAGGGTAGCCCTTTGAAGATTGAAGAAGCACAACGGCAGCAGTAAGAAGCACGGAAGGCTGCACAAGGAAGGAAGAACAATATGTTGATTTCCGTTACTTCCAAATATATATGCAGGGTTTTCTATTTGGGCCAAGATTCATTAATCTATTTACTTCTTTCACCTCCGTTATTGCTTACTTTACTCCTTGTGCTCTTTTTTTTTTTAAATCTGGATTTATGTTTTAATTTAAGTAGCTATTATTCACACTCTTTTTTTTTATTAATACACTTTACTTATGTTATTAAATTTAATACTTCAATTGTTATTTTAAAATTTTTATTATACTTTTCTTAATCAAATAATATTAGTTATATATTTATATATAATATAATTTAAAAAAATTTAATATAGACCGGGTCAAACCGGGCCAATTACTGACCCACCGGTTGGACCACTGATTCACTGACTCACTACCTCGACCGGGTCAATGACCGAACCGGTTTTCACAACTTTGGTTTTAAATGATAAAGTATCAATAGTCAAGCTTCAAAGGAAATTTCTACACACAATTATTATTATTATTATTATTATTATTATTAATTTTTTATGTAGTAGTGTATATTGTGTCTACTGTACAGAGGATTTCTTAGGTAAAGTAGGTCATCTCACAAATAATGCATGTTGGGCAATTGGAGAATCACCAATTAAGGTAGTTGGTTGAACATTAGTTAATGACCTTTTCAGAAATTTATTATTTCCACATTATTTTTATTGGTCTAAATTTTCCACATAGCCTACAAGTTGTAATTTACTTATAATATCTCCGATTTTGCTACATTTGATTTGGGGATTCATTATAGAACTTTATTTATACATAATATTTTGATCCAATTGCTAGTGAAATAGTTAATATGAAAATCGTATATTATGACCATATTTACATGTCGGTCTAATTAAGTTGGATCATATTTGTGGCAATTGAACTAATATTGAAAATAAAAAAGTGTCAAGTTTGAGTTGAATTGTGAATTAATAGTTATTAGAACATTAATTAGCTCTTATTATTAGAAAAAAATATTTTAAAAAAATTACAGAAAACAACATCGATTGGTCTAAGATCGATGTTGTAAGTACCATACAATATCGGTTCTGCCAAAACCTATAGTAACACATTGATTTTGGGGAGAACTAATGTTGTATAGTGGATTTCTATATCGATTGTTATAATTGATGTTAAAAATAACCTACTTTTAACGACGATCGATTCAATTTCAGGTTAAAATCGATGTTAAATGTCCAAAAAAATTGATTTTAAATGCCAATTTTGTAGAAGTGAAATATGATCCACTGATCATATACATTTTAAGAATATTCTTAAAAAGGAATTTTGTATGTGATTACTAACTTTCATCAACCTAGATACTATTTGTGTTAATAAAGCTTTTTGTTGATGAGAAATTTCAAACCCATGATATCTTTTCACGATACTTTTCTCTTATCTTGTCTTTTAATCATATAATCAATCTTATATCTCTACCTATTATTCGAATTAGACCTCAAGTTTAGTTTGTAAGAAAAAAATGTTTAAGATTTTTTAAATTACAAGTAGGATGAACATAACTAATTTAAGTAAAATAAATTAATAATGTTTAATAAATAAATATGTTATATATAATTAAAAGCAATAAGTACTATTTGTTTATTTTTATAATAGATTTGTTGACTTTCCAATGTTTAATAAATAAAATATATTGTATATAATTAAAATCAATAAACACATTTTTTGACTTTATAATAAATATTTTAAAAAATTATATGAATAATAAATATTGGTTGCATGATAATGTAAAAAAATTTATAGTTGGAAATAATAACTCGGTGATAAAAAGTTTAACACATTTCATTCTTATTACTTTTTCGATATTGAAAAAGTAATAAGAATGAAAAATTAAAAGGACATTATATACTACTTATTAAAGTCATTTTAATAAATTATATTATTCTTTAAATATAATTTATTAAGTTAATACATAATCATATACGAATTGCAGTACTACAAAAAAAATACAAATTACATAGACATAACATTGTAAAGCACAATACCATTCGTCATGGGAGGTCAATGTTGGACTCTTTAATACAACACACGTTATGAAAAAGATGAGGATTTAAACAACATGTTGATTAGTAAGAATACCTAGAGGTTGAGATAGAATTCGACTACTTTTTAATTCAAGGAAAAACGAGAAAACATCACTTTTTAATTCAATAATAATCTCTTTCTTTTATATATATGGTTTCTCTATATATAAGAAAATAATAAAACTTCCTAAAATCTAAATAAAAGGAAAAATGAAATATCATATATTTATAATATGACTAATTGATATATTCCTAATTAATGCGATGAATATATAAAGATAATGATATCTTTATTAAAAAGGAAAAAAACATAATATATCCATAATTTTCCTAATAAAACTTAATTAACGGCCTCATAAATTTTCTTAATGCTTTTGCTTGTCATTTTGGACTATATGTGTATATATATTTATAAGTAATTTCTTTATTTTGAACTCTATATTGATATATTAGGATGTTGAATTTCAATACTTGAGTCCTCTTTCACACCTTGAACCCTTTATAGTTCATGATTACGCCACATTCCTACATTACTTTTCATGGAATCTTTGATTTCTAAAACTTGAATTTGTGTAATACTTGACAAATTCACAAATTTTTGTTATCTAAACTAACAAACAAAACAATGAAAGTACGGAATTTGACATTCAAAGATAAAGAACACGTTAAACAACAACACAATTTAAAAATATTTTTGAAATTATTAGATAAGAACATGTTTAAAGCAATCGAAATGCAAATGACAAAGCTTATCGGGGTTATATTTTCACCAAACCAAACTCTCTTTACACTAAAACATAATATCCAACTTGAAATTCAATGTTAATATTGATTATTGTTCAAAAATGATATTCTGTTCCCTAATTTCTTAGGTAAAAATACCTAAGTTCCTGCATTAAATATCAAATTTCTTGCACATTTGACAAAAAAACTTACTTTAAGCTTAATAACCCAAAGATAATAAAAAACCCTCATCTTATTCCTAATTATGAGAGTTAATGGATGTTTTGCCATAAATCAAGATAAACAAAGTATTTTCCAATCACAGTTTTATCCTAAAAGCAAGCTATGAAAGTATTTTTCAATAACAAACCATAACAAACAGTAAAAATAGAGACAAAACACTAACATTGAAGAACAAGATGCATATAAAAACATATTCCAAATGAAAATACATGAGATTGAGTATAAGATTTAGTTTTAATCTAACCCTAAGCAATGGTAAGATCTAGCTACTCATTCCCATTGGTAGTACCAAAATACAGGATGGAAGAAAGAAGATGAAAAACAGGAGCAAGGGAGTCATTTTTCTCCAAAAGAAGTGATTTTTACAAGCTAAAAACATGTTATCCACACATGGGTGTTAAGTCTATTTATATAATTCCAGAAAATTTACACTTTAGTGAAGATCTACTTAAACAAAAAAATTTCGAGTTTAAGCAAATTATGTGGCTTTGCAATTCTGCACTTTTGTCTTAATTCAGAAGCCAAAAACTATTTGGCTTAAGTTGATATCTCCTTTCTAGCTAAATTACATTTATCCAAAAAGGAACACTTCAACTTAGGCCCTTTTTAGCTTGTGCACACTTGAGCTATAATTTACACTTCAAGCTTTCACAAAACCTTGCTCCAAATTGTAATTCAATACTTTTTAAATTCCTACAAAATATTCATCAATGAAAACATACAACCTAGCAAAATGACAAGTTAAAGAGAAAAATTACAAATTCGCAAATTAACATAAAAAAGGAATAAACAAAGTTCTAAGTAAGAGAAAAGATGAAATAATTACCTACATTTACATCTTATAATGACCCTACGATAATCCGGGTTCATATGAACGGGTTGTCGGATAAGTAGGGGGTGTGTTTTGGAACTCGGATAAGGAGAGGTGTGGATAGCACTTTTTCTTCAAATCCAGGATCAAGGTATGTGTTAGTATTATAGGAAGACCGGGTGATTGCCACGTAAGTGGTGTATATACATAGCACTTGGGAAAAAGCGTTGATGTATAGAAAGGAACTCGGACAAGGAAGGAAAGAGCGACCGGGTAGCTATCTCGACAAAGCTCGTATGTTCCTTCTCCTTGAGGGAGCAGGTTGTGGTCTCCGTAGAGCTCGTGTCTTCCTTTTCTTTGAGGTCCAAGTTGTGATCTCGGATAAGCTCGGGTGATCTCGGATGTATTACCGAGTTGTAATCACGGATGAGCTTGGATGTGTTACCGAGTTGTGATCTCAATGGATCTTGGATGAGCTCGTGTGATCTCGGATGACCAACAGAGTAATTATCTCGGTTGAACTCGGGTGAGCTCGGAAGAGCTCGTATGTGGTCGACTTGTAAGAGCTACTGGGTAGAGAAACCAGAAGAGCTCCCAACCCCTTTTTGATAGAGTTACCGGGTTAGTGATCCCGGAATCGGTTGGGAGAAACCTTGGACTTGTGAAATACCAAGGCATGAACTCAGATGAGGTTGGAGTAGGTTGTTTGAGGTCGGAGGAGGAGGGAACATTGGACATACTATAGTACCAAGGACGAGTTCTTATGCAATCGATTACATAAGTATTTGCAAGCGATTAAAATAGTCAGTACTTGTTGTTAACCCAGAGTTAGCCTTTTTACACGTGTTGACTCCCTGCTGGTTGTTTTGACGCGGGAAGGCTCTCCTGCTATTTTATGACGCGTGTTAACATACAGACTATATAAGATATCCACAAGTGAGATATTTCAGTAGTAATCTTAATTCCACCGTCTTTGCTAAAACACTTTCTCTCTCTTATTCCATATTTCCTTCATTGATAAAGTAAGAAAAGCTTCATAGATAACCATTCCTTGACCTACACATCTTCACGTCTAACGTAGGGATTGAAGAGAATCACCATATAAATTAGTTTCCACCCTTTGTTAGTTGTAAAAACCATCAGGCGAGGAGATCATTTCTTCAAGGGAAAGTTAAAGTTCCAACCTTTAAGAGTTAGAAGGCACGTTAAGGACATTCAAGCTTGAAGAAGTTGTCCTTTAGCCTTCCTTGTGGTTTTTAAGGTAAGATATGTAAGTTTCACCGTATCGTTTGAGTTGGTTATAAGAGGAAAAATGACCCGTATGAGTTAGGGTTGGGTTTGGCTGCTAGTTCTTTAGAAAAATATGCTTTGGAGGTTGTTGTGATGAAGGTTCAACCTTGAGAACTAACTTTTTTGGGTTTTGGGTATTTGGCTCAGATAGACCTTTGTGGGGTTTACAAGTCAATGGTTGGTTGTTTATGCTTGAGATCTGGAAAAGAACTGAGTTCTTTTCATGAAACGGTTGAGAACCGTTCTTGATATCTTTCTTGCCTGGTGTAGGGCTTGATAAAGAGATATCGGTGGTCGAAAACACGAGACTGAGAGGATTGGTGCGGGAATCAGAGAAGGTAAGCTCTCTGTTCTTGGGAGTTGGTTCTCTTGATTGTGTACCACCATACTCCTGGGAGTTATGGTTATTGTATGATGCAGTGCATGTATTTAAATTGTGTGTTAATGTTTTTTGATTGAAACATACATGTAAATGATTTGCACTGTGATGTTTGTATTGTGATCGAGGAAGTCCTCTGGCCAGGGAAGCGGACCATATATAAGAGTGTAAGACTCATCCGGGATGAGCTTCTTGACAATTCATATAAGTCCGGGTGCATGAGATGTGCACGGGTGATATACATGTGTGCATGAGATGTGCACTGGTGAACTTGTATATCTGTGTTGGAATGGCACGTGGGTGTGATTATATACATGTGATGTTTATGAAAGCCAGGATGACTATATTTTTATTTATCTTAAAAGGCCGAGATAGCTATACTGTTGTTTTTATGAAAAGGACGAGTTGGCTATGTTATTTGTAATACCAATATAAATGTTATGTACTGTGGAAGTGAACCAAGGGGAGGTGAGTCTCCAATAACCTTGAATTTACTGAGATTGTATCTCACCCCGGTTGGGGATTACTTTTTATTTCAGGTGATAGCCAAAGAGCGGAGGACGAGGTCCGGGGTAAGAGACCCGGGTAGAAGTTGTTCGGTGGATCTCAATTGACAGGTCAGGTAGGCTGAGGCTGAGATGGCTACTAATTGAGGATCCCGAACAGGAGACCGAGGCTGGGTTATGGGTGCGATTTTGGGATGCGGTCTTTTGCAAGTATGTTGACTCGATTTTGTTGTGTATTTGTAACCTGGTATGGGTTTATTTTTTTTTATGATGTACCTTTTGGAACAAGATCCATGTCGGGATGTATAAGAATTCCATACATAATGTTTTAGTGATATTGTATGACGTAGATGACGTCATATTATTTTATGCTTTCGTGTTTACTTAATTAACGTTAAGTAATTGTTGCACTTAAAACAATACTATAATGTTAATGAACCAGATACATACGGGGTCGTTACACATCTCTCAATTAAATAATTTTGGCAATTATTAAAAGTATACTAAATGAAGCTTGACCATGTTGCTACTTACGTTTTTTAATCTTGTATTGTACACTCAGTGCAATTTGATCAAATCATTTTTCCTTTTTTTTATTTTTCATTTTCTTTTACTTTTTTAATTTCTATATGAAGAAATCATATGATGAGGGGATTCTTCTTTGTACAAATGGTACTTCAAACTTGGAATGCGTACAAAGAAATTAACAATACTTCTTTGCTTTTTAAATTATGTTACCGGATAGACCTCTCAAGACCTTTAGTCTCTACTTGGATGAAAAAAATAGAATCACATCTTATGGATTTGTTGAGAATAATTATGATATAATTTATGATCTTTTAAAAGTAAAAGGTGCTATGATGGAATCCTCACATACAGAAAAAGATTACAATGAATTTGATAAGGATGTTTTCATTTTCTTTTACCTTTTTAATTTCTCATTTCAGAAAATCTTCATGTTTTCATGACTGCCTTGCTAGTTTAAACGAGCATTGAGGACTTCACTTCTATTAAAAAAGTAATTCAGTGAATGAAATATTGGGATCCAGTATCATGTAATTTCTTTTTATTCTAAGTTTCTAATTAACAGCTTGATAATAATAATGATAAAATCAACATATATAATTTTTTAACGCAAAGTTTATCAAAGCAGTCAATACTAAGCACAATATCTCCCAAAGTAAAAAAAAAAAAACAATATATACTTTACTCATTTAACTTTTTTTATATTTTTTTTGGCTTTCTCATTTCTTTAATTTTTGTTCCATTTTAATCTTTTATATTTCTTTCAAGATGATATGTTTTATGAAAAAAGGATTATTCATGGATCATGTAAAAAATTTTACACAATTATCTTATCCCAATTCATCATATAAGATAAATTTATTAATTTTTAAAATAATTATCTTAAAATAATTTAAATAATAATTTGTGATTAGATAACAGTATATAATTTCACACAATCAATTAATAAACATTAAACTCATGTTTTAATAGTCAGAAATGTGAGAGATTTCTAAACTAATAAAAGGTCTTTTACCTTTTCATGAAATTATATATCTATCATATAAAGATATAAGTATAAATAGATGTAATTTTTCATCAAGATACATGAAATAACACTCATTGCATAAAAAATCATGAAAATCGACTATTTGTAAGATTAGTGGGATATTACTCTTCATCGAAAGTCGCCAGACATATCTCTTTGAATTGAAAGATTAATTATTTAAAAAAACATTAAATGATCTATAAATAAAATAAATCTGCGTGTACAAAAAACAAAACAAAGAGGATAAAAACTAAATAAAATTGCATTAAAAAGTAATGTGTCGTCATGACATGATATGCTGAGACAGATTTCTTTTAACCACCTCAAAAGTTAGCGGCTGTCAACACCCAATTTCATCTTGACAATTTAAAATAATAAACAAAAATGATTTAAAAAAGTAGTAAATTTTTTATAATATAACTTCTTTTTCATTTAGTGTGATCTAATCAATCTTTATGTCTTTTCTTTTGAGATTTTTATGATTTGGTTTTAAAATTAAAAAAATGGGCCTTATTTCTAAGAAATATAAGATGATACAGGAGAAAAGACAGCTTAAAATTAACATTAAATTAATTAATAGGATAAAAATAAAATAAAAACTCAAATAAATAAACAACACTCGCTTTATTTCACCTTTAGAATAAAGAGTAAATTACATTTATATCCCCTGTATTTTATTCAAATTTCATCTAATATCCCTCTCTTTTTACACCCTACAAAAAATCCCTTAATTGTTTAGCTCACATTACACTTAGATCCCCTCCTTCTTAAACATTGTTTAATAATCTAACAGAAATTAGGCACATGTTGGTCACATGACTTTTAATGAAAATTTATGTCTAAAATATCTTCATCTTCTTCCTCTCAACCTGAAAATATTTTAATACTCTTCTTTTTTGTTTTTCTACGTAAACCTAACTTTGAACCCACTTTCTTGATACGCAATGTTAACACATTTCCTCTCATCCTTTGTTCTACTAACTTATATATGAACTGAATTCTGATTCTAAACAAACATTTTCATCCATTATGTTCCTGTGATTCAAAACATCAACACTATTTTAATCAACAATAATAAACAGATGATTTACAATTCATCTATTGTGTTTCTTGTAGTCCCAAATATTCATACTATTTTAATAAACAATAATAAACAAATGATTTTCAGTTCATCCACTGTGTTTCCTGTTGTCCCAAACATCAACACTATTTTAATCAGCAATAATAAATAAATGATTTTCAGTTCATCCATTGTGTTTCATGTTGTCCCAAACATCAACACTATTTTAATCAACAATAATAAACAAATGATTTTAAAAATCATAAGTGATTTCAAACTGGTCTCCCATTGAAATCCCATTCAGAAATAAGCAACAATAAACAATTAAAATTAAATAAATAATCTTAAAAAGTAACCTATATACAAGGTCCAGTGGTCACTTACAAGCATAGCCTAGCGTGAACAGAAATTGTGGAACAAGAAGAAAAAACAGAGTGCTCGTGAACGTTGAAGATGAAGACAAATGGAGGCGCTCATGAACGTCGCGAACTAGAAAATGAATAATGGGAAATTCACAAACTGGAACAAGAACGGTGAAGAGGAATGGAACGTGAACGTTGTGAGAGAAAGAGAAACTCGCACCCCCTGGACGTTGAAGAAGAACTCGCCAACAAGAGGAAGATGAACAGTACTCACTAATGGTGAAGAGGAATGAAACGTGAATCATAAATTCTGAAACTAATTGGAAAGGGATAATTTGAGTTTTACAATTAAAATGTAAGGACAATTTTGTCTGCTCACATATTTCAATTGACGTTAGTTAACGACGTTAATAGAGGGGGGTAAAAGTAATGTATAAAAAGGAAGAGGTATCAAATGAAATTTAAGCAAACCACAGAGAGTGCGAATGTAATTTACTCTAAAATAAATGGACATCCTTTCCTTCTCAATATCAGACACTTGGATTAAAGAGAGACGGGTTGCCATTCCCATTCCTTTTTTTTTTTTGCTATTCTCACCCTTAGCTTTCAAAAAAATGTAAAGAAACAATTTTACCCTCCCATGTTTCTCTGCATCCGCTTGCCTTTCCCTTCCTCCCTCACCTCTGGCGCTCTTGCATGACATCCCACCTCCCTTCCCCCTTCTAAATTTTGTATCACACCCCATTCAGCAACGCCGTCTTCGTTTGCATTCGTTCATGGAGTGAGGTTCATTTTTTTCTTGAATTTGGATCCAACAGAATCATAATTTTGTTTTGTTGAAGGACAAAATAAAATCATGATCATACTATGTTTTTTTGCATAAACAAAACAAAATCATGATTTGTGTGTTTTGAGATACACATAAGCATTTTGATTATGTTATATTTTTTCTTTAAATTGCATATTTTATTTACAAACTTTCAATTCCCTTTTGATTAATTGTAGAATATGGCATAATGGAACAAAGTTGGAATACTTTTATTGTCAAGTGGCTGGGAATATGATTAAAGCAAGTGACGATGCTTTCAAGCATCCAATACAAACAGATGATAATAGTCTGGGAAATTCAATAGAAGCAAATGATAATAGTCTGGATATTGACTCCAATCAAATTTTTTCATTATTACTCCGGATATTTCATCACTACGAGTGCATATTGGTGCTTTGAAAAGGTTTAGTTGCTTGTTTTAGTTTTTGCTTTTGTCAAGTAGTCTTTCATCCATTGCTAGGAATGGAGTTATGTATATGCCGGGGGGGTGCAGGGGCAATAAACTAGTTGTAAAATTCCAGTCATATCATGAACTTGGCATACACAATTAGTGGATTAGTTCCTGTTTCTGTCCAATCAACCTTTTAAGATTTTCACCACGAGTTCTGTTCAAGTGGTAACTTGAGAGTAGGCATGGAAGCTTAGAAGTGCAAATTTGATTCTATAGCTTGGCTTCTCTTTTTTGTTTATTAATTGCACACAGTAGTTGATGCAGTGATGTCATAAAAATTAAGAAGCTTGTGGGTTAGGTGGTATTATTTCATTTATATTTGTTTTTTATTTTTACTCAACTATTACACAATAAAAATTTATTGCATGTGATTTATTTCAATTTCAAATCTTTCTTTGTCATGTTTAATCACACGTATGTGTATGGCCCGAAATGGATTAAAGTAATATATTGTCATTGTATTAGATCAATGCTCAATAACATAATTTCATAATATATATATATATATATATATATATTATCTTATAATATTAAATAACAATTACCACTAATATTATTTTATAATATTTCAATCAAACATGTCTTAATAAAGAGTTATATTAAATTTATCTTTATATTTTTATTTATGTCTCTTGGTAACTTTTTTCACCTCTTTTCTATAATTTTTTAAGAATTTTATCTTTTTATATTGTTGCATTGAAAATGATTGACAGTAGCGGTTTCAATCCAGTGACAATCTTTATCATGCAAAAATTTAATATTTTTTCTTTTAATTTTTATAAATCATGTTAACAAATGTTATAATCTTAGATATTTTTAATAATAAAAGAATTTCCTCATACACGTTTGAAAATAATTCTTTTTTCTCTCTATTTGTCATTTTTCCTTAACGGCCGTGATTGCCCCCAACTATATTTTTCTTAGGGGTGGTAATGAATCGAAATAGTTTGAGATTTGATTTAATAATAAACCGGTCAAACTTGGTTCATAAATTAAATGAGAAGTTACTTAAATAAATGAATCAAATTTGAGCATAATTTGATTCATTTGGTTTATAAATTAAATATATATAATTGATTGGATTTTGTATTATTTTATGTATGTAAGGTTTGACAGTTTTTATTTATGTAGACATTGGTTGTAATTATATTTTTTTTTATTGTTATACCTTATAGTTCTACAAACTTAATAAAATATGTTTAATTTTTCCTTCTTAAAAATACTAAATAATTATTTTATCTAAAATCTATTAATAAATTAAAATTTTGAAATGTATGAGATTTAAAAAATTTGATCTATAATTCATGTGATTCAAGCCAATCAAGTTATTTACGAGCTTGAACCAAGTCGAGTTCAAGCTTAAAAAACAAAGTTCATGTTAAACTTTAGTGATATTTTGAATTGAACTAAATATTAATAAGTTGAGTCAAGTCAAGTTGAACTAAGCTAGGTTCGGCTTGATTTATTTTAAATTTCAATTTTTCTCATTTGTTATTGTTTATTGTAAAAGATATTTAAAATGATTTGATGTTGATAAGTTATATAAAAAAGAGAAGCAACAAATAGGATTTTGATTTTCATTAAAAATAATTGAAAATTTTATCATACAGGTCTTATTAATTAGTATCTTTAGTGTATTAGTAAAAGTAAATATTTATTATAAATATCATAAAAAAGTATAAAATTTTTTATTAACGATATAAATTTACATATTTTAATTTCTTAAGCAAATGTATAAAAATAATAGTTAACATTTGACTTATTATATATACATATTTGTAATTTTCAAAACGTTAGGGCTGAGCATGGCTTTCCCTTATTCTAATGGAGCTCCGTACAATGGTGACATGCCTGGGTAATGCAGCTGGATACCACCATCAATTACAGGGACCTCAAATGTAATGTTAACGCTGCATGAATCTGCGTACAGCTCAGGCCTCAGGCTAAGGTCAGATCTTCGTAGGGAGGTACTGCCCTACAACGTCATATCACTTATCATAGAGGTTTGCTCAAGGACTCCGCAACTGTAAGGCCAAGGAGGATCTTTTGGGATTTTCATTTCAGGTTTAATTATAAACTACCCATCGGTATAAATATTTTTATTTCTGTCATTTTTTATTTTTTATTTTATAATATTATTTTAATATTTTAGACATAATTATTTTTCTATTCTAAATAATATGAATTTTAAAATTATTTGAATTTAATTTATAAAATATTAATCTTCACACAATATAAATTAAGGCGATGTACTTTCATTTAAATAATATATTTTTATGATTTTCTTATCAATGTAGAAAACCTTACATATTTAAGTAATACTTTTAATAAAATTATTTTCTTATTTTTATGATGATAATAATAATAACAATAATAATTTATTATTATGTGTGATATTTTATTAGGTTTATTTTTAGATTTTAGACTACAATAGTATTATTATAGTTATGTATTTTTGTTAGTATTTTTAAGTTTATAGTATTATTTTACTATTATTTTTATTTTTATGCTTTATCAGAAGTATTCTTTCATTCATGACTACTGATACTTTTATCTACTTATATATATATATATATATATATATAATATTTAATATAATTTTAATACTATTAACTATTAAGAAATTATTATTATTATTATTATTATTATTATTTATTCCAAAGAATTTTAAGATTATCTTAATTTGAATTTAGTCTTTAAAATTTTATTTTTCACACATTATAAAATAAAATTGATGTATTTTGATTTAAATATTTTTTTTTATATTTTACTCGTTAACTTAAAAAACTTCACATACTTAAATAAAATTTAAATTTTCATTTTTATAATGCTATTTTATTACTATTATAATATTAATTTCTTATTATGTGATTTCTTATTTATTTTTATTTTTATAATACAATTTTTTAGATTATTATATTATTTGTGATCTTAAATTTTTGTTTTCATTTTTCTTAGCATTATAATATTTGTTTACTATTATTTTTTAGAGGAGAGATCAAATTATATCAATGTAACTTTGACAATAATTACATCACTTTTATAACATGATATAAAATGTGATCATTTTTATTGATTCAACCTATTAATTTTTTTCAAAATTGAAAAAAAATAAAAAATAATATAATGATCCATATTCTAGTATATGTTAAAATGTTTATATTATGTCAATTTTAATTTATATAAATGAATAACAAATAATTTTGTATTAATATAAAATTTTGCATATATAATTCATATGAAAGAAATTTTTAATCTAACGGTAAATTTTAAGAAAATATTATTCAATTAAAAGTTATAAAATGATATAATAATTATCAAAATTACATATGATTTGATCTCCTGCTATTTTCTATTACTTGTTAGTATTGTTAATATTTATTTTAGTGTTACTTTTATTTACTTTATATTTATTTGAAAATTATAATATTAATATATACAATTATAAGCGTTAATCAATATTATGACTATTGATTTATATCAATTTTATGTTATTAAGATGATGAATAATAATCATTAGATTTCATAGAAATAAAAAATAATAATTATTTGTGTCGGTTCAATAAATCATAAGAAATTATCATTTGTGTGATTAAAACCTGTTTTTAACTGCCATAAATTACAATTTTGATTGTCAAAAAATACTGATTTGTATAGTGAATATTGATTAATATATTATATTCATTAAAAAATTATAATTAAATTTTATAAAATGAATGATGATGGAGAGTCTAGAAGAATTACTCTTGTATCTCTCCTCTTTCTCAACTATCTTTATTTTAATTGAAATTTTATTTCTTGTGACTTTCTTCTTTTTTTTTTATTAATTTCTAAATAATGATAATTTAGATAATAATTAGTTTTTAAATGATATTAATATAATTAAATTATTTTAACAAATTTTCTTAATCAACATGAATTAAATTTTTTTCTTTTACTCCATCAAACTCAAACAAAAGTAAAAATAACTATTTTTTGCTAATTAAAAAAATGACTTAATATCATTTAATTTTGTTAAACACATTCAAAAATAATTTATTTTCTTAAAGTATCTTCTATTGAGACTTGATATAAAGAATATAAAATAAAATTGAAAATAGAATCTTAAATTAATTAATTAAATTTTTTAAAATCATAACATTTAAATAAGATAGACATTTTAATCCTTTGCTTCTTTAAAGATAGGCTGCAAGCACTCACGCCGCATGAACCACGAGGAAGCAGGGCCGATTCTGGGCCCATGCAAGGTGCCCAACCGCACAGGGCTCCAAAAAATAAGGGGCCTCAAATATTAATTATTGCAACATATATTCAATACTGAAAATTAGAGGGGATGGTAATGTCTATTTTTAATAACTAAGAGGTTCAATGTTCAATTCCCACCAACAACAATTTTTACTACTTTTACATTTTACCCAATGGGGAGCTATAAAAATAACAATTTTTACTACTTTTACATTTTACCCAATGGGGAGCTATAAAAATAGTGTTTGAATAAAAAATTTGTTTCATATTAAAAACGTTACTGTTACATACTGATATAAAAATTGCACTTTTATAGGAGTGGTTTACGTAGCAAAATTGCACTTTTATATTCCAATACAGATATAACAGCAAATATAATATTAACAGCAAAATTGCACTTTTATAGGATCAAGATTAACGTTACCAACAAATTATATTTTAACGTTTCAAATACAAAATTGAATGTGAAAATCTCACCAAATATTTTATTTCCTTTTCTTCAAACAAATTATTTTATGCCATTTCAACCAAATTGTTTTATTTGAACATTGTGATGGTTGTCACGTGAGCCCAAGATACTCGGCTTATATATTAGCAATTAGTCATTCAAATTATTTTGCTAATCATAATCAAAAGTATCTTTTTTCTCTGATTGATATTTCCCCCTTATGGCTGCTGCACTTCAAAATTAACACAGAAACTAGTGGGTTTAATAATCTGATCTCTTCATGTTCTGAAATTCATATTCCAAATTTCAGGTACAAATGTTCCACTCAACTTTACTCTAAAAAGTTTTCCTTGATCTTTAAATATAAAATTGTCTTACTCAGTTAATAAAATTATGTATTTTTTCAGATTATATATTGTTGAATTCTGGTGGCTGGTGATTTTAGTTGGCTCAATTGGATGCTAAGCTTTCTCAATATTCCCATCTTCCTGGTGCTATCCACTCTTTCTCTCTTTTTACATGTTTGTTTAATTGTTACTTGTGTAATTGAGTACTATGATTCGTAAATATCAATCTGGGTCAGAAAAGCGTAAAAAACAAAAAAAAGAACAACATTTAATACAATCTCAAAGAGGTGCTTTAGATAAATTTTTTAAACAAGAAACCCCTGCTCAATCTTCCAATCCTTTGGAGGAAGATAATACCAATGCTGCTGAAAATGTGGAAAATGATGAACATGTGAGTGCTAGTGATCCTTTGCATGTTAATTTCGAAAATAATGAGAATTCTGAAAACTCAACAAAAAATGAAATACTAAATTGTGATAATGCTAGACAAAATGAAGGTGATATGTTTGATTTATATGACCCAAGAAATTGGGATTCTCTTGATGTGAATTCAATTAATATTTTGGCATTGAATGGCCCTAAAAGAGATTTAAATATTGTGAAAGGCCCTAAAAATAGTACTAATCGCAGGTTTTCCTCGACTTATTATATTAGATATTTGAGCAATGGTGAAGCTTGTGATAGAGAATGGCTTGTGTACTCAAAGGACCTTGACAAAGTGTTTTGTTTTTGTTGCAAAATTTTTAAAAAAGGTTCTGCTAAAGGTGCCTTGGTTTTTGAAGGATTTGATAAATGGAATCATTTAAGTTTTAGACTTAAAGAACATGAAAGTAGTGATGGTCATCTTTTGAATATGGCTACTTGGTGTGAGCTTCGTATTAGATTGCAAAAAAATGAAACAATTGACAAAATTGCTCAGGACCGATTAAAGAAAGAGAAGGAATATTGGAAAAATGTGTTGGTTAGACTCATTGCAATTGTGAGGTATCTTGGTAAACATAACCTAGCATTTCGTGGAAATACAGAAAAGTTGTATAAAAAAGGGAAATGGCAATTTTTTAGGTTTAATTGAAATGCTAACTGTTTTTGATCCTGTGATGATTGAACATGTTGAGCGTATTAATAGTGGCAGAATTCATCATCATTACCTGAGTCATGATATCCAAAATGAGTTGATACTTCTACTATCTTGTAAAATTAGGTCTATCATTATTAATAAAATCAAAGCAGCTAAATATTATTCTGTGATGTTAGATTGTACTCCTGATTCTAGTCATCAAGAGCAAATGTCCTTAATTTTAAGATGTGTTGATAGCTCTACCAACTCCTTTAAAGTTGAAGAATTTTTTCTTGAATTTTTAGTAGTTGATGATACTAGTGGTGCTGTACTTTTTTCAGAGTTGGAAAATATATTAAAATCTCATGACCTTGACATAAATGATGTAAGAGGACAAGGATATGATAATGGGTCTAATATGAAAGGAAAAAAATCAAGGTGTGCAAAAAAGATTACTCGATTTAAACCCTAGAGCTTTTTATTCTCCATGTGGTTGTCATAGTCTTAACTTGGTTTTGTGTGATATTGCAAATACTTCACAAAAAGCAAGAGACTTTTTTGGAATTGTACAACGTATTTACACTTTATTTTCTAATTCCACAAAAAGGTGGAGTATTTTAAAAGAAAATGTGAGAATGTTAACGGTTAAGCCATTGTCAACCACACGATGGGAAAGTCGAGTTGAAAGTATCAAAGCTATAAGGTTTCAAATCGCTGATATCCAAGAAGCCTTACTTGAACTTGCTGATAAAGATAATGAGACACTAGTGCAAAGTGAAGCCAAGTCGTTGGCAACTAATGAGCTCGGTAATTTTGAATTCTTGCTTAGTGCTATTATTTGGTATGAAATTCTAAGTGAAGTGAACTTGGTTAGCAAACAATTACAAACTAAAAACATGATGATTGATGTTGCTATTGATTTGATTAAAGGTTTGATATCTTTTTTTAAAAGGTATAGAGAAAGTGGTTTCTCTAATGCTTTGAATACAGCGAAAGAAATAGCTGATGAAATTGGTATTGAATCTGTGTTTCCTCAAAAATGTCAAATACGCAGAAAAAGACATTTTGATGAAACTAATGTTGAGGAAACTTCATTATCACCCGAGGAACAATTTAGAGTTCAATACTTTTTGTATGTTGTTGATCAAAGTATTGTTTCTTTGGAGAAAAGATTTGAACAATATCAAGTTTATGAGAAAATATTTGGCTTTCTGTCTAATTCTCATAAATTAAATTCACTAGATGACAGTAATCTCAAATATCGTTGTGTTTACTTAGAAGATTCTCTTAAAAAAAGGAGAGGTTTCTGATATTGATGGGAATGAACTATTCGTGGAGGTAAAGTTATTGCGAGAGCTTTTACCTAAAGAAAAATTGGGAGCAATTGAAATATTACAATTTATAAAGCGTTTTACTTGTTTTCCAAATGCAACAATTGCTTATAGAATTTTATTGACTATCCCTATTACTGTTGCTTCTGCAGAGAGAAGTTTTTCAAAACTCAAATTGTTGAAGTCGTATCTACGAACAACTATGTCACAAGAGAGGCTAAATGGACTTGCTTTAATGGCTATTGAAAGCGATCTTTTGGAAGAAGTTGATGTTGAAAGTGTTATAGATGATTTTTCTTTAAGACATGCGAAGAGAGCAATTCTATTCAAATGACTTGTTAGAACCTTTAGGATGTTTTAACTGATTTTAGAATGTAATTTGGTAATATTTATTGAGCAAAATATTTTTCTTATTTAAATGAGTCATTTATTTTTAAATTGCCAATTGAGGGCCCCGTTTTCTAAAAAAGGAAAATATTAAACAGGGTCCCGAGAAAGTTTGTCCCGTCCCTGCGAGGAAGCAATATTATAACTTCATTAAATAAAATAACCGGCCCAAGATATTTCAAAATCAAGCCATAACAACAAGCTCAAGAAGTCAAGAGGTGTATCTTACAATATCTAACCCCCCCTCCCAATCAAAGCATAAGGATCTCTTGCTTTGCTTTCTGCTTGGATTTTGCTTTTATATGGTTTTATCAGATTTTCAGCTGAAATTTTTTTGAAACAAATTTGTTTTATATTAAAAGATCAAAATCTCTTTCTTTCGGCTTTCATTTTATTTGTATACATTTAATTTATAAAGAATACACATATAGTATTTTTATCTTCAAATTAAACATCATTTCATGATTAAGCATAAACAATGACAGTTCGAGAAAGGTAATAAAAAATATATAATATCATAATAAAAGAAATCTAAATTACTTAAACTTTTACAAATTATAATTATTCTCTATATATTTTCATACTTTAAAAATGTTTTATGATTTTTTAATTGTTAATACTATAAAAAATATCTCTCCTTGTGTATGTAATTAAACAATTATTCAATCATTTATTTTTCGTGTGATTCCACATTCTATTCTTCATGAAATTCATTACAAAAAATATATTTTAAGTGTTGCAGTTGACACATGCAAAATCAAAGCTAACTAAGGTAAAAAAAATACTAAAGCTAACCTCCTTATTCCTTACAAATAAAATCCCTATACTATGTTAAGCCTCATCAATATTTTATATTAAAAATTTGAAAAAAGTAAAAGAATATTTTCTTTTTATAAAAGTCGTATCACAAATTTGCAAAAACCACAACTCCACAAAGACCGGAATGCTACCAATGCACACAGCACACACGTCCATGAGTGAGACCATCATGATTTCGTGAACGTGAATAATTGAATAAATTTAGAAATTAAATCTAATTAGATTTATGAAAAATGAATAAAAGTTTAAGTTAATGACAAAGTGATTTAGGGTGAAAGACGATAATGTTTGGCAATTTTGAGAATTGAGAGGATTAAAAGGAGTGAGGGACGATGGACATTGTAATCAAATATATGTAATAAATTACTAATTTAATGTGTGAAATGTGGCATCCTTCATTAACATAACCAATACTAAAACACCATTAATCATGATTACTTTATATCAAAAAACATAGTAAAAAAAACATTCCTAAATGTATTATACCATGAAAGTTTTGAAAACGTACATACTTTACTCACCTCTTGAAGCAAGTAATTCAAGTTATTTGCTATTTTTTTGCATCAACAGAATTTCTTCGTTTTCTTTATTCTTCTTAATCTTTTAACAACCCATTAATGTCAAGAAAGACGATTTATTTGTACGAGTTTAGAAAAATGAACTATCTATTTTCATATAAGCTTTAAGTGATTTGAAATTATATATTTTAATATTTGTTTAACCAATCTTTCTTTATATCTTATTTTTATTATATTTATCCAATCTAATATATTATATTTATATCCTTTCAAAATATATATCAATCAAATATATTAAAATAATTTAATTTATCTTTTCATTCACTAAAAGATATATTTAGGCAATTTTTATCTAAATAAGTATTGAATTATTATTGAAATGTTATATTAAACTGTACACTCTATATAGTGCGTGATGTTTTTTTTTTTTTTTGTAATGTAACAATAATTAGAATTCAGCTATGGTTTAAACTTGAGTATGTAAATTTTTTATTAAGTATCTCATGTATATTTGAACTTTTTACTTTTGAGTTAAAAAAATCTAATGAAATATATATATATATATATATAATATTTTTTATGGGAGTACATTTTTTTATATATATTAACAAATATATAAAAAATTCTGGTGGAAACAAATTGTTACACACCAGATAAGGTGCATCGGCCAATAGGCATAAAGACCCCAAAGTCACAAATGTATCACAGCTAATAGGAAAAAAAATGTATCACACACCAATGTTACAACACCAGTGCGCATCCCAAACAACAGAAATTCACACCAAAATCTTTGCAGTGACCAACATATAAAATGAAGCCCGATTCACGTTATCCTTTTATTTATCTTTTAAACAGTCATTATATATATATAATTCATTATATATTTATATATATACTTAATTTGGTAATAAATTATGACGTACTTCCTCTAAACTTAAATATAAAAAAATCATCTTATTTATTGAATTTAAATTAAAATAAATTTATTTAATTTTGTCTTATTCAATAATATGATTTCTAAAATATTTTTGTAACTCTATTTTCAATGTTTTTTTTTATATTCAAGATATTAAGTTTTAAAGAACATTTTAGAAATAATTTTATTTTTTACTCAAGTTTAATAAAATTAAATGATGTCAATTAGCTTTTTTTAATTAGTGTAAAATAAATTAATTTTATTTATGTATAAATTTAGAAGGAGTACATTAAGTTCATTAACTTTTCTATTAATTATTTTAATTTTTATATTAAATATAGTATTTTATTTGATAGTATAAATTATTTTCTAACAATAACATATTAAAATTAAACTCTTATTTTTCACTACTAAATATATCTTATTTGGAAGGCAAAACATATTTTATTAAGAGTAGTGATATACATGAGCAACCTTGCATTTTAAACACCCAACAACATCTCTTTTTTTTTATTATCTTTTTTCCTATTATATTATAAATTCTATAATACCTATATTTTTATCTTATTTTTCTCTCTCTCTCTTTCAATAGGTGGCTAAAAACATTTGGAGTGTTCATTTATCTCCGAGTAATTGGAACATAAAAAGTGTCTAGATACGGTCCACCCAACAGATCAAAACAACAAAAATCCACCCGCCCATACATCGATCGTAACCACTATACACCATTCAAGCGATACATGCATTACATTTACACCCAATGGTAATTACCCTGTGACCTCGCCCTGCTAATTAATACTACACTCCATTCAACATTTTTGCCACTGAGCATTACAGATATAGCATTTTCAAGACAATGTGCAATATTAATGCATCTACGCTCCCTGAGTACACTCCAAGCCGGTGACGAAGAATGAACTCCAATCCGTGTTCTTGAGATGAATTTGAATAGGTGTTGGGGTTCTGCGATACATTGTGAAAAATTAAGTTAACTGTCGTCAGGAAATGCATGGCAAACATTCATCTGCCAATACAAAGAAACCCTAGTAAGACCTCATAATTAAGGTGCAATACAGTAAACAGTATAAGACAGAAAGATCGAACTCAGGATGTTGATTACATATGCGTCTCGTATTCAAGGGACACTCCAACTCTGCGCAAGTAGTAATCACGCACAGAGAGAGAGAGCAAGCAAACAGAAAAAAATAAAAGAAAAAGAAAGAAGAAGAGACTTCCTCTCATAGACGTTAGTAGTGGGAATAGAGAAAGGGGATCGATAGAATTCTACTTTTTAATTTTTTAAGAAATAAGCATAAAATAATTAAATAACTATAATATCTTAAAACAGAAGAGACAAATGGATTTTTTTTTTGTCTTAGAAAAAGAGAGACTTAGCTTTATGAATTCCTGACATATATTACATTATATTAATATTGTTGGATAATTTTCGTTTTTTAGTTGATTGATAATCTTGGTTTTATTTGATAAGATATAATCTTGTTTTTATTTGATAAGATATAATCTTGATTTTATTTGATAAGATATAAATCAAATAAAATTTGATAGCTTAGGCTCAGCCCATTTCATCCTATAAATAGATGAGTAAGGGTGGAGGCAAGACACACAAAAATTTGAGATCCTCAAGTGACAGTCTTGAGTGCCATATTTGAGCAAGTCACCGTGCCTGCATATTTGAGAGCTTAGAGTGAAACACTATGAGCGTTTGAGTGACCACCATTGTTGGAGAGGTTGAGTGTACCACCACATTGGTGTGTTCTTGATTTATTGTAACCGATTATTGTTATAGTAGATTTTGATGCTGGACTAGGTCCCATGAGTTTTTCTTTTCTCACATTGAGGAAGATTTTCTCACGTAAAACAAATTCAGATTGTCTCTCTCTCTCTCCCTTTTGATTTTATTTCCGCTTCCGCAAATTGACTTGAGGGTCCGAGATACCCAACAGTGGTATCAGATCCTAGGTTCGACGGGTTCTGAAGGAGACGAGATGGAGACCAACGGTATCACCCACGACGGAGATATGTTTAGGTTGACCGCAAACAACTTTGCGTATTGGAGACCGATGATGGAGGATCACCTCTACTGCAAAGATTTATTTGAGCCCATTACCCTTGCTCAGAAACCGGTTGGCAAAAGCGATAGGGAATGGGAGGTCTTGAGTCGTAAGGCGGTGGCCATGATCAGGAAATATATTGATAAAAGCCTCTTTGAGCACGTGTTCGAGTTCACAAACGCGTACGAATTGTGGAACAAGCTAGAGTCCATGATTCAGAAGAAGACTCCCAGGAACAAAGTACACCTGATTCGCCGACTTGTGAAGATAGAATACAAGGACGGGATGAGCATGATTGAACACCTCAGCACCTATAAAGGTATTGCGAATCAGTTGACCAAAGCCGAGATGAAGATTGATGACAAATTGCAGGCTTTGTTGTTATTGAGTTCGTTGCCAGAAAGTTGGGATACTCTGGTGGTGACTTTGAGTAACTCGGCTCCTGATGGAAAACTGAAGATGGATGTTGTAACGGACAGTCTCCTGAATGAAGAAGCCAGGAGAAGAGAACGAGGTGTAATCAGTACGTCCGAGGCTAACGTTGTTGAGAATAGAAGAAATTCTGATTCCCGGGGCCGTAGCAAGAGCTGGGATTGAGGTGGACGAGATAGGTCTAGAGGCCGGTCAAGGCCAAAACAAGACTTGAAGTGCTTCTACTGTGGGAAAGTAGGACACAAGAGACCAGACTGCAGGACTTTGCAGAATGATGAACAGAACGGCTGTGTGAAGCCGGACCAGATTGTTCCCAGAAAGAGAAGTGATCAGAGCACCACGGCTGTGGCTGCTAACCTGAATATCGAGATATTCCTCCTTAATGAAGAAATGTTGAACATAGCCCATGATGACTGCACCTAGATTGTTGATTCCGATGCCTCGTTCCACGTCACCCTACATGAGGAATTCTTTTCTGCTTACAGGAAGGGAGATTATGGTGTCGCGAAGATGGGAAATCAGGTGACCATCAAGATTGTTGGTGTTGGTGATGTAACCCTGACCACAGATACAGGGTGCCGGGTTACGCTGAAAGATGTGAAGCATGTACCTGACATGCATTTGAATTTGATCTTGGTTGGAAAACTAGATGATGTCGGGTCAGTGAATTACTTTGGTTAAAGTAGATGAAAACTGACCAATGGGAGCTTGGTTGTGGCCCGAGGTAAGAAAGAAGGCTCCTTGTATGTGATGCAAGGAAGGACGATTGGTGGAGAAACCAATGTCATCTAGGATGGACAGAACCTTGAGCTATGACACAAGCGTCTCGGCCACATGAGCGAGAAAGGACTCCAGATTTTGGAGAAGAAAGAACTATTGACCGGGTTGAAGGGCCAAGTGTTGGAGAGTTGCACACATTGCCTAGCTGGAAAGCAGCACCGAATTTCGTTTGTGAGACCGAATCAACCCAGACGACGAAGGCAGATCTTAGATCTCGTCCATACTGATGTTTGCTCCATGTCAGAGAAATCGCTTGGAGGAACGCAGTACTTTGTTTCTTTCATTGACGATCATTCCCGCAAGGTGTGGGTTTATTTGATGAAGACTAAAGATCGGGTACTCCAATGTTTTAAAGAGTTCCATGCTATGGTGGAAAGGGAGACCGGTAAGAAGTTGAAAGTGGTTCGATCAGATAATGGTGGAGAGTACCGGGGTCCCTTTGAAGCTTACTGTAGAGAAGCCGAGATCCGACTTGAGAAGACACCTCCCAAGACTCCGCAGTTGAATGGACTTGCTGAGAGGATGAACAAGACTATTGAAGAGAAGGTCCGGAGTATGCTGTCCAATGCCAGATTGTCGAAAGCATACTGGGGAGAAGCCGTCATGACAGCTGTTGACTTGATTAATCTGTCACCATCAAGACCACTTGAAGGAGACATTCCTGAAGAAGTCTGGACAGGTCGGAAAGCGACCTATGACCACATGAAGGTGTTTGGATGCCGAGCTTTCGTGCATGTCCCCAAAGACGAAAGGGCAAAGTTCGACGCGAAGACCAAGGAATGTATTTACCTCGGTTCACCGAAAACCGAGTTCGGGTTCAGACTTTAGGATCCGATTAGCAAGAAGATTGTGAGAAGCCGAAATGTAGTATTTCATGAAGATGAGACAATTCATGACATCTCGAAGCCCGAAGTCTGAGTTCCTGTTCGACGTGAAGAATCCGTCCCTATTGTTCTAGTTGAAGTAGGGGGAGAGCCTGAGGAAAGAAATGTTGACCAGCAACAAGCTGATGATGACCGAGATACTGAGGTTTGAGTTGATGTGGAGAACCGTGATGCATCGGGTTCTCAAGCGGCTGAAGAAGAACAGCCGAGATACCCCACTAGAGACAGAAGACCATCTACAAAATATTCTTCTGATGAATATGCCATCACTGCTGAAGATGGTGAGCCTCAGAGTTATGATAAGGCTGTGATGAGCTCAGACAAAGTAGTAATCATGCACAGAGAGAGAGAGAGAGAGCAAGCAAACAAAAAAAAAATAAAAGAAAAAGAAAGAAGAAGAGACTTCCTCTCATAGACGTTACTAGTGGGAATAGAGAAAGGGGATCGATAGAATTCTACTTTTTAATTTTTTAAGAAATAAGCATAAAATAATGAAATAACTATAATATCTTAAAACAGAAGAGATAAATGGATTTTTTTTTTGTCTTTTTCCAAGAGAGACTTAGCTTTATGAATTCCTGACATATACTACATTATATTAATATTATAGGATAACATTATCATATCAATCTTATTGACAAAATAAATAACAAATTACAAGATAACTAATAGAGTAGTTATCCTTTCTTCTCCTAGTTACTTAAGGAGACCTTGTTAATTACCTATGTAGTGAAAGTATAAAAGAGTTTAATTATCATTTAATCACTCCTCAAAAAAATTATCATTTAATCACAAATATTCTTAATCTAACTTTTCATCCAACCCTATCCGTCTATATTACATCTCATACAATACAACCCTGTCCGTCTATATAAGGTCCACGTACCTTGAACGTTTTCTGCATTCTCACCATTCTCCTCATCATCCTCATTTTCTCAACAAAAATGGGTTCTAGTTCTATTACATCGTCCGCGACCATGAACATGGCGATCGTGCTGCTGTTCATGGTCTTCGCAGTTTCATCAGCTTTAGACATGTCAATAACCTCATACGACAACGATCATGCAGATAAAGCCACGTGGCGCACCGACGAGAAGGTGATGTCAATGTTCGAGGAGTGGCTGGTGAAACACGACAAGGTGTACAACGCTCTGGGTGAGAAGGAGAAGAGGTTTGAAATCTTCAAGGACAATCTGCGCTTTATCGATGAACGAAACTCTCTGAACCGAACCTACAAGTTGGGACTCAACGTGTTCGCTGATCTCACCAATGCGGAGTACAGAGCCAAGTACCTGCGAACCATGGTCGACGGTCCGAGGTTGGCCTTGGACACTCCCCCAAGAAACCACTACGTGCCACGTGTTGGAGATAACTTACCCGAATCCGTTGATTGGAGGAAGGAAGGTGCTGTTACCCCAGTCAAAAGCCAAGGAGCTACTTGCAGTAAGTACTACCAGCAGTGCACTAACACTATTTTTATTAAAAACGTTACACCAACACACAATATATTATTTGACACCAAAAGAAAAATAAAAGGTGTTGAAAGAGTATTTAAAACAAAAAAATATCTGTGTATCATTACTCATTTTTATTTTGCTACTTGGAGATTTGTTTAATGTTTGAAATTCTTTTATCATGAAGATAGCTGTTGGGCATTCACAGCAATTGGTGCAGTGGAATCATTAGTCAAGATAATAACAGGTAATCTAAATTCATTATCAGAACAAGAGGTGTTGGATTGTACTACATCCTCTAGTTGGGGATGCGGTGGAGGATATATACAAGATGGCTATATCTACATCAGAAAGAATGGCGTCAGTCTCGAAAAGGATTACCCTTACAGTGGTGATGAGGGTACATGTGACCTAAATAAGGTTATATAGTAACTTAGTCCTGATTATTTGATGACAATAAACGCTTGTGAAAAATAGTTATCACTCTAATTCATATATTCATTTTTTTTTATTGAGTCATTTTGCTTGTGTGCAGAAAAATGCTATTGTTGCTATTGATGGTCACGGATGGGTTCCTACCCAAATTGAGGACGCCTTGAAACAGGGCGTTGCGAAACAGCCAGTGGCCGTACCTATTCCAGCAGATGACGATGAATTTCAATATTATGTATCAGTAAGTTTCTAAATTAATTTTAGGTTTAAAATATTTTGGATCCCTATAAATATTCACGTTTTGTGTCTGTTTTTTTAATAAATTTTTGTTTCAGTCTTTAATAAAATAATAATTTTATTTTTGTCTCTTAACAATTATTTTTAATTCATTATAAATTAGTAAATTTTATATTTTTTCTCTGATAATTTTTTTATTTGTTATTAGTTGGGATTAAAACAAAATTTATTAATTTATTAGAAAATAAATACAAAATTTACTAATTTATTAAAAACTAAAATAAAACATCAAAGAAAAACATATTTTATTAGAGATTCAATATAAAATATAAATTTATTAAAAATTAAGATCATTAATCATGAATAGTGGTTTTGCTCTTGCGCATATTTTCTCTATATTGACAAATTTTTCTTATGTCAGGGTATATTCCAAGGGAAATGCGGTACAGAATTAAATCATGCTCTCCTGATCGTTGGGTATGGTACAGAAAATGGTGAAGATTATTGGCTGGCAAAGAATTCATATAGTGATAAATGGGGTGAGAATGGCTATATCAGAATAAAAAGAAAACTGAGCACTTGTAAATTTGGAAACGCGGGTTACTATCCCATTATTAAAGTCACCAGTCAACAAGCCACCAAATATATGTGACAATGGCATTAGCTAGCTGTGCCCATTGAGCCTTTGGAAGTAATTAATAACAAGGTCAAAATTTGAAGGAGACTATCTTCGATCTATTTTATCGTTATATAAGTATTGTAATTTCTGTTCCCTAAATCATCTGGTTTCTCCAAGTGCTGGCCCCAGATTGAGTATCTGTTTAGTCTATCTACAGTTTCTATCTAAATAAAGGTGCGATGGCTCTATGGGCATTATTATAAATGCATACTTAATGTTCAAATCTTAAAAATCATGCTCTAGTCATCGTTTCTTTAATTATTATATATAATGATATATTAGATTCTATCAATCAATTTAAATCAAAATATATACTTATTATTAGTCTGAATATTTAAATTAGAAAAATCAAATTGATCATGGTTTCCATAATTAATTAATTACTATTTGGCTTTGCAATTCTGCACTCCTGTCTTCATTTAGAAGTCAAAAATTATTTGGCTTAAGTTGATATCTCCTCTAGGTTAATTACATTTATCTAAAAAGGAACACTTCAACTTAGGCCCTGATTTCCTAGCTTGAGCACATGTACTTGGGCTATAATTTCCACTTCAAACTTTCACAAAACCTTGCTCCAAATTGTAATTCAATCTATTTTAAACTTTTACAAAATAATCTATCAATGAACACATACAACCTAGCAAAATGACAACCTTGCTCCAAATTGTAATTCAATCTATTTTAAACTTTTACAAAATAATCTATCAATGAACACATACAACCTAGCAAAATGACAAGTTAAAGAGAAAAATTACAAATTCGCAAATTAACATAAAAAAGGAATATACAAAGTTCTAAGTAAGAGAAAAAATGAAATAATTAACTAAATTTACATCTCTGAATTAAATAATTTTGCAATTATTAAAAGTATACTGAATGAAGCTTTACCATGTTGCTAATTAAGTTTTTTAATCTTGTATTGTACATTCACTGCGGTTTGATCAAATCGTTTTAATCTTGTATTGTACATGTTCAAATCTTAAAAATCATGCTCTAGTCATCGTTTCTTTAATTATTATATATAATGATATATTAGATTCTATCAATCAATTTAAATCAGAATATATAATTATTATTAGTCTGAATATTTAAATTAGAAAAACCACATTGATCATAGTTTCCATAATTAATTAATTAATATAATTATGTAATATTTATACATAATTAAAACTGATGAGTATGGTAGTAAAGTTGGCTTAGATGTTCGTGCAGACTCCTGGGCAGAAAGTGGAGGTGTCTATTGGGTGGCAAACTCCGTTGTAAGGGTGGGTTAGCTACGTGTGGTGGCCTCTTGCGGAGTTTTAGAGGTATGTGGTTGTGCAGATTTGTCAAGAAAGTGGGAAGATCAAATGCTTTTGTGATTGAATCGTGGGGTGTTTCTGGTTGGAGCTTAATTCTAGAGATTCGTAGGCTTCTCAAGATTGGTTGGTTGGTGGGAATTTGGCATGTGTTTGGCATGTGAGATAAATAAAAATAAAAAAGTTAAACATTATATAAATAAAGAAAAGACCATTGATAAAAAATCTTAGTGATGGATGCGTCCATATATGAAACCTCCCTCGATTTTCCATCGTTAGCTAATCTTGGGCCTGAGGTAGAGGACTGAGATTTCAGGCAATTAAAAAAATTGCAGAAGAAAAAAAGTCAAATTATAAGTTCACATTAAAAGAAGAACTATTTTTAAATTGTTCATAAATCATTGTTCAATGCTTTTATAATACAAAAATAATAGATAAATAGGTGTATTATTGCATTACATTTTTTAGCATTGAGGTAGGGGGAAATCGGAATGGACGCACGTGATGAGCATATATATAGGCTGCACAATAATAATGCATCAAATAATTAGTGGAAAACTTGTCCATATAAAAACTGAAGAATAAGCCAATAACACATTGAAGATAATATACATAAAAAGTAATTAAAGAAAATGAAAACATATATAAGACTACATGGAACCCACCCATATATAATACTATACATGTACTACTTAAAAGGATAAACAGTGTAAATATGAAAAATAAGACTCTTGAAATTGCTGAAAGCTTAAAATTAAGTCAAATTTTTAGTGTGTTTATTGAGAGATAGAAATTAATATATATATATATATATATATATATATATATATATATATATATATATAAGTAAATTATAAAAGGTATGAGATTCACGTTGAATTTCACTCTTTTTTGTTCTCTATTTCTTTCATAATGTTCTTTACTGAACACAAGCTTTAAGTGATTAGTCGTCATAAAATAAATAATGAAACTAAAAGAGAAGCTGAGATAGGGTTTATTTTCATCTGAAATAATTAAAAATATTAATAATATAATTGAAATCTTTTATTATATATACATATTTATAATTTTCAAAAAGTTTGGGATGACCATAGCTCTCTAGACCTAGACCTAGACATGGATTCTAAACCTAGACCAATGCAGATGGATAACAACCACCAATTGAGAGGGACCTCAAATGCAATATTGACTTTACATGAATTTACAGCTCAGGCTGGGGTCAGAATCAGGAAGAAGGAGGCTACTTAGTTGTTGGTACAATTCTTCTTTAATTCCCTAACTCCAAGTCCAAGCCATAGCTTTGCCTTGCATGAAGCCATGAATGCATAAAATTAATTAATGGCTAAGTTAGGTCTTCGGAGGGACAGCCCTAGCTGCAGCGTGTTATCATAGAGGCTTGTTCAAGGACTCCGCAACTGTAAGGGTACGGATGATCTTTCGGAATTGGATTTGAGGTTTAATTAAATTATTTCTATATTATTTTTCGTTTAATTTATTTCTGGGGACTTACTTTTTTTTTCCTTTTCTTTTTTTATCAACTTCTAAAGAAGGATAATTTAGAAAATTAATTATTTTTTAAATGAAACTAATATAATTGAATAATATTAACTAATTTTTTAATTAATATGAATTAATTTTTTCTTAGAATATGTTTGATTCACAAAATTTCATGGACATAACAGGACAAAAATAATTATACTGAGTTTGATTCCCAAAATGAGTGTAATATAGAACAAAAAAGAATCAAAGGAGAGAACAAAAGCATCAAATTTTGTTACTGGCTATGTCATTAGATAACTTTTTTTCTCTTATTCAAAAGATATTTAGTGAACCTTGTAACTTTTTATTTAAAGATAAAGGAATAAATCATTAAAACTTTTACTTTGTTTATTTAATTTTATAAATATTATTTTGTATATATCATTAGTTCAGAATTATTAATTTTTTTACTATATAAAATTTTAAATTAAAATAAAATATTTAATATTTAATTTTATTATAAAATTTATTTTAATATAAATTAATAAATTATTATAAATTTTTTCTTATTTTATTATAATTTTTAAAAAAATTACATAAACTAATATGTAGATTATTTTAAAAATTATTTTATGTAATTTATACAAAATATGTAAATTTAAAATAATATTTAAGTAATCTAAAAAATTTAAAAATTATTACTTTTTATAATTAAAATAAAAATTGTATTATTTATATATAAAAATAAATTTACATAATTTTATAAATTACATAAAATAATTTACATATTAATATATATATATATATATATAATTGTCTTGATTTATGTGTAATTGATATTAAAAAAATTATTTATTAAATAACTATTTTATAGTTAAAACAAAAATATTAGCATGTAAGTTTTCTAAAAAATTCAATTAAAATTTATTAATTTATATAATAGAATTAAAATAATTTACATATTGAAACAAATTTACATAATTTTTATAATTTAGATATTAATTGATGCAATTATATTGTTTTTATAATTGATTGTATTTTTTATTATTTTATGTATGTAGGATGGGGTAATTTTTATTTTTGCAAACTTTGATTGTTATTATATTTTTTTTATTGTCATATTTTGTGGCCCTAGAAAGTTAATAGAATATGTTCAATGTTACCTTCTTAAAAAAAAAATTTTTATCTAAAATCTACTAATAAATTAAAAATTTAAAATGTATAGAATTTAAATTTTTTTACTCTTGATTCATGTGAGTTGTTTGCAAGCTTAAACCAAGTCAAGTTTGAGCTAAAAAAAAGTTTATATCTAGTTCGAATTGAATTTCAAACTAAGTTAAATATTAATGAGTTTAATATTAATGAGTTTAATCGAGTTGAACTAAGCTCAACTCGACTCATTTTTAGCTCTACATTCTACATATTTTCTCTCTCACATCATCATTAAGAAAATAAGTTAAAGATATCTTAAAATTTGCTTTCATAAATTTTAAAATGTTTCCAAATTTAGTTTTGTTAATGTTTCAATAAAATAAATTTACGTTATTTTAGTTATTATGCATGTATTTAGATTTTAAAATAATACAGTACTTACTAAGAGGTTTTGACTGAGATATTTTATCCTCTCGATCACCCAAGGAAGGTTACCAAGCAATTAAAAGATGTATGGGCCGAAAGAAAGAAAGAAAAATATTTTCTATTATTTAAACTTTAAAGCAAATCTGAGTGCAAGGGTTTCTGGTGAAGAGTCCCTTCTCAAGAAGAGGACCTTTTGAGCAGGAGTACGAAGAAAATCAAAGAGGGAGAAACACTGGTTAGTGAGGGAGTAAGGGGAGTAGAGAGTGGTGCGGCTCCATATAATGATATCCCTCATGGAGAAGGATGAAGAACTGGTGGCATGCATGGTTGAAACCATGGAAGCATACGTTGGTGGTAAAGGTCCTACGGACACAAGTTAATTTTGGTATCATTGAAAGCTATATTGGTTAGGAGTTGGAGGAAGAGTGGTACGATTCAAATTATTAATTGCACGAGGGATACTATCAGGTGTGTCAAGGATTACAACCACGCCTTATGCGAAGGACCATGGATGGCAGTGGACCATTACCTTATTGTGCAAAGATGGATGCATAAGGAGGAATCCAAAAGAGTTGCTGTATGGATTCGCATTCCGAGATTGCCTATTTAGCTTCACAATGATACCTTTCTTAAAAGGGTCAGAATGGCGCTTAGAAACTTCCTAAAAATTGATATATTGACATCTATTCATTCTAAAGGCAAATTTGCTCGCATATGCGTACAACTTGATTTGGGGAAACCTTTAATTACGCATATTAATTTACACCCTAAGAAAAATAATTAATTATTTTAATCATATTAAATTTGTCAATTAATTGTACTATTATTCTTAAATTATCCTTTCTTATTTCTCTATCCACTTAATCATTTCTCATTAATGTTTGTAGAAAAAATAATTAAGTAAGGGTATATAAGAAAAAAAATAATTAATACATCTAAAAATTAAAAAAAGATCTTATAAAAAAAGACAAACAAATTTTTGAAAAAAATATTATAATTAAAGACGGAGTAACTGTTTTAACATATGTTCATTAATATATAATGTATACGCAGAAAGTAATTGATTTTTCTCTGGCATATTTTCTATTAATTTTCTTAATTATTAGTAAATTTTATCTTTTGTCAGGGAGTATTCACTGGGTATGGTTCAGATGAAGGTCAAGATTATTGGATTGTAAGGAATTCATGGAGTCCTCGCTGGGGAGAGGATGGCTATGAGAATAGAAAGAAATTTGGTTGGTGACAATGGCAGCAGCTGTGCCTATTGGACCTTTAGTAACAGCAGAAGTTAGTGTGGGCCAAATAATTAAAATTCTCTTCAAAATTCATTCACCTTTGGGCTCAGATGGCAAGAACAAGCTAGCCCACCAGAGTGTGCAATGAACCAGCTTGCCAAAAGAACTTCGTTTGAAGGAGACTATTTGTTACCGTTTTATTTTTATCGGTATTGTAATTTCTGTTTCATAAATTATCTGGTTGCTCCACGTGTTGGTCCCAGATTGAGTATCTGTTAATAAGTTTGTCTGTCTGTCTATCTATTTAAATAAAATAAAGGTGTGACAGCACTGTGAGCATTATTATGAATGTATAAATGTCAAAAGTTTTATATACTCATTCAATTACAATTCATCATATATGATAAATTTGTTAATTTTAAAAAAATAATTATTTTAAAGTGATTCAAACAATAATTTACAATTAAATGACCGTGTAAAATTATTTTATATTGTACATGAAAAACTCTTAATTTAAATGCCGAAAAACAAAGAAAACAGAAATTTAACGGCTGCAAAAGCAAAAATTAATTAAACAGAAGTGAGGAGGATCCCCAAAGAAACCCTACCTTTGCCAAATGCATGATCAGCAACTACACAAAGAAACCTGCATGCATGGGATGAATGATGTTTTATTCGGGTTGTGTTGGTTACTTTGAGTTAGTTATGGGGATGCAGTGGTTTGGGGGGGTTATTCATAGGGATAAGTTAATTTTGCTGACCGAAAAAAAGTATATATAGCATGCATCACATACATGAATCATGATATGGTATTGTTGGTAATTGCTTTTTTACATTCCTGATTCTGAAATGTGAAAAAGGTGTAGAAAGCAATTCATTTGATGCATTAGATGCAGCTCGTATTGTTACGTTAACCAATATATATTTATTATTTCCTCCCTTGATGGGCCTTTGTTATTCACACATTCTTTTTGCTGTTGGCATTCCCTACTTTTGAAACTTTACAATTTTACTACTTTGTCTCTACTCCTTTGCTATGGCACCCAAAATAGAAAATGCAGGTTACTGTTTTATTGTACTAACAAGTAAAATCAACTCCTAGGATATGGACTTATAGTGTGTTTGTTTTTCCGTGTTCACCGTCCCTCAAATATATGTTCATTCAAAAGTATAATATATATATATATATATATATAATGCTACTTCTCACAAAACAACACCTTAAAACGTGAGTTAACCAGGTGAAACCAGTTCACAAACATGCTTATTTGTAATTAATCATGATGGTGATGCATCTTACCTCATTAGGACCCAATAACCACCCAAAAAATGCACATACTAAAAAAAATAACAAAGTCATCCACTAAACCATGATTTCTGAATTGGAAAAGATAGTCAAACCATATGCTATCCAACAACACCTAGATTAAAACTACCGAAGTCGTATTAAAAAAACATGACGTCTCATTACTCTTCTAAATTAAAACTAAAAAAAATAAAAGATGCCAAGGTCATATTTTAAAGCACGATTGTTCATTACTCTTAATAAATTTTAAAAATGGCTATTTTTTATTTAAAAAATTAAAAAGTAAACAAAAGCCCATTATTGACACCAAAATCTAATTTAAAAAGTTTATTCGATTCTTTATAAACTAGTGCAACATGGATGCCACTCACCCTCGTGCTTCCATGACTACGTTGATGCTTGATCATGCATAGGGCTGCTGAGGAGAAGTTGGAATATACGTAAGTTTCAATTAAGCTGACTAATTATATATTCTCAGGGCTTACCACGTGGATAAGCATTGTTTGAAATGCCCAAGTAACGCTAGATGGTACCTTGCTAATAATGTTTGACTTCAATGTAAAAAACAAATTCTATGGTGAAGTAATTAAAAATTATTTTACATATAATATTTAAAATAACTATTATAAATCTTAACAATTTTATCATAATAATTTGTGACTACGTGAATAATACATTCTAATTGAACTAGTATTTTAGCTTGTTCATTGTATGGAATAAATATATTTTTGATAACTAAAATTTATAATAAACAAATATTTTAAATATATGAATTGTATTATATTAAAATTTGTAATAAATGATATTTTTATACATTTAAGTAAATATTTTGAACATATAAATTATATTTAATATTTATGATAAATAATTTATATTGTGATATAATATTATTTTAATTGTTGATAATTTATTTTAAAAATATTAAAATTTAAATTAAAACTAAAGTTATTATAAAAGATAGATTGAAATAGAAGAGAAGTTAAGAAAAATTCCTAAAAATGTCCTCGTTGAAGAATGACAATTAAAGTTATTTTTGTCTAAAATAGTTATTTTAATTTATATAGAGAGGGATATATAATATTTTTATTTACTTGCTTTCTATAAGTATCTTCCTAAACAAACCTATATGAGAGGCGATTAGACACTAAATATATATATATATATATATAATAAAGCTTGAAACTTTTGTTTGTCATATTATGAGGGATTAGCCTCTTCTAGTAGCTCTTAAACTTGCTATCATTTGGAGTGGAAAATGATTGTTCTAAAATTTCTAATAATTGTAAAAGTTCTATTCTGTGTATAATAGTGTTAGGAAACACAAATAGAGAAAAACTTTGAAAGATCTTCACCAACGGGTCACCAACTTATCACATAAATGATTTGACATCATAATTCAATCGAAAATCTTAAAAGCATTAGGTTTACAAGTTTTTCTTATTTATATGTTGTTCAACTTATTCATTTATACTCAATTTGTAATTTCACATTCACACTTGTACTCTAACAAATAGAGATAGAAATATTTGAATCTAAAACTTTATACAATATATAAGGCTAATATCACAAGAATGAGGGTTGCATTGTGATTCAAATTGTGTCACATATTAAGGCATGGAGCATGTGACTTCACATAAAGCACATGCTCCACATGATTGACTCGGCCATGAGTTATGACATGAATAGTTTGCATCTCAAGTTTCATTTTATTTGTCATTTCATTCCACTTGCATTATCTTACATTTTTAGCTTAGGTAACTTGCAACACAAATTTTAGGACCTTGACTATATAAGGCCAGCTCAAACAAATTTGTAAGGAACCTTTGGCAAATTAATAAGAAATCTGAAATTTCTTGTGAGAGTTTCTCTCTTTGTTCTTGTGCAAGAACTCCTTGGATCTTATAAATGGTTTCTCAAAGCTATCATGACGATTCTTCCTAGACTCATTGGAGAGCTTCTCCATGGCGTCATCCACCTTCATTCCTTGTCTAATTCCATCCTTCATTGCTTAATTCTTGGACCTCATTCACGCTACTCTTGCTTGAAATCTCGAGGAAGAGTTTGAGTTCTTGAAGAGTTCTTGAAGTTTGAGTTTCATTGTAAGGTAAATTGGAAAAATCAATGTCTAAGGAGTTTAGGCATACATCAACAACTCCACACGGTCTAGAATTAATGAAAGTTAGCTCTCTTATGGACCAGATTGGATATTATGAGCCAAATTCTGAACACAAATGATATCAACCACATTCAGAATATTCCTCTTTTAAATGTTGATATGGAAGATGAGAAAATTTGAAAGTTCACTGCTCATGGCCTTTACTGTAACGGGTCGTGTGATGAGCCCAAATCCAATTATTAGCAAGGCTGAGAATAGAAGATTGAGAAAGATGCCAAACCGTTTTCATGATTGCGTTTTGGACTGAGAAGGGTCCATTATTCCACATTAATTAATCTAGTATCTAGCGAGTAATAGACTGGATTATAAATAGCCTAATGGCCTAGTAAAAAGGCATGCAATATTCAGAAATAATTTCTCTCTCCTTTCTGTTATTCTCTTTTACACAATTTCTACTCCTTGTCCCATCTACGCGTCATTTCCAAATCTGCCACCATTACATTGGTGCTTTCATTGTATTCCTGAACTATGGCTGACAACACTCATTTACGAGATTTAACAAATCAAGTCCATGTTCACGATCAACAATTTGCTACACTGGAGAGAACGATGGATCATCGTTTGGAGACCTTTGAGGTTGCCCAGAACCAACGTTTTGCGGAACATACTCAACGTTTTGAGGGCATTAATCGTCAGATACAGGACCTTTTCACCCTGTTGCAGACAATGCAGAACCAGATCACTTAGCTGGGAATGAACAACCATGGTGGCCTTTTAGGTGCTCCTCCTGGACGTAATGCACCTCCGATTCGTTCCATGAAGATGGATTTCCCTCGCTTCGGTTCTGGAGATCCTGGCCCTTGGTTATTTGCTGTTGACAGGTATTTTCGATATTATCAGGTTCCTGAGCACGATCGACTTGACTTAGTTTCTTTCAATCTGGATATGCCTGCTTCTTGTTGGTTTGAAGCTTTGTTTGGCACAGGTCAGCTTCCCGATTGGCCATCATTTGTTATTGCACTCCATCAGCGCTTTGGTCCTTCGGAATTCGAAGATCCATTGGGGTCCCTAGCCAAATTACAACAGACTGGTTCTGTTCTAGAGTTTCAATCTTCTTTTGAAGTACTTGCTTGTCGAATTCCTGAGTTAACACCTTTAACTCGCAAGAGCCTTTTCATTTCTGGCCTTAAACCCCAGATTCGGAGAGCAGTCTTAGTTCATCGACCCATGGACGTTACATCAGCTTTTGCTTTTGCAAAAATATATGAGGAACAGTTTGCTGAAAATCGTAACCTCAAACCATGGCCAAATCGTCCATCCACTTACTCACCACCAATTACTGTTCAGCCAATGTCCACTGTTTCACCCATAAACACCACTAAAGCCCCTTTAGCCCTTCCGCCCATCCCAATCAAGAGACTGTCTCCGGCAGAAATGCAAGCCCGGCGTGACAAGAACCTTTGCTACAATTGTGATGAGCATTTTGTTGTGGGTCACCGTTGCAAAGGTCGAGCAACTCTTCTTTATTTGGAGGGTACTGAGGATGACCCACCTGAGATCACTGTGGACCAACCAATGGATTCTCATTCACCTGCTCCACATGACATGGTTTTCCCTGAGGTCTCTCATGAGATCAGTTTCAATGCAATGTTTGGTCACAGATCTTCCAATTCTTTCCGTTTGCAAGGTAAAATCCTCGAGCAACCAGTGCAGATCTTGATCGATGGGGGTAGTACCCATAACTTCATCACTCTCCGTATGGCTACCCATTTAAAATTAACGTTACATGCTATTCCTCCTTTTAAAGTTCAGGTGGGAAATGGCGATGCACTATTATGTTCTGCAACTTGTAAGGCTATTGTTGTGGACATTCAATCTCATCTGTTTACTGTTGACTTATATGTGATTGACCTCAAGGGAGCTGACTTGGTTCTTGGAGTACAATGGTTATCCACATTGGGCCCTGTTTTAACCGATTATTCTGCTCTAACTATGTCATTTGTGTTGAATAATGCACAGGTTTGTCTCACAGGAGATTTGATAGCCACACCCAACCATATTAGTTCCTCTCAGTTACGCAAACTGGTCTCGCAGGAGTCCATTTCATCCTGTCTCATGTGCCTTTCCACGTCCACTACTATGGCTCCTACTGACACTTCATCGCACCCTCCATTTTCCTTACTACCGGACTTATCCTTGCTACTGAACAGTTTCCACGACGTTTTTGAGGAGCCTTTTGGGTTACCACCTGATAGGGCTTATAACCATCAAATTCACTTGTTACCAAATTCACAGCCTATACAGGTATGACCCTACAGATATCCACACTATCAAAAGAACAAAATTGAGAAAATGGTGGCAGATATGTTACATTCGGGACTCATTCAGCATAGTCATTCTTCATTCAGCTCCCCTGTTCTTCTGGTCAAAAAGAAAGATGGAACCTGGCGATTTTGTGTGGATTACCGCGCCCTCAATGCGGTGACAGTGCAAGATAAATTTCCTATCCCAACAATCGACGAATTGTTGGATGAACTTAGTGGTGCAACGGTGTTTTCCAAGCTTGATCTGCGTTCTGGGTATCATCAAATTAAGATGCACCCCGCTGATATTCATAAGACAGCCTTCAGAACACATCATGGACATTTTGAGTTTTTGGTCATGCCTTTCGGCCTCTCCAATGCCCCTTCGACCTTCCAATCTACAATGAACAATGTGTTTTCCAAGTTCCTCCGCCGCTTTGTCGTAATTTTCTTTGATGATATATTGGTGTACAGCCAATCCCCCTAGCAACATGTTGATCACCTCACGGCTTTATTAAGCACTTTAAGGTCCCATTCCTTATTTGCCAAGAAGGAGAAGTGTTTTTTTGCTCAAGCTGAAGTGCCTTATTTGGGTCATATCATTTCTGGCAAAGGAGTTACTCCAGATCCTGATAAACTACAGGCCATTTTACGTTGGCCCACCCCAACTAACGTTACTCAAGTCAGGGCGTTTTTGGGACTTTCGGGTTACTATCGCAAATTCATTCAGAAATATGCATCCATTGCTGCTCCACTCTCCGATCTTCTTGCTCAAGCTGAGTTTCGCTGGACTACTGCTGCAACAGAGGCTTTGGATCACCTTAAGCACTTATTGGTATCAGCTCCAATTCTTACTCTACCTAATTTTTCAGAGCCGTTTGTGGTGGAAACTAACGCTTCCGAAGTGGGAGTTGGCGCCGTGCTCTTACAACACGAGAAGCCCATTGCCTTCTTTAGTAGGAAGCTTTCTCCTACCATGCAGAGACAATCCGTGTATGCACAAGAAATGTTTGCTATAACATCGGCTGTTACCAAGTGGAGACAGTATCTCCTTGGTGCCCATTTTACAATTCGCACTGATCATAAAAGTTTACATAACCTGATGAATCAAGTTATTCAAACCCCAGAGCAGCAACAATTTTTATCCAAACTATTGGGGTTCAACTACACAATTACTTACAAGGCAGGCAAAGCCAACACAGTGGCTGATAGCCTTTCTTGACTGCTGGAAGGGGGTTCTGCGTTCCAAACACCCCAGTTATTGGCTATGTCTGGCCCGAAGCTTAATTATACAAATCAATTACAGTCTGAATATAGTTCTGATCCTTATTCTACTCACCTTATACAGGATTTGCAACTCAATCCTAATGCTTTGCCAGATTGGAACTTCAAAAATGGCCTCATTTTTCATCTCTCGTATCTTCATTCCAGCTGGTTCCTCTCTGATTAATCTCATTCTCCATGATTACCATGACTAGTGCAAGGCGAGCATTCGGGTATTCAAGCCACCACACACTGCATTATGCGAAATTTCACTTGGAAAGGGTTACGTAAGGATGTCAAAACATACATTCAAAGCTGTGACATTTGCCAGAAATTGAAACCTTCCAATCACCCACCCCTAGGCCTTTTACAGCCCTTGC
The DNA here is from genome assembly GCA_013407115.1 of Glycine latifolia. NCBI lineage: Eukaryota > Viridiplantae > Streptophyta > Magnoliopsida > Fabales > Fabaceae > Glycine > Glycine latifolia. Next base: position 8,411,950 of record CM023954.1, read on the forward strand.
AACTTCCAGACACTCTCTGGGGTCATTTAAGTATGGATTTTATAACTCATCTACCTTTATCTGCAGGTCACACTGCAATTTTGGTGGTTGTTGACAGATTTTCAAAGGCAGCACACTTTGTTCCACTTCCTCCCACTTATTCGGCTTCCAAAGTTGCTCAACTTTTCTGGGATAACATCGGCAAACTTCATGGCCTTCCGGAGTCCATCATTTCCTACCGTGATCCAATATTTCTCAGTGATTTCTGGCGTACCCTGTTTAAATTACAAGGAACAAAGCTCAATTTTAGCTCTAGTTACCACCCACAATCGGATGGACAGACAGAACATGTAAATTGTTGTGTAGAAACTTACCTTCGTGCCTTCTCACATGACCATCCCTCTACCTGGTCCAAGTTCTTGAGTTTGGCAGAGTATCACTATAACACGTCCTTCCACACCGCTACGGGTACTACACCGTTCCAGGCTATGTACGGCCGTACTCCCCCAAACCTTTTAGCTTACTGCCTTGGTTCTTCCTCCAACGAAGCAGTTGACACGACCCTCTCTGACCGCATGAAGATGATGAGAACATTGAAAGAAAAATTATTCAGATCTCAACAGGTTATGAAGGCACATGCAGACAAAAGGCGTAAAGATTGGCACTTTACTTCTGGGGAATTAGTTTTGGTCCGTTTACAACCCTACCGTCAGATCTCGGTGGCACGTCGATCGTCTCAGAAGTTGGCTCTGCGTTATTATGGTCCATTTGAGGTCGACGAGCGCATTGGGTCTGTTGCATACTGATTGCGTCTCCCTCCTACGGCGAAGATACACCCCGTATTCCATGTTTCTCTACTTCGTCCCTTTTGCTCTGGCCATCGTTATAAGATTCACCAATTTCCGGCAACGACCAACCAGGACCCTTTGCTGCACACACCACAAGCAATAGTGGGGACCCGACAGATCTGGCACAAGGGTGCTCTGGTTCCTCAGCTACTGGTGCAATGGACAGATCTTCCGTTGGAGGATTCCACATGGGAAGACCAAGATGCGGTTTTGAGTCACACATCCCACTCCTTGCAGGGTTCTGAGACGATAGCAAAAGGAACTTCCGTGACGACGGAACAGGACATTCGTCACAAAGCTAGTAACTTTCTTCAGGATAGGGGCAACAAGGGCCTCACCGGGGTATCCTCGACTGGTGTCACTGATTTCGAACAAGCTTTATCAAGGGAAGAAGTTATGCACCACGCCAACAACAAAGTAGAACCGTGTTTGCCCTACATACAACTACATTCAAAGACAGACAACGCATCTAATCCTATGTTCTAGACGTCCACAAGTACCTCAGTTCAAGACCATTTTTCAGCGGCTGAGATCACTTCGTCACAATCGGCACAATCTGAGTCGTTCCTTGTACCTCATGCTACCCAGCTGTCTCCCACAACCCCGTCACTACCAACGAATCTACTGCTTCCACCTGTCTTGAGAGAATCTCCACCACGCCTTGTGGACAAGTCGTGTTTTGCAGGAGGGGATGATGTAACGGGCTGTGTGATGAGCCCAAATCCAATTATTAGCAAGGCTGAGAATAGAAGATTGAGAAAGATGCCAAACCGTTTTCATGATTACGTTTTGGACTGAGAAGGGTCCATTATTCCACATTAATTAATCTAGTATCTAGCGAGTAATAGACTGGATTATAAATAGCCTAATGGCCTAGTAAAAAGGCATGTAATATTCAGAAATAATTTCTCTCTCCTTTCTGTTATTCTCTCTTACACAATTTCTGCTCCTTGTCCCATCTACGCGTCATTTCCAAATCTGCCACCATTACATTTACACTGTCAAGTGTCAAGTCAGCCTATCACACTCTCATGGAGACCCTATTTTACGACAACAATTCAAAGTAGAAGGGCAATGGAATCAGCTTTGGAGCTTACGAGTAACACCAAAGATTAAACATCTAAGTTGGCGTATCCTTCGTGACTATCTCCCTTCGCGGCAAAATCTTATCCGAAAAGGAGTTATCCACCAACACAACTGCACTTTCTGCGAGAATGGGCTAGAGAATGAATGGCATATTTTTGTCGGGTGCAGCCTAGCAATCAGTGTATGGATCGAATCAGGTATATGGACCGAGATTCAGCAAAAAGTGTTATCTGCACAAGGTATAAAAACTCTTCTCTTTGATCTAATTCAATCTCTTCCGCAAGACACATCCAGCAAACTGGTCACAATGTTTTAGACCATATGGCAGCGGCAAAACAACACGCTTTGGGAGAATAGGAAATTCCAGTCCGCGCAGCAGTTTCCTTTGCTTTTCAGAACCACTCTGACTCGCTTCTGGCTAGCACAGATCACCCCATTCATGCAGAAACAGACAGAAAATTGACACCCCAATGGAACAAACCAAATCCTGGAAGAATCAAATGCAATATTGTTGCTGCAATTTTGCCCAGCAACAAGGTTTTGGAAGGGGATTCTGCATCAGAAACGATCGAGCAAGGCTCCTTTGTAATTGCTAAAACGGCCTGGCAGAAAGGCCCCCCTAATCCGGAAGAGGCAGAAGATTGGAGTTTTACTTCATGCATTATCGTGGTTGAAGGATCGAAATTTCCAAAATATGGATTTCGAAATTGACTGCAAATCAGTGGTAGATGGTTTATCAAAAACAAGAAAAGGGGTCTCAGATTTTCAAATTCTATTGAATAAATGTATAGATGCACTTCAGTATTTTCCAAACTCAAAAGTGAGTTTTATTAGGCGACAAGCCAACCATATCATATTCTTACAAGAACATCACGGTTCAATGTTAGCAATCATGTTTTTCATTAAATGCCTTTTTATATTGTTTCTACTACTATGAATGAAAGCATGAGTTTTTTGCCCATAAAAAAAAAACTTTATATTGTTAATGCATTGTGATTAAATTTCAATAAAAAATAATGTTATGATACAAAATTTTAGGTGAAATTATATTCATTTTTTTAATTTAAAATGACAAGATATTTTGAAAATTAAATAATAAACTTTATAGTTACCAAAAAGTAAGTATTGAAAAAAAAAGTTACCAAAAAATAATAAAATTATTATAAATAAGCAACTAAAGGAATGAAAAGCATGATATTTTATAAGACTAAATACATAATTTAGCCACACACAAAAGAAAATGAATATAAGCCTTTACCTCAAAACCATATTGAATTTTCTAAAATCTGCAGATAATTATGATGACGACTCTCTTGCGCAGGAATGGGCTACTAACAGTCATGCATTGTATTAATGTATTTTATACATCTGTACAATCTACAAATTTAAAATATAATATGATAGATGTTATGATAGAATTGGAGTAGGATGTTGTGTCACTTGTGTGTTTTTGTGATGGATTAAGTTAATTAATGATTTGAAAAGATTTATTTGAAATGGATTAACTTTTGATCTTTTGGATGAAATGAACCAAACATGTCTCGACCGAAATGGATTAAATTGATGCCCCAGTCGATATTTGAAGTTTCCTAGCTACATTGAAGTCTCATGTAAGATTGAAACTCAAAAAAATAGTTGATATTTGCAAAAGATACTCCACATTAAAGTCAGTAAATATTTCACAAGAGTAACATTGTGAAAATAATTAAATGCATACCTCATGTAATGATATTGATTGTATTTCATGATATGGGACACAAGGATTGTCGAAGAATATTTCCTTGTCTTAGTGTAAAAGTAGGCGACTTTACTTTGAACTATTCATCAGGGATTACAAAGTCTGGTAGGATCTTATAGATACTTGTAAGAATATCTGCAAATAGAAATAGAAAGGATAATCACTTACATATTGGAATTAAATACAGAAGCGGGTAATTTAGTGTGAATAAGATTACTGTAATATTTATCCCGTACATATGTCTCACACACACATATATATATTAAAAATAATTATGCATTTTTTAAAATTTTATGACCAATACTCTAACCATAGTTATTAAGCAATTTGAACATTAAATTAAAAGAATCACTATAGAATGATTATTTTTATAAGATTTTTTATTTATTACTTGAGTTTAAACGAATAAATATTATATTTATTTGTTTTTAATATTATGCATAGATATTTTTAATGTTATATTTTCTAAATTTAAGAATGTAATTTTAATTTACTTGTAGTAATTATTTTGATTAATTTTTTATTGATTTATTAACTTTATCATAAATAAATTGCGAGACACGGGTGCATGTAAGGATATGTACGGGACACAGGTATCCAATGAGTATAGAGATGAAAATTAAAGTTGCTACACACTTATATAAGATGGGATAAGAATTTTTCTTAAAATGTAAATATAAAAATGAGCCCAGTGTTGAAAATCTTACTCTTTTCAGTGTTGATCTAAATTGATTCATCGTTTGGACCAAACGGACCCATTATACAAATTAAGCCTTAAGCGGTTGAGCCCAGTTCAAAATAGCAAGTAATTAATAACAAATGTTATTTAAATAATAATATAAATAAAATTAATCATTAATTAGTGACAACATCGATTAAAAAATAATAGAAATATATTTTTTAAAAATATTATATTAAAATTGTAAATATTATAAAATACTTACTTTTGTAAGTAATTGAAAATAAATAAATAAATAAATAAAATATACTAAATATTCTTAACCTGTGTACTTAAAATAGTTAATAGTAAAAATCAACGAATTAAAAATATAAAAAAAATCTAAGAGATCAAATTTTAATAATCAACTAAAAACCCAAGCACAAGTTGTGCCTAAGTATCATTACAAAGTACCAGCTAATATTATAAGTAAAACTCAACGAATTAACATTATAAATTAATAGGGGTCTCTCTACATATTTTAAATAAAAAGAAAAGAAAAAAAAATTAGAAGTTAAAAAATAAAAAATAAAACTAATAAAAATAACTAAGAACACGAGATTAATGAGTAGTTATTTAAAAGAGTAGTAAAATTTTAAAACCTCCAAAAAAAAATCTTTGAACACCAAAAATGAAATATTTCTCTTTATTAATAGTATAACTATAATATTTTTATTAGCACAGTAAAAGTTGAAAAATACCCGTCCACACCAATATTTCTTAGAGTAAAAATTTAATCACAATTTATTATTAATGATAAAATTGTTGACTTTTAAAATAATTATTTAAAATATAATTATAATTAAATAAAATTATTGAAAAAATATTTTAAATTGTCATGGTACATCCATTAAACTCTATTTCTTATTGCATATCATATAAATAAGTTGATCCAGAATTCCAAAAAAGGATAGAAAATTAAGTGGATCCCGCAATGCAAGTGGTACTGTTATTAATTTAAAATACATAAATGTGTGATAGTAACAAGGGAAAGGCTAACAAAAAAAAGTTGCAAGAGATGAGGAAGCTTCACTCCCATACTTTTGTGCTGCAGAAAGACAACAAAAGCGAATCTTTGGAATCCAGATAAAGTAGTTACAACCCAAAAGAAAAGAAATAATGAATCCAAGTCATAATGATTTCGATAGCATCTTAGCACGTTATGACGAAGTGAGCTTCAAACACCTTGCGTGTAATTGTGAAGTTCTAATCTACTTATCACCAACTGGTAAGAGAGACCAAAATGTCAAAATCCAAACACAGATTAAGAAGAAAAAAATACATTTCGAAAGCTTGCGTGCTATTATGGGCATTTTTTCTATTAGTTTTAATGAAAGGTTGTAATATAAAATAAGGGGATAGATATTTTAATCACGTTTAATAGATTAAAATTAATTTATTAAAATTTATAAAATAAGGGGATACTTGATTTAATAATGTTGGACTATATCAGTTTATTTATTTATTTTCATTATGGGCCATGGACCCTATGAGAATGCCATACGAAATACCATATAACATTCGGAACCCTATTGTCAAATCCTCACTCCAATCTAACGATCAAATTCCGATTTTTGTCCTTCACTTTTTCTTGTCTTTTTGCCTTTGTTCTTCTGTCAAAATGTCATAGTGTCCCCCATCTCACACACCGGTCCAAGATCTAGTTGATCAATTTCAAAATTATATGAGTAATGTAAAAATTAGTTCGATCATTTATTCCTTTGTTAGCAATTTATCTAGATCATTAGATTCTTTTTAGAGAATCTAGACCATTAGATGTAAAGGTTATAGTTGAGATTTTTTATGAAAATAGCAATGTTGGAGAATATTCAATGAGTATATTTTTGTTATTCAGGGGAAGTATAAATTATTATAAATCTTTTATATATAAATTTGATTCTTATGAATAAAAAATAATATATTTCATTTTAAACAAAAACAAACAACTCTAAATATAGGGTGTCATTCTTGGTACATGGTTTTATGATTTTGCAAAGTCTTATGTTTTTGGTAAATAGTAGTGCGGGCCTGGTCAATGCGACCTCCTTTATAAGGAGGTACTCCTTCTCAAAAATAGTAAAAATAAATAAATATAAAAAGATAATAGAAAGAAAAAAGAATAATTTGATTTCTTGTAGTTAAAAAGTGATGAGAGAAGTAAGTGACAATGACATCATAGTGGTCGTGGAAAGAATAAAGTGATGAGTGTTAGAGTTTTAAGCGCACAATCAAACTGAAATTAAAACTGAAGCAGAAATTAAAGAGAAAGAAAACATAAGAGTATTTTACTTGATTCAGTAATTAGGATAAATCCTTGTTACTTACATCCAAGGGTAAAAACCTGTAGACTCTTTTATTAACACTAAAGAACCAAAAATCTCTATAACAATGTTCAACACAGCTTCACAACAGATCCCTCAACAATAACCAATAAGACTCAACATTACAGATAATACACAATGAAGATTACAAGAAATCAAGAACAACTTTCTTATACAAGTGTTTCAACCAAAACACTAAACCTTCATTAAGTTCCTCTTCTCAATTCCTTGCAAGAACATGCATCAGAAACTACATGCAAACCAAGCACAAGAGAGAACCTTACCTGCAATACAGACCAGAATAGGTACAAGAACAAATAACTGAGACCTATACACACTTCATCTACTTCGTTCTACCCACAGAGCTCAAGGTACCAGCCAACAAACGAAACCCTAGCAGAGAAGAAGATGAATAGAGAGAAGCACAGAAGCCTTTAAATGAGAGAGAGAAAACAAAAAAGAAAAGGCTGAAAAATAAATGCACAATACGTTGCTGCTGCTCACAACAATATAGTGAAATAAAAGTAGCTTATATACTCTAGGTTAAAAGCTAAAGTGCATCGTTTCACTTAAAGAGTAAACGTAAAATGGCTTTTGGGCTTCACACATACAGGCCCAACAAACTCCACCTTGAAGCATAAGAAGACATGCACAAACAAAAAACACAAGGGACTACAAGTTCAATGTCAGACCAGAGGACACTAAGACACTAGGACACAGAAAGACACAACACAAACATCTTAAGGAGAAACAGATCAGAACCTACAAAACCAGAAATTGCATTAGTAATTTTCAAGTAAACAATTAGAATAGAAATAACAAAGATAAGAGAAAGAAATCACTGATGTTGGACTTTTAACAATTTCAGGGCATCCTGAAATTTGTTAATAGGTACAACTTTAGTCAAAATATCAGCTGGATTGCACATAGTGAATATTTTCTCCACTTTCACCTTATCACCTGCAATAACATCTCTAATAAAATGTAGTCTGACATCAATATGTTTAGTTCTTTCATGATAAGCACTATTCTTAGATAAATGAATAGCACTTTGAGAATCACACATAATCTGTGGAATTCCATCTCCTAAACCAAGTTCAGATATTATTCCTTTCAACCATAGTGCCTCTTTTACAGTTTCAGACAAGGCCATGTATTCAGCTTCAGTAGTAGACACAACTACTACATGCTGAAGATTTGGCTTCCAGCAGACAACATTTCCACCAACAGTGAAAACAATACCTGTTACGGATCTCCTTTTGTCTAAATCAATTGCATAATCAGAATCACAATAGCCTTTCACAAAAAATTCATTAGATTTATTACTAGAAAATTCAAACAGAAATCAAAAGTGCTATTAAGATATCTCAGAATCCATTTCACAACATTCCAGTGATCTTTTGAAGGATTACTCATGAATCGACTCACAACACTGACAACATATGCAATATCAAGTCTAGTGCTAATCATTGCATACATTAGGCTTCCAACTGCATTACAATATGACACATTTTCCATATAGGCAGATTCATCTTCATTTAAATCACCATATACAGATTTCAAACGAAAATGAGCAACTAATGGCAAGCTAACAGATTTATAGAGATGCATAGAAAAAAGTTTAACAACCTTCTTAAGATACACAGCTTGAGATAAAGACAATGTTCTTTCTTTTCTATTTCTTACTATATCCATACCTAAGATTCTCTTAGCAGGACCAAGGATTTCATATCAAATTCATTTAGCAACATCTCTTTCAATTTGTTAATACACATAATATCATGAGAAGCAATTAGCATATCATCCACATAGATCAATAGATAAGTATATTTATTTCTATTATCTTTCTTATAATAGACACAGTGATCATACTTACATCTAATAAATTCATGTGAAAGAACAAAATTATCAAACCTTTTATACCACTGTCTGCGTGCCTGTTTTAAACCATACAGGGACCTTTTCAGCAAGCAAACTTTGTTCTCAGAACCTTTCTGTATGAAGCCTTCTAGCTGTTCCATATAGATCTGTTCATCTAAGCTTCCATGCAAAAAAACAGTTGTAACATCAAGTTGTTCTAATTCTAAATCCGAAATAGCAACAACAGATAAAATAAGCCTAATAGAAGTATGTTTTACAATAGGAGAGAAAATTTCATTGTAATCTACTCCTTCTACCTGTGAGTAGCCTTTGGCTACCAACCTGGCCTTCTCCAAACCTGGGACTTCAGATTTCAGCTTGAAGACCCACTTGTATCCAATGATCTTTTAATCCTTGGGTCTATCCACAAGAACCTAAGTCAGATTCTTCTTTAATGAGGAAATCTCATCCTCCATTGCTCTCAGCCATCTTTTTCCAGATTTCATGTTCATTGCCTCTTTGTAAGTTGCTGGTTCTTCCTGTTCAACCATTTCAGCAACTTGCAAAGCAAAAGCAACAATGTCAGCATGAGCAAACCTATTAGGAGGCCTAATATTCCTCCTAACTTTATCTCTAGTAATAAGATAATCATTGAGGTTGGAGTCCTCTTGATTTTCTTCACTAGTTTGTTGATCATTTGCAAGCTGATCAAGTGTATCTCCTTCATCTTCGGATTCATCATGATTCTGAACAAGTTCAGAATCAAAACCAGTGGTGTTCTCCACCTCCAACCAGATATTAACCAGAGTTTATACCCTTTTGTCCCTGCAAGATAACCTACAAAGACAGATTTAAGAGCCCCAGGGGCTAACTTATCCTGTTTAGTGTGAACATAAGATAAACAACCAAAAGGTTTCAGATGACTCAGGTTAGGAGGCTTATCATACCACATTTCCATGTGAGTTTTGAAATTGATAGCAGATGAAAGTGACCTGTTTATAATATGACAAGCAGTAGAAATAGCTTCTGCCCAAAAAGATTTCTTAAGACTAGAATCAGCAAACATGCATCTAACTTTATTTAAAATAGTTATATTCATTCAGCACAAGTTCTATGTCTTAAAATACCACATTGTGTGGCAGAAATCATTAAATTGGTTATTACAAAACTCCAATCCATTATCAGTTCTTAATGCTTTAACCTTCTTTCCTGTCTCAGTTTCCACTTGGACTTTCTAGTCTTTAAAACAAACAAAAGCTTGATATTTTTGTTTTAAAAAATAAGTCCACACACGTCTGGAATGAGAATCAATCATAGAAAGAAAGTAATGACAGCCAGAAAGTGAACTAGGAATGCTAGGTGAACCCCACAAATCAGAATGTATATAATCCAAGATATTTTTAGTTTCATTCTTTCCTATTTGAAATCTTAATCTGTGAGATTTTCCCAAAACACAAGTTTCACAGAAATCAATAGGAGAAAATGCTTTCAAACTTAAAATACCTTGCTTATATAACTCTTGTAATCCTTGATTACTAATGTGGCGTAGTATTTTATGCCAAAGAGAAGTCTCACTAGGCTTCCTACTGACACTACAAGACTCAGGTCCTAAAGCTTTTCCATCTAGAAAATACAGACCATTATCTAACATCCTTTTCATAAGAACTATGGATCCTTTAACCACTTCTAGAGTTCCTTGAAAACTCCTAAAACCATATCCACTATTGTCTAACATTCCTAGAGATATTAGGTATCTCCTAAGGTTAGGGACCCATCTCACATCCTTGAGAACCTTAACAGTCCCATCTCTCATCCTAAACCTAACAGCTCTAATTCTTTCTACTTAACAGGTTTGGTTATTTCCCATCATCACCTTTCCACCTTTAATAGTCTTAAAACATATTAACCAGTCCTTTTCAGGTGTCATATGATATGTACTGCCAGAATCCATCACTCACTCCTTCTCATAAGAAGCATTAGACACAGCTAGGACCTCACTATCCTCAAAACCACTAGTCAAATTAGCATAATCTGTCCTATTCCCATTATTTTGACCTTTTACTTTTTCTGGACAATTTCTCCTAATGTGTCCATCCTTATGACACAACCACTCAACCAGCAAGTCATCTTACTCTTAAAAGATGGCTTATTCTTATTTTCAGTATTGTTCTTTCCTTTTTCTTTTCCTTGAAACAGACTCTTTTTACTAAACTTCTTTTTAATAAACAGTTCCTATGCATTGACCTTCTTATTTACTACCATTTCTAGTTCTTTAGACTTTAAGGCTCCTATTACATCTTCTAATGACAAAAACTCTCTTCCATACTTAATAGCAGATTTCACATCCTTGTAGGAATCAGGCAAAGCATTTAGAAGAATAATAGCTTGGTTTTCATCTTTAATCTTTTCATCAATATTAGCAAGACTAATAGTTATCCTTTTTAAACTCATCCAAATTATCATCCAAAGATTTACTAGATTCCATTTTGAAACCAAACAGTTTTTCTTTTAGATATATTTTGTTTGAGAGAGATTTAGTCATATACAAAGATTCTAATTTTAACCATATACCAGCCGCAATAGTTTCATCATTTACTTGTCTAAGAACATTATCACTCAAATGCAGAATTAACAGACTATATGCAGTTTCAAGAATATCATTTTTATCAGTTTCAGATAAAGATGAAGGTAAATCTTTCTCACCACCAAGTGCTTTAGAGCACTTTTGATGTACCAGAACAACTCTCATCTTCTTGCGCCACATGTTGATGTCTCCTTTCTCGTCAAACCTCTCCACCTCCACTCTTGATGAACCCATTCTTGAGTGTCTGAGGGTTTGAGGTAGAACCTGCACACCAAAGCCTGAAACGCACAAAGAAGATAGCAACACAAGAACCAACCAAAACTCTTGATACCACTTGTTAGAGTTTTAAGCGCACAATCAAATTGAAATTAAAGCGGAAGCAGAAATTAAAGAGAAAGAAAACACAAGAGTATTTTACTTGGTTCAGTAATTAAGATAAATCATTGTTACCTACATCCAAGAGCAAAAACCTGTAGACTCTTTTATTAACACTAAAGAACCAAGAATCTCTACAACAATGTTCAACACAGCTTCACAACAGATCCCTAAACAATAACCAATAAGACTCAACATTACAGATAATACATAATGAAGATTACAAGAAATCACGAACAACTTTCTTACACAAGTGTTTCAACCAAAACACTAAACCTTCATTAAGTTCCTCCTCTCAATTCCTTGCAAGAACCTGCATCAGTAACTACATGCAAACCAAGCACAAGGGAGAACCTTACCTGCAATACAAACCAAAACAGGTACAATAATAAATAACCGAGACCTATACACACTTCATCTACTTCGTTCTACCCATAGAGCTCAAGGTACCAGCCAACAAATGAAACCTTAGTAGAGAAGAAGATGAACAAAGAGAAGCATGGAAGCCTCTAGAATGAGAGAGAGAAAACAGAAAATAAAAGGCTGAAAAATAAATGCACAATATGTTGCTGCTGCTCACAACAATATAGTGAAATAAAAGTAGCTTATATACTCTAGGTTAAAAGCTAAAGTGTACCGTTTCACTTAAAGAGTAAACGTAAAATGACTTTTGGGCTTCACACATACATGCCCAACAATGAGGGAGATAATAATAACAATCTTGACAAAAGATATGATTTAAAAAAATAAAAACTAATGTAGAGACAATTAAGGGAGAAAAAAGGTAATGAAAGAGATAATTTTAATTAAAAAATCAAATTATTTTTTATCATTAAAACACAAAAATAATAAAATTTCTAAACTAATGTGTGTAATAAAACTCACCATAAATGCATGCATGCACATATTTACTAAACCCTTAAATTTAAATGAAGTGTAAAAGAATATTTAAATATGAATATTTAGAATATACAAATATCAAATTCATTGTGTATACATCTTTTTAATCATTAATCAAAGTTAGGTATCATGAGCTTTATAATAATTCATACCTATTGTTGGATTAATTGAGTTAAATATCTTAATTATTCATACATATATAAATTTAAATATTCTTTTAAACAAAACTGACTGAAAATAAATTTTATAATTTCTTACCCAATCTATAGTAGTACTAATTATATATTCCTAGTTCCTTGTCTCTTCAGGAGCACGTTAAACGTGTTCTATTTGGACTCTGTAAAAGGGTAGGAAATGATGGTGTCCAAAGATGTTTAAAATTTCATCTTTAGCATCGCCATTTTGTATGGGAAAGCACAATGAACCTTCGTACGTCAGCGTATATGCCAATCGTTCCTTTGTCTTATTTTAATTTGGTCATGACTCATGCTTGAATCACCGTCATTTTCTGACTACGTTCCCGATCATCTTTTTCCTACTTTCTGTCACATAGGAAACCATTTGGTAACTTTTGACAACAAAGTTTTTTATTATTTAAAAAATTGAAATCTTATAGGATTTTTAGAAAACATGTTTTTTTAATTCACTTTTTGTTACAGGATTTATTAGATTTTTATAAAAATTATAAAAAAAGTAATTAATTAATTATAAAAAAATCAAATTATATCAATATAATTTTAAAAATCATTACATCATTTTTATAACTTAATAAAAAATATGATTATTATTAATCAAAACATTTATATATTATTAAGATGTTTTATGTTAAATTTTATCAAAATTTAACAATAATAAAATAATCAAATAATTTATATTTTAATATATTTTAAAATATTTAAATTGTTTCAATTTTAATCTATATAAAAAAATAGTAAATAATTTTGAATTAATATGAAATTTTCTAAATATAATTTATATAAAAAATCTTTCAATTCAAAAAATTATAAAATAATATAATAATTATTAAAATTACTTATATAATTTCATCATCCTGTTTAGCTACTGTTTTTTATATATTACTTTTTAATTAACTTTGTAAAATTAAAAACTGTTTCATTAATTCAACAATGAAATTAAGTTACTGGATTTCAAAGTTCAAACAAAATCTATAGAATGACAATGAGATATTCCCGCTGCTGGGGAGGATAAAAGAGTGACGTGGGTTGTGTCCTATTAATATTGAATGAATGGCGGGGAGGGAGATGAGGTTTGGTAGAACAACATCAGACGGATATTAATTTACTTTCCTGTAATTTTGTTGTTGATATTAATTTATTATTACTTCCATAATTGTTATTATTGAAAAAATTATGCAACTAGTTAATCTGAAAGAAAGAAAAAGATAATATATCTTTTCAAAATTAAGAACGAAACAAAAAAAAAAAATCACCTCAAAACGATTATTTAAGACATCAGAATGATAAATGAGATTATGTACATTTTTTTCCATCACATTATTCTTTCTGAAAGAACAAACTAAACATTTCTTTTAGCATAAATTTAAACTTTAGTTTATCAATTTGTGAAATATTAGTCCATTCCATTGAATCCAATTTCTGTTGGTTATGCGCATATATTTTTATTAGTACAATATGTCAACATATTTTCATTTTTGTTTAAATTTGTAATATGTCTAACTTTTAATTTTAAATAATGACGATTTTTCCTTTTTCTTAATTCTTCCAAATAAAATAATTTATCAAGCCTATAGATCCACCAACGAGTTAATTTCATAATTACATCTATAAGACACACTATGGTGAAAGGTCTCAATTTGTGTGCGTACATCAACAAGAACTCTTACTATTTTAGACGGGTGTCTTCGCGCATCAATAGAATTATTGCATTTCAGATATGTGCATCGTCAATAAGAATATTTGTTTATTTTAGGGTTGTGTGTATGTTTGATGTTTGTTAATATACTACTATATTATTATTTAGTGAAATAAATGTTTATTTTATACAATTGAAATTTATAATAAATAAATATTTTAAATTTATGATACATATTTATATTATAATATATTATTCTTTTTAAGTTTAAATAAAATCCTTTAATTTAATGTTTTTTAATTTTTTTTATGTATAAAAACAATTTCAAAATAATCTTTTCAATTATAAGTTTCACATGTTTCATTTTTAGTGTTTGTTGTTAAAATTCACCAAATTACAATTATCTTTGTTGATGTTAGTACCTACATGCACATTACTAAATTCATGTGAATAATAGTGTCACATTAATATTGTCACATCATGTTTATTGTAAAGGGATTGAAAATAATTTTTTTTTATAAAGACTTAAATTTTTTTTTACATGAATTAAAAATAAAAAAAATATATAGAGTAACAAAAATGACAAAACATCTAATGAAATTTGAATGACTCGATATTTGTGGATGATTTAATAATATCTTAATAGTTATTGATTAAATAAATCCAATTACATTCATTAAGTCTGAAGTTAATATCATTTTAGAATTTAAATTTTGGTCTAATTTATCTTAACAAAATTAACTTAAAATGATAAAAGTTTTTCCCAATTATCCTCATTTATAACTTTATCTTCATCATATCACTATTCATTAAGAAATATCTAACATTAATAATTAGGAATTATTTGATGACTCTTATTCTCACACCATAAGATCATTATAATATGTTAAGGAAGATAGTTTTTTATATTATAGCAATTGATCTTATTAGTAGAAAGACTTATAAAAGCTACAAGGCTACACATGACTGAAAATTTCTCAGTCATCTTATACAATTGACACAAATTGATTTGAGCGTCATAGCTATTATAGATATTTTTTCTTTCACATTTCCGACTTAAAAATACAAAAGGAACGATCCATCAGACATCATTTCGAAGGCATGAGAAAGAAGCACTTATCATCTAGCTGAGCTTAAAACGAATATTAGTTAACCTAACTAATAGATCTTACTCTTTATAAAGACTTAATTGATATCTGTAGAGTTATATAGCATTTTTAGCTTGATGTGTAATTAGTTAAATTGAGTTTGGAGGATGAATCTTAAATCTTGAGACATGTTTAAATCAATTTTGGCTAAAATTATTTCTAAATAAAACAAACTTTGTTTATAAATATTTAATATTATCTTTACAAGTTTAAATTATAAATTGGGATAAACTTTCTCCCTCACAAGTTTCACACTCTAACAAAGATAGTTTCAAACACACATACATATGCATCGATTATAATTTTTTAATTAATTAACCCAATTGTCAAGGTTGGTTTAAAAAAACCAAGAAGAGATGGAAAGTGATATTGTTCTTGATCCGGAAGGAATCTGCTAGTCTTCGCAAACAACTCCATGTGATTACAACTATTCCCAACTGATGAACCTAACAAAAGTAATGTTAATCAATACATATGCCACCAGCCAAAAATATCTCATATATAGAAATGACATTGTATTCAAGAATCAACACAGTTGTCGTGGTTAACATTAATTGATCACGTTGAGTCTTTGACGTCAACACTCTACCCCTAGAACAGATGCAAAATAGAAATGCTTGGAAATAGATCTTAAAAAAGGAAACATCACATCAATGGTGTAAAATAAAATTAAGATAATTGTAGTATTCTTTTTTAGTAGGTTTTGATTCTTAACTTATATTAAATAAAAAATAAAACCTAACAAAAAAGTAATAATTTTAATGAATCATAAAAAAAAAATTAAATAAAAAGTTAAAGAGAGTCGCTATCATTACCCTAAAACTAATAATTTTGTTATAAGTTTATATAAAGAGTATAATATTTCGGAACTATAAAATATAAACTTTGTTATGATTGAATGAATAGCCATGCAATAATATTGCGATGCAATAAATAATTTAAAAAACAAAAAAGAACATAATAAAAATCTAAATTTTAATTATGTGTGGGTCCCGTTGTTTGCATCACACACAAAAGAAATAAACAAGAAATTTGATTCTTCGTGATGATGTGGCTGGAGTATCTAGTTTTATTGTGTTGCTTTGTGTGGCTAGTTAGCTCTGTTTATTTCAAGAAAAAGAAAAGGAGAAAATTAAAATGTCGCACTATCGCAGTCTCCCACTCAATTAAGACATCCACGGGAAGTAGAAGACGTGGTTCGTTTTCATTCGCATAAATGTCAGTTTCTGTATTCACTATATTTATCGTTTCGCTCTTGAAAAATTGAGCTTTCATCCAAATAAAGCTATGCTAATGTTGATAAGATATTTTTAAATGTTAATGATAAACCGTAAAAACTTGTCATGCTAAAGATTTTTTTATTAAAATAAGTTATAAAATTATAAAATAATTAGTATAAGTTACTTTCAGAAATTTAAACAACTTTTTTAAGTATTTCCATCTTTAATTTTGTTAATGTTTCAATTAAATAAATTTATGATTATTATAGTTATTATGCGTGACTTTATATTATACTATTTTAATAATATTTTATGATTACTATAGTTATATTATAAAATTAAATAATATTTTAATTGTAACAAAATAAAATAAATACTATTTTAATATGCTTTTAAAATAATAAAAACTTTACTAAGAGGTTTTAGCTGGAAAATATTAATAAAGATATTTTATCATCACACAAGGAAGCTTAATCAAATGCAAAATATGAAAGGCGTTTACAAAATATAAAGGGTATAAAATATGTATATAAAAAAAGATGGTGTACCGAGTTTATTTTTAATTTCGGAGGAACATTCTTTACAATTTTAATATAACTGTATAAGAAGGGAACTCTTGTTGAATGATCCATATTTATCAAACGATTTGTTACTATTTTTATAATATAATCAACTGTTTTTAGGGGTTTGTATAATTATTCAACTCTTAGAAAATGGAAGAAGATCTAAATCATAAGTTTTCTAATTTTTAAGCAATTAATAATAGGAGTATCTGTAAAAAAAATGTATCATATGTTACATTGGTACATAGATATTTTTTAACTTAAATAAATAAACAACTAATTTGAATTTTAAAAACTTGAAAATTAATTTTTGAAATATAAATAATTGAAAACAATATAAAAATAATTAAAATTTGAAAATCACAAAAGTTAATCACAGTCCTTTTAATTTTTAGGTAGATAATAATAAAGCCAGATATTTTCATATGTCAATGAAAAGGGGAGGGACATTTTAAATCCTTCGCTGCCTTAAAAAGACGCTCCATGCACTCGCGTCGCGTGTATTATACTAGAATTCGTACGATACCGGTGTGAACTCATGGTGTATATTAGGTTTTTTTTTTTTTTACTGCATGGATTGGTGTGTATTAGTTGACGAGTAATATTATAATATGCATCTTTTTAAAAATAATTCGTTTATTTATCTTTTTCCAAATCTTATTACAGTATATACTAATTTAAGAAATTATTAAATAAAAATAAATATATTTTATTTGATATAGTAAAATATTAAATGAAAATTTAAATACGTTTCATATATTAAAACATAAAAAACAGTAAACTTTTACTTTATTTAATAGTTAAATGAATTTATAAGAAAAACAAATATAGAATATAGAATTTTTTTCTTGTTTGAAATTCATCTACAAATAACATATTTAATAAAATTATGAAATTGTATGTACACAAAAGGCCAAAAAAGATCATGAAATTGTGTCTCAAACATAGTTATCACCATCAACGATTTCAATTCTACACTGAAACAATTTTTTTTTTGATAAATAATTATCAAGTTGGTAGATATGCCTTTTAATGATTGATATATTTAATATTGTAAAATGCTATCAACTAAAAGTTTAAATACACTCAATATATTTTTTTAAGAAAATAATTCAATATATTTTTTGAAGAAAAATACACTCAATATATTAAAACATAAAAAATTATAATTTATTTATTATTGATGATAATTTATAAGAAAAAAAAATGTAAAATATAGAATTATTATTGTTTGAAAGTCATCTACAAATAATACATTCAATAAAATCATGAAATTGTGTCTAAACATAATTTTCTTCACTAAAATGAAAATATATTATTTTTCTTTTTATAAATAATTATCAGGTTTGTAGTTATTCCTTTTAATAATTACTGAAAAGTTAGGTGAAAGAATGATTAATAACTAATTCCCTTTCATGATAAGTATGTAAAATAATTAAAAATATTAAAATTTAGGTGGAGAATAAATATATAAATGATAAAAAAACAATTAATATTACCTTAAAATTTAAAAATAATAAATGGATAGAAACAAAAATAGTCTAAAAAATGTAGTATAATTTAAACACGTGCGAAAATGTTACCTAAAAAAGTAAAAAATATATTATTTGTTTTCATTTCATGAATGGGTTTAGTGTCCACGATAGGTGTTGTGCCCATGTCGTCGATTGGGCCAGCCAATTCCCCGTTCAATGGGTACTCTTCTTCTCTATTGTCCATGTCCCCACCCTCCCAAATTCCAATCCACATCACATGCCCTTTCCCTCTCACTCAAAACTCTCCTCAATCCTCATTTAGCTAGCGTATTTTGGTGTCAATCACAGTTTCGTTCAAAACTTAAATGACTAATTCTCTAATATTCACATTCATACAAGATATTCAACTTTCTCGGTATATGTTTTTTAATATTTACTGATTAAAAATTAAATCTATCATTACATACTTAAATAATTATCAAATTTTTTATATTATATTTAACATTTATGTGTCAACTCCAAATTCAAATGTCATAAAAAAAATATATCACATAGAATATTAACTTAACTTGATAATTTGATGACAAATTAATCCTATTTAATCAACATTTCATTTAATGTGACATTGTTTTCTCATAATATTTAAGTTTTGAGTTGTCATTTCTTCACATTTAAATATTAAATTTTATTTTTTCAACTTATATATAATCAATTACACTTTCTAAGTATAAAATTGAGTATTTTTTTATTTATGGTCGCATAACCAAACCGATTGTATTCTCCTCGTTAAATTATTAAATTTATTATATCAATATTTTAAACAATTATTACTTTTTTAGTATTTTTTAATAATTACCAATTCATCATCCACGTCCCTCACGGATATCGTTCGCTACCTAATCTTGATCAATTATTATTTTAATCTAATCCACCCCCCTCACCCTATCATCTCCCTTTATAAGGTCCACGTTCACTGCACCTTTTCTCCAATCACTCTCTCACCTTTCTCCTAAAACATCTCCAATGGTTTCTTCTTCTTCTATTACAACAACATCGTCCAAGACCGTGACCATGGCCATGGCTGCGATCTTACTCCTGTTCACGGTCTTCGCGGTTTCATCGGCCCTAGACATGTCGATAATCTCGTACGACAACGCCCACGCCGCCACCTGGCGCAGCGACGAGGAGCTGATGTCCATGTACGAGCAGTGGCTGGTGAAGCACGGCAAGGTGTACAACGCGCTCGGGGAGAAGGAGAAGAGGTTCCAGATCTTCAAGGACAACCTGCGATTCATCGACGACCACAACACCCAAGAGGACCGAACCTACAAGCTCGGACTGAACCGGTTCGCGGATCTCACCAACGAGGAGTACAGGGCTAAGTACTTGGGAACCAAGATCGATCCCAACCGGAGGCTCGGCAAGACCCCGAGCAACCGATACGCGCCACGGGTCGGCGACAAACTACCCGAATCGGTTGATTGGAGGAAGGAAGGTGCTGTTCCTCCAGTCAAAGACCAAGGAAGCTGTGGTAAGCAAGCACTATGACTCTCTTGATAACTTAAGTCTTAACTCTTACCCTTCCTACTTTACCCTTCTTTTATCAATTTTTAAAAAAAAGTGAAATTCTTTACTTGTTTTTTAATTTATCGTTGTCGATCGATTTTTAATTTATGGTTTTGATATTAATTGTTATCAGCTTTTCGAGTTTATCTGCGATTTATTGAATAATCATCCACATGATCTATTTTTTTAAGCAAAAAATAAATATAAAATATATATGTAGTACTAGTTTTGCTCTATTTTACTTCTTTTTTTAATTAATCATCGTCGATCATTTTTTAGGTTATGCTTTTGGTATTCTTTTTCGTGTCAATAATTGTTTGTAGTTTTTCACTTATTTGTGTTTTTCTGCGATTTATTGCTTTGCTGTGTGATCATCCACTTGATCTATTAATATCTGAAAAAAGTTATCTAAATTATACCTCATACTTTACCCCTTTTCAATAAGAAAGAAAAAGTTGAATTGTTCACTTCGTTTTTAATTACTCAGCGTGAATCAATTTTTAGTTTGTTTTTTTAAAAAAAAAATATAAGTTCGTGTCATTAGTTGTTAGAACTTTTGTGTTTATCTGCGATTTATTGTTTTGCTGGTGCTTCAACATTCTCATGATCTATTAATATCTGGAATAAAAATATCTAAGGAATAAATTTAATATTTTATTATGGTTTGTGGTTGGAGAACAAAAAAAGTAGTTGTGTTTTATTAGATTTGAAACTTTAATGCAAGGTTCATTTTGAGACCCACTCAACCCTACCCCTTTTGTCCCTACGATTCAATAATTGGGTCAGGATTGCAAAAGTAGCATGATGGCCCATATCTGTCACGTTTAACGTCATCAGGATTCTGGGCGTGTTCAAATACAAGTAGTTAGGAAAACACCAGGATATTCAAAGTTTGCTTAACATACCAATCACTAATATAGTTCTTTGTCTTTCTTTACCTTACCATTTTTTTACCTTTTGCTGTCTAAGAACAATGAATATTCTTTATTGTTGAACCTAAGTAAACAGGTAATAGTAAAAAAGTTCCTTTAGACTAGGATGAAGTGAGTCTTGAATTATAACAGAGTGAGGAGCAGGATGGTGCATTCGTGCTTCAGTTTTTGTATTGTTACAATTTAATGAGTGTCTGGCAGTGATCGGAGTATTTTTATAACCTATAGGTTTTTTTTTTAATAACAAACTTTGCTTTTCTTGAGATTTGTTTAATGTTCTTTTTAATGTAGGGAGCTGTTGGGCATTCTCAGCAATCGGTGCGGTGGAAGGAATAAATAAGATAGTGACAGGTGAACTGATTTCATTATCAGAACAAGAATTGGTGGATTGTGATACAGGATATAACCAAGGATGCAATGGAGGACTTATGGACTATGCATTTGAGTTCATTATCAGCAATGGCGGCATTGATTCTGAAGAGGATTACCCTTACCGTGGTGTTGATGGTAGATGTGACACGTATAGGGTTAGTAACTTGGTCCTGATTATTTGATGACAATAAATGCTTATAAAAGATATTTATCACTCAAATTCTTCTCATTTTTTCTTTGTTTGGTTATTTTGCTATTTTGCAGAAAAATGCTAAGGTTGTTTCTATTGATGACTACGAAGATGTTCCTGTCTATGATGAGTTAGCCTTGAAAAAGGCCGTTGCAAATCAGCCCGTCAGTGTCGCTATTGAAGGAGGGGGCAGGGAATTTCAATTATATGTATCTGTAAGTTTCTTAATTAATTTCTTTCATAAACTAGGAAGTGTGCCTATTGCATAGAAGAAGTAGAATGGGAAGATTCAAAATTACTGAAGCATAATTATCTAACAATGAACAATCCATTGTGAATTTTTCATATTTCATGTTTGAGGGGTGTTTCACCACTTAAACGTGAGTTCAGAGCAGCACCTAAATTGGATTGTGCAGATGCATCAACTCAAAATCAAGTTTTGTTCTACAAGCAAGTTTGAGTTGAAGTTAGTAAAAAAATTCTTTGTTTAATTTTATCACAAAACTTGCTTTTGATCAATGTTTCTAAACATAAATCACTTTCTTTCATAACCCAATTTTAACAAAATCAATTTTAAAAAATTAATATATCGCCCACCCAATTGTGTTGTTATTATTCTTTTCTTCTCTTTTCCATTTATTCTCATTGTTACCTGTACACCTGATAGAAAACCAATTTATCATATGTTCATTAATCATGTGTGGTAAGTGGTTTTGCTCTTGCTTCTTGTTAATTGACTTATCCTCCAAGTCATTCTCCACAGCATATTTACTGTATATAGATAAAATTTTCTCATTAGTATATTTCATTTTTTGTCAGGGTGTATTCACTGGGAGATGTGGCACAGCACTAGATCATGGTGTCGTGGCTGTTGGGTATGGTACAGATAAAGGTCATGATTATTGGATCGTAAGGAATTCATGGGGTCCTAGCTGGGGAGAGGATGGCTACATCAGATTAGAAAGAAATCTTGCTAACAGCAGATCAGGCAAGTGTGGAATTGCAATTGAGCCATCTTATCCCCTTAAGAATGGTCCAAACCCACCTAATCCTGGACCATCACCCCCTTCACCTGTGAAGCCACCAAATGTCTGTGACAACTACTACAGCTGTGCTGATAGTGCTACTTGTTGCTGTATTTTTGAGTTCGGAAACGCTTGCTTTGAGTGGGGTTGCTGTCCTCTTGAGGGTGCTACCTGCTGTGATGACCACTACAGTTGCTGCCCTAACGACTATCCCATCTGCAACACTTATGCTGGAACTTGTCTCAAGGTATGACTAAGACCATCTAATATTTTCTAGCTGCTTGCACTTTAAACCGAATTTTCATGTGGAACTAACCATTGGCTATTATTTTAGATATTGGTGGATGATTAAATTCATCTGCATAGTTCTTAGTTCTTACTGAATGAGCATTGCACTTACACCTCTTGAGGTTTTTTGAAATTGCGGATGATCTACTTTTTTAATGTTTGAAACAACTCTCTTACAAGAATACACGATGTGATATGATTCTTGGATAACAGAAGGTATCAGTGTAATGTATAAGGAGTGTGGATATAAAATAATTTCAAACAAACAAGGAGAGTTAGTATAGGGATTAAAAAATGGATGGATGTCAGAGAGAAATTTAGCATGACCTTCAGGGTTGTTGGTATAACTTACTCTTGATTGTAAAAGTTGTTTTATCTTTTACTTATCTGAATTTTCTGTGTATGACAGAGCAAGAACAACCCATTCGGAGTGAAGGCATTGAGGCGTACTCTGGCTAAACCCCATTGGACCTTTGGGCGTAAGAACAAGGTCGGCAGTGCTTAAGCAGATAAAGGAAATGTGAAAGTGCAGGAAGGAGCCAATGATGAAGTAAAGGGAAGACGAAGAATTAAAACACCAGCTGATACACTTCCCCTTAATCTTCACATAATGCTGCACGTATCATAAATTTCTTTGTGCCATTTTATTCTGATACAAATAGATAATATTCTGTATCAAATTTCAGTCAGACATTGGCTGTGTACATAGGGTTATATTATTAATGCACTGTATTTGTATTCAAATTCCCATTCCAAATGGCGAACATATTTGATTGCTGTTAGTTTCCCAGTTTCTGTAGATTATGTGACAATGCAGCATTATTTGGATTTTTCCCATATTCACTTGCCATTTTGTCTGGTGTGGAATTCACTGGACCCTCTTCTTTATATGCTTTGTCGTATTCCGCGTTCAGTTTCGCTGCTCAAGTTGTGAGGATGTTTTTGGTTGCTTGGGCCTGGAATTGACATGGCAACTTTTGAATATGTGGGCTTAAGCGATAGTAATAAAGTAGGACATGTTAGTTTTGAAGTTGATTTTAAATGAAATATTAAAGAATTTAATTGGAATATGTAAATTGCTGATTTTTATAGTAATTAATTTGAATTGAATATATATATATATAATAGTTGAAGATATGTGCTAAAGATAAGTAAGAATATATTAATAGAGTATATAACTGGATATGGTCTGACCCTCCCATTTGTTTTGTAATTCTATGTTTCTAATTAATAAAATTCTTTGTTCTACACATCTCCTTTAGTCCCCTTCCAGTCTTGTTTGATTAAAAAATAATGGGCTATAAAGATAACTAGAATATATTGATAGAGTAAATAATTGTCTTGTTTGATTAAAAAATAATGGGCTAAAGATAAGTAGAATATATTGTTAGAGTAAATAATTGTTATATTATTATCTAATCATATGTAAATTATTGATTTTTACGATTT
Organism: Glycine latifolia; assembly: GCA_013407115.1. NCBI lineage: Eukaryota > Viridiplantae > Streptophyta > Magnoliopsida > Fabales > Fabaceae > Glycine > Glycine latifolia. Next base: position 8,436,420 of record CM023954.1, read on the forward strand.
TTTAAGAGTCATATGTTTAGTAATTAATAGTATAAAAAGGTTTATATTGAGGAATTAATAACTTAAATTATATAATGGAGGGTTTAAAATAGTTTTCGTTGAAAGATATTTTGGTGTCAGATTTATTGTTGAACTATGTCTAATAAATTGTTTCGTATAGGTTATCAAATAGGTAGGCGATCATATTCATGTATTCATTTTATTCAAAGCGTCTACTATTTGTTGTCATCCCCTTCAGAATTTGATATCGCGTTTCATTTTCACACTCTACCTTCATTCACATGTTTTCATCCATTACTGTCCTCGTTTACACAGTTCAGTTGAGGGGCTAAAGAAACAAGTTATTTTTAGGCTTTAAATAATATTTTGGTTCTTATAAAATATAGGGAGTTTTTATTTTAATTCTTAGAAGAAAAATTGTTTTGATTTTAGTCCTTATCTTTTTTTTTTTGAATGTGTAGGAAGGGTTAGCTTTATTGATTACTCTCATCATTATCTGTTTTGGTATGAGGCAACATATATTTTCCACATGAAAGGCAATTTTGGTTGAGTCAATAGTATTAATATATGAACGAAAAGGCAAAATATTTCTTTCAAGTATTTAATATAAATGTATAACTTGAAATACTGATTAAATTAGAACAATCATATGGCAAAATATTTTCATTTTCTTATCACTTTCTTTCTTAAATCAAACCTACCCTAAAATGGCAATAGAAGGAACATTTTTGTGTTTATTTAGTTGAATTTATTTTGATAAATACTTACTTTTGTCATCTTTTTAGAAGAGTTATTAAAAAGTAAGTGATTATTTTTAAAGTGAAAATTATTTTATTGAGTTTCGAGATGTATCTTAGACAGCAATTTGATCTCCAACTTATAATGTCGAGATCCTCTGGATGGTGAGAGTGATACCTTTAAAGTCACTTCAACGCACAAGCCAGTGAGTGAATAATCAAAGTTTTAATAAAATTAGAAAATAAATTACCTATAATGAACCTCTTTATTTAGTATAGTAAAATTTATCGGTTAGTGGAATAAAATCTTAGTTATGGGTTAGTGAGATAGCTTGTTGAGTAGTTATTATCCACTAATAACTCAGATAACCAAGTTATAGGCTCGCCAATAAAGACACGAGTACATTTGGGCAAAGTGATTTAATGAAAAAAGTCAATTCGAGTTCTTTATGATAGGGTTATAGGCAAACTGATCGGAGTTATAGTTGTTGGACTTTACTCCTTTCAATGCTGGCCCAAGTTCATTTGAGAGATTTAATATTTCAGACCTAATTTATCATTATAAATTTATTAGTTGAGTGTGAAATTAGGTTAGACAGAGACGTAGCTGAAACGGCACAGACATCGAGAAAGATTGCGTGTTGAGTGTGACTCCACATTTTGAGAGCCTTAAGTGACATTCTTGAGTGTCATTGTTGAACAAGTCTGCGTGCCTGCATATTTGAGAGTTCAGAGTGAAACACTTTGAGAGTTTGATTACCACCATTGTTGGAGAGGTTGAGTGAACCACCACCTTGGTGTATTTTGCTTCATTGTAACTGTTTTCAGTTATAGTGAATATTTGATTCTGGACAAGGTCCCATGAGTTTTTCCTTTTCGGATTCAGGGAAGGTTTTCTCACGTAAAACAGATTGTTTGTGTGATTGTCTCTCTCCTTTTTGTATTTTGATTATGTTTCCGCAGTTTTGATTTGAGGGTTGACGATAACCCACCTTTATTTTTGAGGGTACGATTGTTGCGCTGATTTTACCCAACAGTGGTATCAGAGCCAGGTTCGACGGGTTTTGAAGGAGACAAGATGGAGACCAGTGGTATCACCCACGACGGAGATATGTTCAGGTTGACCGTAGATAACTTTGCGTATTGGAGAATGGTGATGGAAGATCACCTCTATTGCAATGATCTATTTGAGCCCATTACCCTTGTTGTGAAATTGACTGGCAAAAGCGACAAGGAATGAGAGATCTTGAGTCGAAAGGCGGTTGCCACAATCAGGAAATATATTGATAAAAGCTTCTTTGAGCACGTGTCCGAGTTCACCAACAAGTACGAATTGTGGAACAAGCTAGAGTCCATGATTCAGAAGAAGACTCCCAGGAACAAAGCAAATCTGGTTTGCGGACTTGTGAAGATAGAATACAAGGATGGGATGAGCATGATTGAACACCTCAGCATCTACAAAGGGATTGTGAATCATTTGACCAAAGCCGAGATGAAAATTGATGACGAGTTGCAGGCTTTGCTGTTATTGAGTTCGTTGCTGGAAAGCTGGGATACTCTGGTAGTGACATTGAGTAACTCGGCTCCTGATGGAAAATTGAATATGGATGTTGTGACAGATAGGCTCCTTAATGAAGAAGACAGGAGAAGAGAACGAGGTGTAACCAGCACAATTAAGGCTAACGTTGCTGAGAATAGAAGAAATTCTGATTCCTGGGGTCGTGGCAAGAGCCGGGGTCGAGGTGAACGAGATAGGTTCAGAGGCCGGTCAAGGCCAAAACATTACTTGAAGTGCTTCTACTGTGGGAAGGTAGGACACAAGAGACCGAACTACCGAGCTCTGCAGAATGATGAACAAAACGGTTGTGTGAAGCCGGATCAGATTGTTCCCAAGAAGAGAAATGAAAGGAGCACCACGACTGTGGCTGCTAACCCGAATGCCGAGATATTCCTCCTTAGTGAGGAAATGTTGAACATAACCCATGATGATTGCACCTGGATTGTTGATTCCCGTGCCTCGTTCCATGTCACCCCACATGAGGGATTCTTTTCTGCTTACAGGAAGGGAGATTATGGTGTCGTGAAGATGAGAAATCAGGTAACCAGTCGGATTGTTGGTGTTGGTGATGTAACCCTGACCACAGATACAGGGTGTCAGGTTACGCTGAAAGATGTGAGGCATGTACCTGACATGTGCTTTTATTTGATCTCGATTGGAAAGCTAGATGATGCCGGGTTAGTGAACTACTTTGGAGAAAGTAGATGGAAGCTGACCAAGGGAAGCTTGGTTGTGGCCTGAGGCAATAAAGAAGGCTCCTTATATGTGATGCAAGGAAGGACGATTGGTGGAGAAACCAATGCCATCCGGAATGGACAGAACCTGGAGCTATGGCACAAGCGCCTCAGCCACATGAGCGAGAAAGGACTTCAGATTTTTGAGAAGAAAGAACTATTGACCGGGTTGAAGGGTCAAGTGTTGGAGAGTTGCACACATTGCCTAGTTGGAAAGTAACACCGGGTTTCGTTTATGAGACTGGATCAACCCAGGCGACGAAGGCAGATCCTAGAGCTCGTCTATACTGACATTTGCTCCATGTCAGAGAGATCGCTTGGAGGAGCTCAGTACTTTGTTTCTTTCATTGATGATCATTCCCGCAAGGTGTGGGTTTATTTGATGAAGACTAAATATCAGGTACTCCAATGTTTTAAAGAATTCCATGCTATGGTGGAAATGGAGACTGACAAGAAGTTGAAAGTGGTTCGATCTGATAATGGTGGTGAGTACCAGGGTCCCTTTGAAGCTTACTGTAGAGAAGCCGAGATCCGACTTGAGAAGACACCTCCTAAGACTCCGCAGTTAAATGGACTTGCTGAGAGGATGAACCGGACTATTGAAGAGAAGGTCCGGAGTATGCTATCCAATGCCGGATTGTCAAAAGCATACTGGGGAGAGGCCGTCAAGACAACTGTTGACTTGATTAATCTGTCACCATCAAGACTACTTGAAGGAGACATTCCGGAAGAAGTCTGGACAGGTCAGAAAGTGACCTATGACCACCTAAAGGTGTTCGGATGCCGAGCTTTCATGCATGTCCCTAAAGATGAAAGGGCGAAGTTTGATGCAAAGACTAAGTAATGTATTTACCTCGGTTCGCCGAAAATCGAGTTCGGGTTTCGACTTTAGGATCCAGTTAACAAGAAGATAGTTAGAAGCCGAGATATAGTATTTCATGAAGATGAGACAATTTATGAAATCTCGAAGCGCGAAGTCCGGGTTCCTGTCCGACATGAAGAACCCGTCCCTCCTATCCGAGTTGAAGCAGGAGGAGAGCCCAATGAAGGAAATGATGACCAACAACATGCTAATGAGGACCGAGATACTGAGGTCCAAGTTGATGTGGAGAACCGTGATGCACCGGGTTCTCAAGCGGCTGAAGAAGAACAACTGAGATACCCCACTAGAGACAGAAGACCTTCTACAAGGTACTCTTCTGATGAATACGCCATCATTGTTGAAGATGGTGAGCCTCAGAGTTATGATAAGGCCATGACGAGCTCGGATAAAGAAGAATGGTTGAAGGCAATGCAAGACGAGATGAAGTCCTTGCATGAGAACATGACTTATGAGTTGACCGAGTTGCCTAAAGGAAGACGAGCTCTGAAGAACAAGTAGATGTACAAGATCAAACCTGAAGAGAATGAGCAGAAGCCGAGATACAAAACCTGAATTGTAGTAAAGGGATGCAATCAGAAGAAAGGTGTTGATTTTGAAGAGATCTTCTCTCCTGTTGTGAAGATGACCTCGTTCCAGACTGTGTTAGTTATGGTAGCTTCGATGGACCTTGAGGTAGAACAGATGGACGTGAAGATCGCATTCCTTCACAGTGAGTTGGAGGAGGAGATATATATGGAGCAACCTGAAGGGTTCCGAGCTCCGGGTTGTGACGGCATGGTATGCCGGCTGAAGAAGAGTCTCTATGGCTCGAAACAAACACCTCGACAGTGGTACAAGAAATTTGAATCCTTCATGAACGAGCACAAGTTTGTGAAGACTGAAGCCGACCACTGCGTATTTGTGAAGAGGTATGAGACCGGTGATTCCCTGACTCTGCTACTTTATGTTGATGATATATTGATTGTAGGCAAGACAAGATGAAGATTGCTGGATTGAAAAAGGCATTGAGCATGTCCTTCACGATGAAAGACCTCGACCTGCAAAGCAGATTCTCGGAATCAAGATCATCCGGGATAGAAAGAAGAAGCTACTGTGGCTAAGTCAAGAGAAATATGTTGAGAAGATTCTGAAGAGATTCAACATGGACAAGGCCAAAATAGTCAGCACCCCCTTGGGCGGACCCTTGAAGCTGAATAAGAAACAGTGTCCGAGATCTGATGAAGATAGAGAAGAGATGCTGAAGATCCCGTACCAATCCATCGTCGGAAGCTTGATGTATGCAATGGTTTGTACTAGACTCGACCTGGCGTTTGCAGTTGGAATGGTGAGCATGTTTCTTTCGGACCCCGGCAGAGAGCACTGGGAAGCAATGAAGTGGATCTTCAGGTACTTGAAAGGTACATTCGATTTATGCCTCCATTTTGGAGATGGTGAAGCCGAGCTGCAAGGCTACTCGGATGCTGATTTAAGGGGAGATTCCGACTCGAGGAGGTCAACGATCGGATATCTGATAAGATTTGCTGGAGGAGCAATCTCGTGACAATCAAAATTGCAGAAGTGTGTGACACTTTCGACGGCCGAAGCCAAGTACAAGATGAACTAAGATTCAAATTTTTCTTGGAAGAGGCGCCCATATTCAATACTTGTCTTCGAAGGAGGAGACTTGTGAGGTAAAAAAAAACAATCACAAAAGCCTATTTTTTCAAAATTAAAATAAAAACACAACTAAGAAAAATCCAAAGGTTAAACAACAATCACTACAAGCCTATTTTTTGAAAACTTTTTCTCACATACTTCTCCATTCCCCGGTCTTAGAAGGCACAGTGACAATAAACCAAACACACACTGAATGGTGCAGTTGGACCACAAGGCAACCCAATCTCCTGTGCAGAGAAGATCTGGGGTCATCACTCATCAGCAAAATAAATTTGCCTACTCGGAAAATTAATATGACCATAAAAGGAAGATGATGGTTAATGTATGCTCTAAGTGTTGGACCAGTGGATGATGCAGATGTACCCCATAGGCTGGGCGAGTAAATGGACTTGCAGCTACCCAAAACAGGGCCCAAAATCTATCCACCCACCTATTATATAACGCATCCCCAATTTTCTACAGTTGTTCACTTTCCCCTTCTAATATTTCATTGTCTAGGTCTTAAAAGGTGCAACATCCAATACCAATGACAACTCATGTTTGGTGAAATCATTATTTCAAAATCGGTTAGTTTAATTATATATAGTAGTGTCGTACTCAATGCAAAAATAAAATATATTTTGTTGTAATGTTTTTATGTGTATTTTACTGGAATGTTTTTAATGGCCTAAATTGTGCACGTCGTATAATTTGTATAGTTATAGACTTACAGTTTCATTTCGTTACAAAGAAACAAACTATACGATATTTTGCAAGAGTAGTATGAATATTCTTCAGGAATTGTAACTCAAATGATGATGAGTGATTTTCTTTTTTTCCTTTCAAGACTGCTTGATCCCAGAAGAATTTCACGCAAAATGACTTTGCTTGTCATTTTCGTACTCACTTTTTTTTTTTTTATCGTTGAGACTGTTTTTTCTTTTGGTTAAGTCTTGCATAAACATTTGTTTTTATAAATGTTTGTTTTTTTTGTTTTTGCACATTCTAATTTCTTTTAAAGTTTAAACGATAAAGTAATCTAATTTTATTTCATTTCCCTTAACAATATTATATATACTTTTTCCTTTTTACATAAACAATAATGTGTATACTTAAACCTTTATCTTCTTTAATATGTTAACTTAAATTTGTTTATCGCTTAATCTGCTTTAAAAACACAATTGATTATTTTTAAAAAATATTTCAGAAAGTTATAAAAGAATAATTATTTCTTTAAAATCAACATACCCATCATACGTTTAAATATATATATGATACGCAGGAATGCATAAAAAACATAAAGAAAAAAAATGATGATACATGACATGTTTCAATTCAATGCTTACATATTTTATTTTAAGATAATAAAAAAAATGGTGATACATGACATGTTTCAATTCAATGCTTACATATTTTATTTTAAGATTAATTTTATTTATTAAAATAATCTGTAATTTTAATCTTTTTTTTTTCAAATTTAATCCCTCTACAATATACACTATGATTATATTTGATAAAACATTTCAGTTAGTTTCTAACTGAAAAATTTGTTTGATTTTTCGGTAAATAATTTTTTTATAGTTTCTTAGTAACTAATAATATTTTTTGAAATGCTAATTAAAGTAACATTTTTTAAAATACTAGTTTTTAGTTTATTTTTATATTTTCTTTCATTTTTATCTTAAATATAATTATCCAAATTTCTGATTAAGATAAATTATGGTTTAATTATTTCTTCACTATTTTACAGTTTCAAGTATTTTAACACTTTATTTTACCAAAATAATTTAATAAATTAGTTTTTCACTATCAACTTTCAACTATCAATTAATTTTTCAGTTAATTTTATCGAACATTATTTTATTTTACACAAACCCTTCATTCATTCAAGTTATTTAATTACTTTTTATTTACATATAAACCCTTCGTATTTTTTTATTTATTTTCAAATCATTAGAGATTTAAGACAGAAAATTACTTCAAAGGTTTTTTGTTAGAAAATATCCATTCATTGAAGAAAATTTGCGGCTCTATAATGGGTCAAACTGACCCATATATGCATCTATAAATCTAACTTATAAAGAGATTAGATTTAGCCTTTTAAAATAAAGTTTGTTTATCTAATCAGGTTATTTTTTCAATCTATCAAAAAACTGAAAAGGTCTACTTCATCGTTATACTTATATTATTATTTTTTATTCATAAAAGTTATAAATAAATATATAAAAATTTATAATAATTTAAACATTTTATTCAATTAACTGAGTTAAACTCTTTCAATGTATTTATATTATTTTAATAACAACATATATAAAGTATAATAAGTTAAATTACCAAAAACAAGTTAAAAACACTCACTATCATTATATTTAAACTTAAATATATTCATGTCACTATTCCTTACATATAAATTCATATTTTTATGAGTTTAACGGTGATTCATTTCAATAAATAATTATTTATATAACTTTTAAAATAATTTTATAAAAATTAATAAATTTATCATAAATTATAAATTATAATTAGATAATAATATAAAATAATTTTATACTACATAATTTTTTTCTCTTTTTATTTTATTTTGTGAATACAATATTCGTCATTAGTTAATTACTTTGGTTTTGACTATAATAAAGGTGACTAAAATAACATTGTCACATTTTCTAGAAATGTGATGTAACATGGACTAAAAAATCACTGTTATATTCATAAGGACTAAAACGTATTATATTTGTAAGAAGATAAAAACATGTGCTAACAGTAGATTTAAGAGGATGCCAAAATAATGTAGGCCCCAAAAAACAAAATCAATATATTTATAAATATTTATAGAGATATTAAATATTTTAAATACCAAACAATGTAGGTACTGAAAAAAATAAAAATCACTATATTTTTAGAGACCTCAAACTTATCTAAATTTCATATTCATTACAATTTTATTTACTAAACAATAAAGTATTTATATAAGAAGAACTGATTAATAGAGATCATTAAAATAAATTTTATTTCTCTCAATAAAAAAATTTCATACACAATTAAAAAATCAAATATTTGTAACATGTTTAAGAAATCCTACATTATATTCATCACATTATATTTTAAATTATATGAATAACAGCCTAACATAAATATATCTAGAAAAATAAAATGAATCTTCTATAATGACTTTAACACTTTATTAGACCATAACCCATCAATAAAACTTTTCAATATAATATGTTTTTATTTAAAAGTGGAAGTCTGAAAGATTAAATGAAAAAATTATGACATTTAATCACGTCAAAAATATTTCTTCTTATTTTTAATTGGAGAGGATTTATTTTCATATACCTAATGCGTGAAATGTTAGAATTTCTTTAGAATGCATGTCACGTTATCACTTATTATATTTAATTATACTTTAAATTCGAAAACATGTTCAACCCTCAAAGAAATAATCTATTTTTTTAGGGGAAAAAGTAATAATCCCAATTATAAAATAGAATATTCACTGTCTTTCTCTCATTTAGACATTGTCAGCGCTCTCTTTAGTTTTCCAGAGGTATATTTTACACACTATTCTCACAACTAGTAAAAATATTCCCTCAACTATACCAAATTACTAGTTTTTATCTTTATTTTATTATTTAATTTTTATTTATTATGAATTATTATTATTATATACTTTACACATATAGAAAATTTATTTATTATAAGTTTTTATATTTTACAAATAAGTATTTATCCTATATAACGAACAAACTAAAATTCTAATTCTAATTATATTTTTTAGTTATTTAAAAGTTCAAACAAAAGACTGTATGAAAAAAAAAACACACACACACACACACTGAGCGAAAGAAAAACGAACAAGAAAAAATTGGATGAGTTATACATTTCTTAGCAGAAACTTCACCGGACCTGAGAATTCAGAAAGTGTAGTTTGAGTTTCACATCAAAAGATTGTGTGTAAGAAGCGTTTTCTTCAGATCTATGGAATATCTTGGGATTGATCTAAGCTGCGCCGTTGGATCTCTCCGCCGCGGCCAGTTCCCGGAGAAGGACTGCTTGCTCCCTCTCATTTCCAAACTCCTCGGCTACGCCATCGTCGCGGCTTCCACCACCGTCAAACTCCCCCAGGCACTAATCGTTAACCGTTTTCTTCAATTTTTCACTTCATTTGCCATCATGCGTTTCTTTTATTATGCAAATATTCCGTTTACTACTGAAGACTGCGTTAGGCGTTAGAGTTAGGGTTTTGTTCTGTTCTGTTCGATAAATGTTGCTATAAGCATGCTTAGTCTCTCTTAGCTTAGAATTATAAGGAGATATCTAAATTCGGAAGTACTGTGTTCATGACGCTGTTATCGTGTTAATGTTCAGATTATGAAAATTCTGAAGCATCAGAGTGTGAGAGGCCTTAGCATGATATCCTTCGAGCTTGATGTTATTGGATATAGCATTGCCTTGGCTTACTGTCTCCACAAAGACCTTCCCTTTTCGGCTTACGGAGAGTTGTTGTTTCTTTTGATCCAAGGTGTGCTAATAGTTTTTGCTTATGTTTTGGTCTCTGTTTATTCTTCGTGCAGGACTGATATATATTACGAATTTGCCTCACGTGAATTGCGCGGAATTATGCTGTGTGTTGTTTTAAAGAGTAACCGATTTGTGCAATGGTGTTTAGGGTTTGACAGAAAACAAGCAGCGGACTGTGGACAAATATAATATGCGATGTTCTGAAATTAGTACTTGGATGAGCATTATAGGCTTTAGAATTAGATCATGCAAGTTGTACTGATCTATCTTTTGTTAGGTATAGCTATGCTATGTCGTGCTTCCACTTTCTTTGAAGTTATCTAACTGCTTCTTCCTCTCTATTTTTGATACAGCTTTAGCATTGGTTGCCATAATCTACTACTATTCTCGACCTTTGCATGCAATAACATGGATCCGAGCATTGCTGTATCCTACTTGCTTGCTGAAGAACTGGGTTTTATTCTTGCAATAAACAATATAATTGAATGTTCTCGATCATTTCCTTGACGCTTTGGTTTTCAGATATTGTGCTGTAGCACCCACTGTCTTAGCTGGTCAAATTGATCCTCTCCTCTTTGAAGCTCTGTATGTGAGTAACAACTTTATGTTGAAAATACAATTACTTATGATGCTGTAATTTTTCAACAACTGAATCTGTCATGATCCAACTATCCCAAAAGTTTAAGCTGTAGATGAAAGACACTTGAATTGTTTTATATTATATTTCTGACATAGCCCCTCACGCAAGATTCCTTTGGGCTTGAAGCATGAACCAATACACAAGCCCACCTACCTTGTACTAAAATTAAATTTTTTTTATTAGAACAATGAGGGTGGGATCAAACTCTAGACCATTTGGTTGTAGAGGCTTTGATACCATTTCATGAATGAAATATTCTTAAAGCTTAAGTTGTTAGGTCATACTCATAGGTGAAGATACACAAATTGTTTTATATTTGTTTCTAACAGAATCTTTTATATTCCTTCCATCCTGCTGAGCATTTTAGCCTTTATTTTATAATTATGTTGGTTACTAGGTTCGCATTGCTTGATATTCTCTTGATGTGGATTTGATCTTTTGCAGGCATCTCAGCATGCAATCTTTCTCTTTGCAAGGATCCCTCAAATATGGCAAAACTTTTCTGTAAGTGGAAACATAATAGCCTGTTTTGTGTTCCTCTTATATTGGAGAAATATACCTACTTGTCAAGAAATTTATAAACTTAATTTTTTTTGTGCTTACATGTAATATTTGATTGTGCAGTCTGAATGGCTACTTATTTCCTCTTTGGTAATGAATAAATGGTTCTTGCATTGTATTCTGCATGTGGATTACTTGACACTAACTACATGAAAGGAACTTGGATTCTGAGTATGCTATAATTGGCATCCTACGTGCATTTTTATGAAAACTAGGAGGTTTTCTGCTTCTGTGTAATGTAAGGCTATGAGGCTTTGAACTCTGTTGAAGTGGTTATGCTTCGTTTGATGAAGTATGTTGACACTTTGTTTCACCTTTTTGATTCATCATTAGTAACTTGCTATGTTTTAACAGAACAAAAGTACAGGGGAACTCAGCTTCATAACTTCTTTTATGAATTTTGGAGGTTCAATGGGTAAGCTATTATGACTTTAATAAAATTTAGGTTAAAGTTTGTGTTTGTTTGCATACTGATATATTTGTTTTATTTGTTGCAGTTAGAGTATTCACCACCATCCAAGAAAATGCACCGAAAAGTGGTAGGCTTGCTTCTTAATTTGTTTTCATCATGTTTTTTGTTGTTGTCATCATTGTCAATGAATGTTAACTCATAATAGTGTTTATTTGTTTTGAGAAGCTTAGAGCCTATTTTTTTTAAGAAAACATTTTCTATTTTAATTTTATGTTCTTACAGATAATCACAAAATGTTACTTTGTTTTCATGGTTTTCTATACAAATCTTCAAAAAATGACAACAAGTTGCATTTTGCAATTATTTATGAAAAAAGTTGAAAATAGAAATCATTTTCTTAAGCCAAATAATCCCTTAGGTCCTGTTCAATTACTCATTTTTGAAACATTCATTTTAAAAACCAAAACATGTATGCATGATATCTCTCTTAATTTTGACGACAGAAAATTGAGATTCAAAATGTTTTTGGAACAATGTGACTTCAAAGAAGTGATCTTGTAATCAATCAAATTCATTTAGTGGCAATGTCGTTATTTACTGTAAAAAAACTTTCTCAATAGCTTCATCGAAAATTTAACAAGCATTACCAGCTATTACATTTTTGTGTCTGTATTTTTGGGGAAACACACATTAACAGATAGAATTGAATAAATATCTTTCCCTTTTGCCTCATCTTTTATTCTTAAATATCTGGCATCATAAACTGAATAGCCAGCATCCCGTTATTCACTTCATAATTGTTTCCATTGCCCCTCCTCTTTCATAAACCTCGCCTGTAAAACTAAATTATTCAATCCATGTCTTGCATCTTGAAGCAAAGAAGTCACACTCATGCATATTTAAAATAAGCTGAAGAATTCTCAATGATATGGGTTCTTTTCCTATTGTATTGTGTTTTTGTGTTTCTGAGATGTTGATATTCTTTAACTTCTCCCAGCAGTATTTTTTTGTGATTTTGGATCCAAGTTTATAGTATATTTTAAAGGTCGGAGTTATGCTAGTGGCCTAAAGATGTTTCAATTAGCAGAGGGGCAAGAACAAGTCTGAATTTTTAGCTTTTTTTTTTTTTTGTGCGCACGCACGTGTGGGGGTTAGCTTTCATGGTTTGATGTTGGCAATGGAGAAAGATGGTATATGTTATTAAGTGATTTTCATCAAAGCAAATATTTAAACATTGTATTCTGAAAAAAAAATGGTTCAAAAAATATTCCCCCATGTGTGTATTTCCCCCCTTTATATAAAATTGTTCTTAATTTTGCTTTTGAAAATTAAGAGACAAACAACTAAAGTACTGTTTATAGTTAAAGACTACATTTTTTTATCTTTTACTTAGAAATGACATTGTTATTTTCAAGGAAAGACAAACAATTATGTTGCATCATTTAAGATTCCTGACACTAGAAATTGTGGGTCCTTGTGCAAGTCAAGACGCTGATTTTCTTAAGGATGAATCTATGGCACATTAGCACATCATAAAATATTATATGAAGTAACATATAGTACGCGGATATCTTGGATGATCTAATCAATAAGAAGGGTAGAGCTCTTGAGAATTCGAGCACCCTATAAACTAGCTTTTCTTGAGCCTTCAGGAGCAGAAGATTCGAATTCCATGTTTTAATTCTTGTATATACATGTATAAATGTTGTTGTCTTGTGATGTAAAGTCCTAATTCTTGTGGAGAAATGGTGACTTTTCAATCAAGAGTTTTCCTTTTAAATAGGATGGTAATATTGAAATCCCTTCTACGTATTGTTTCCATTATTTTGTCTATGAAATTGATCATATTTTTCTTTCAAAACCATTTCTTCGATCTGCTTGACTTGATACTTATCCATTTCAAAATAACCGACTTTTTTGTGTCTGTATTGAAGTATTGTCCATTGTAAATTTATTTCTTTACTATTTCATATAATTGTGACTGTTTCCTTGATTCTTTTGAAGTTCTATTGGGCTATGCAATTGGTGTCGCAACAAATTTTACCATCTTGAGTCAGATTATAGCATACCAAAAGCCTCAGGTTGGAAAGGAAAAGAAAACAAAGTAATCGAACTACATCGTGTTGTGTATATCTCTTCATCTTGGCCAACTCTCAGCAGACACAGAATTTTGTCAGTCTTCAATCGAACATTACCTTATTTCAAGTTTCAACTGCTGATAGGTGGACCATAGGCAGCAGTGTAAAAGTAACAGGTGATTATTATCATTTTTGTTTGGAACCTGAGACACTTGAGCTTAATTAGTTTATCGTTATTTATCAAAGCTAAAATTTAAAGGATGCGTCCAGGTTCTTTGTAAGAATCTTACCATGATTGTAAGGCTTAGTTAGTTCTACCTTTTTTTAAATCGCAAAATGTTGAGTCAAAGAAAACTCAATGGTTTCTCACCCCGGTTTTAATGTGACATTAACTTGCCTGGAAAAAAAACAAAACGTACATCTCATATTTTTTGGTGTATCGGACTATCGGTGTGAAGAGGAGAGAGATGGAGAGAAAAAACAAAAGACGAGACAAACTGATAGATGTGACAATTATGTGATATTCACCAAAAAATAAATGTGATAGGAAATAGAGAGAGATATGAAAAATAGGATGGAAGAGAAGTGGAGCAAATGTTAAATTGATATAATAATTCAATTTTTCTTGTGATTTCATATAGTTTCCCTTACGTACTTGAAAGGTATAAGCACTTTGGGCTGAAGAAACTTCGAAACTGCATGGGCTATACCCCCTTGAGAATTGGCATTTAATTTTGAATATTTCATATAGTTTCCCTTACCAACGTACTCTAGTAATTAATTAGGTGGGTGAGAGAGTGACTTATGATTGATTACTGTTGTGATAAATTTATAAAATAATTAAAAGTTAGATAAGATAAGGATGCCCCTTTGAGAATATACCAGTATTTTCTAACATACTTTTTAAATTGCTTAAATTTATTAAAAATTTATAAAATTATGAGTAAGGTTCATTAAATAAGTGAGATTTACAAATTTGTGCTCTTCAATAATTTCAACCAATAACAAAAAAAGGGTTAGTAAAAGTGTGATCGTGTTTCTTAATCCGATAAAATTAGAGCAATACAAAGATAAGGGGAAATGATATTTGATTAAATAAAGTAATATTATTTTAAATCTTAAAAATGAAATAAATAGAATCAATTTTTTTTTGAAAATTCAACATTTATAAAGAAACTGAGGGATTCCTTTGTTTGAGGTTATGGAGTTTAGGAGATTTTAGGCCCTAGAAATGGTTAATAGTTACAAATTTCTTAAGTAGATTATACAAAGTGCTGCTATATAGTATGAATGTAAAACGCACGGAAAAACAAAAATTACTAACGTGGAGTTTTCCAAAACAAATAACTAATTGAAAATTTGGAAAAATGTAAAAACAAAAGTTGATGGAAATCAATCATTCGTGTTTTGTTTTGTAAGCGAAAAATGTAAAAACAAACCTTTTTTCTTATACAAGTTGTGGTAGTTCCACTAACTACGGATGAAAGGACTCCACAAATTACGAAAATGAGTGGCATCACTCCATAAGAATTTCGAGTGTTGCTTGGTGTTAACTTTTACCCTCAAATAACCAGTCAGTAACTTAATGG
This sequence comes from Glycine latifolia, assembly GCA_013407115.1. Classification (NCBI taxonomy): domain Eukaryota; kingdom Viridiplantae; phylum Streptophyta; class Magnoliopsida; order Fabales; family Fabaceae; genus Glycine; species Glycine latifolia. The sequence goes on from CM023954.1 coordinate 8,451,765, forward strand.
AGACATTGGTTTTAAAGCGACAGTGATTCAATGCTTGACATAGGAAAATGGCAATTGACATTGTTGGAACACGTTAGACGTTGGACCAACTTTTGGTAATCTTTTAATGCTTATTTTTTTTAGGCAAATGCTAACACATATATCTTATAACATTGATTAAAAAAAGTAAAAGAAAAAATTGATTGGAATGCGTAAAATATGTTTTTCTATAATTTCATATACATTCGTATGATTGCTAATAAAATTGTGATCTATAACAAAAATCTTTCTGCAGTATTACCGGTTATTAAAATAGATACTGATCTTGTTTCAAAAGAAACTTAGATATTGATCTTACAAGACTCGAACATACTTACTGTAAAAGATTTATGTAATCTACACCAAAAACTTTCTCCGATATTACCAGTCATTAACTTGTACTTTGAAAACAAAAACTTAGATATTGGTTTAATGGACCTTGGGTCAGTGATTAAATATTTAAAATAGGAAAATGGGAATTGACATTATTGGAGCAAAGTACCAACTTTTAGCAAATTTTTATTTTGGTTGGTTAAAAACTTTTGGTAAAGCTGCCAAAAGGGTATCTAAGAGCATCTCTAATAGGAGAAATCTATTTGGGTTTCTTAACCAATTTTTTGTGATCTCCGCAGTACTTTTTGTGGTCCCCACAGCGCTATGTCACTCCTAAGGAACTCATCTATTATTTTGTTCCAATGCGAGAAACTACAAGGAACTCAAAATATTTCACATATTTATATTTTTTTAATAAAAGTTAACATTTTTTCAGTTTTCATAAATATAAATTAAAATAAATAAAAAGAAATGCATAACAATATAAAATAAAATTTTACATAATAATAAATAATTAACACAATAACATCGAAATAAATAAATAACCTAAACCTCGAAAATAAATATTACATAAATTTAGTTATTGTTATTCAAACATAACGACTAAACTTTAATTAAACAGTTTCTTCCTAATATGTTCGCAATATTTTTCGTGGTCTTGGCGTTGTTGTTCCGACATGTTGGATGTATCCTTCATGAGGATTTCATAATCCATGTGTCATTCTTGATCTTGCATACGCCTTTCTTGAGCCTCCTTTAACTGAATAAGTTTTAATATGTTTGCATTCTTCTCATTCATTACACTTTCAATGCCAGATAAATCGATATTGTTAGCAGCTTGTTTTCCTTTGCTCTTTCTTTTTGCCGCTTTTTGTCCCACTGGGCGAGACACTGGCGATGACTCATCATATTCTTCGGTTTCAATGGGTGTCTCTGTGTTAGAAGACGATGAGTAATTTCCATCTGCAGAAACCTTTGTTCTTTTTGAAGTATTTGACATGAATTCTGCATCGAATTTAGGTTGATCTTTCAACAACAACCAAGCATGCTCAACCTCAAATTTTTTACCTGTATCCTGCGAGTAAATCAAATGAGCATTAGCCATACAATTCTTCTCTGAACTTCCACTTCTCCTATGCTTATCGGCTTGTTTGTAGCACCCATTAAATTTTTGAACTGCTGGGTGGATCCTATTCCATCGAGATTTCAACTGAGTCGAGCTTCTTTCACAAAACAACCTGCTTTCATGCACATCGTCATTGTTGTATGCATTTTTAATCCTTGCCCAATATTCCTTTGATGTTTGGTCGACACCGATTATTGAATCCTTTGACACATTGAGCTACGATCGAACAAGAATTACATCTTCTGCCACCGAGAATGCTGTACGTGTTTTTTTTCCATTACCATTGTGGTCGCCCTCATCTAGTTGAATATTGTCTACACCAATTGTGGATTCAACTTCATTGATAGCGGGGGAAATATTGGATAAAGAAGGCCTATAACACCTGTTTGGATTGATGGGGGGTGATCGTTGACTACAAAACTGTGAATTTTGAGAACTACCACTGGTAGGTGACTCTATATTAGATGGAGGATGCATATACCACATGTGTGGGGGTGGTGGACACATCATATATGGAGGTGGATTTTGCGAATTTTCACTGGTAGGGAATGGTTGAGGATACATAACGTATTGTGGTGGATTTGTAGAATTTTCACTAGTGGGAGGTGGTTGATTTTGCAAATAATTGTAAACACTTTGATAATTATACTGATTGGGATCCATTTCAGAGAAAATAAGCCAAAAAGATTGAGGCTAGATTGGAACACAAAAAATTAGAAACTTGCATCGTAAAGAAGAAGAGAAAATTACATATATTTATAGTTGTGCACATTCATTTGACCGTTGTTTTTCTCCAACAACTATATTTTGTTAACGGTAAATTTTCTTCATTTGACCGTTGTTTTTCTCCAACAGTTATATTTTGTTAACGGTAAATTTTCTGTACACAGGATTTACACTTTGTTAATGTTAAAACTTGCACTTTGCATTTTTATTTCTATCCAACGGCTCTTTTTTATTGTGTTTCTATCCAACGGTCCCTTGCATTGGCTTATAAACACGCGTTCCCTCCTGGTTCTCGAGAACCTTCCCCGAACCCTCCCCCTTCCTTCAACATCTTCACTCTCCAAATCCACTTAGGAAAATCCAGCCTCTTCACTCTCAAAATCCCCCTTCCACGCGTTCCCTCAAAATCCACCACGAAACCCAGCCTCTTCACTCTCAAAATCCACTCAGCCTAAGCCTCTCTTCACGCTCCCCGAATCCTCTCTTCACCGTCCAAAAAAAGCGTTCCTTCTCCTCTCTTCCTTCTCCTCCGTCCATCTTTCTTCTCCTTTCAGCTCTCTGCTTCAACAATGCGAACAACACGAAGAAGAAGAAAGTTCGTCGTCGATGGGGTCGTTGTGGGGTCGTCGTCGCCGTGGGGTCATCGTAGCCGTGGGGTCGCCATCGCCGTCGCCGTCGCTCCTTCTGGAGGTCAGTATTGGTTTGATTGTTGAAAAACTGTTTATCTTCCTCCTTTGATTCATCCAAATTGATCTGCATGTGGTTGGGAATAACTGAAATAGGGGGTTTCACGCCAAATTAATTGTTTTTTAATTGGGAAGAAACGGTTCCTTATATAAGGAATCCAAGCTCAGCGGAAGAAACGGTTCTGCCAGGTCACTGCGCTCCAACGCGAGGGAAATCCTACAGAACTGATGCTTAGGCTAAGAAACCCCGTATGCATCTCCCATTGGAGATGCTCTAACCTCTTTTATAGTGCTGCTATCTGCACTAGTGAAGGACAAAAGCTGATTCTGGACTTAACATGATTTACGGCTTGAATTTTTATTTTTTTCATTTTACCAAACCAAAACATGACTCGTCTAGTTGTATAAACCGTCAAGTGATCAATTTTCTCGGTTGAGTCAAGCCACAGATCGTATCAGTTCATCAATATTTCTGACCTTTTATTTTGATGGAAAGAAATGCTAGAAAGACACTACCAGACACATTCTTTTGTAACTATGCTTTGAACCGCAAAATGATAATGGCTTTCAGAAGGCACTACAAAAAAATGGATCACTTTGCTTTCTACCTTCCTCGCTATCCTGTTCTACCCTACCTACCAAGAATTACTTGTTCAAGTTTAGCGTTCAAACAATTTTCATACAGTCGTGTAATAGGTAAATCTAATGGTACATATATGCCCCATAAATTGGGTGTATTGGGGCACTCAACATGTATTAATCACATTCTGTAGAAGAATTTATGAATTGAAATGTTTAGCGAACATGTTGGCAGCAAAAACAAAACGTCCCCGACCATAATCAAGGCACGAAAATATGATCTAGCGGTTCACCTCTAGTTGGAAAATATCATTACTAACGAGTGATATAAGTAGTTGGAAAATATCATGAAGGGGGAAATATTTTGGCAGAGAAGAATGGCAACAAGATGCAGCAGGCAAAAATGAGTGAAATAAATCAACATATCTTCTTCATAACTTGGCCTCTTCAAACAAAAATGAAGCTGCAACATATAGAGCCCACTAGACCCTTTTCTGTTAGTCCTAGACTTGTATGAGATCAGGTCCCCTCCAGATTTTTAACCTCAAACAGCATTGATTTATTATGAAATGGTTATGAACATAATAGCATTGATTTATTATGAAGTGGTTATAAACAATTAGCAGGAAAAGGTCAGAGGAAGACAGGGTACATCAAACAATAACAAGCAGTTCATTATTTTCTTTTAAATCAACAATTGTATCACTTGCCTTTGTCTTCCCAAATGACAATGGATGCAAATAAAATGTCACCTGCTTGCTGCTAAGTGCCAAGGAAATCAAATCATGTCAAACTCATACAGAAGTCTTCAGATTGGACCAGATACGCTCAGTTGCACCATGAAAAGGCCAAAAAAATGTCATAAGCAAACATGAAGAAACCTAAATACAAGAAGAGGGCATTTTTCTCATGAGTCATGTTTCTCTACATGCTATCTACCATTGTAATCTCCCAAGATACGTACAGAAAACCAAGCATATCCTCAGCCATTTACTATCAAGCATCTGCCACAATACTATAGTTTGCAACACTAGCTACACCAATCATAAATCATATAAAAGCTAGTCACCCTTATCCTCTGCAAAACTATACATGCATGCTAACATGCGGTGGTTTCCAATCCATCAAATCTAGGAACCCAGGACGAGCTGACACAATACTGTGCACTTGTGCAGTAGGGGATGTGAATATGAATCAGACAAATTCAATAGGGAAAGACAGTTTAAAACTTTAAAAGATTCAAACAAGGTATTGCATATGATTAAGTTTTTATATTCCTATATTTTAAACATATAGTATTACCTTATATGATATGAATAATGTGATTCGATATGACCTGGATGAGCAAGAGGACACATAACTGAGTTTTACCAAACAAAGTAGAGCAACATCGACAATTGTAAAGAGAAAGGGAAAAAAATGTGATTGTCACTTGCAACCGTGAAGCTTCAATTCCAAAGGCAATAAACATCACACGGCATAATTTTCAAATTTAAGTACAAGAAATACAAAAATCAAATGATACAACAACCAAAACAATGAAAAATGGTCAAAGACTCGGGTTTGCTTTGCCCCTGCTATCCCTAACCATGGCGTGCACTAGTGCTACCACCTGACCATCTCTTCAAAGTGCTTGCCACTAAACTCCTCCCAGACAAAAGCCCTAATCTCGACTTGAACGAACTAGACCGAGTGGTGCTGCTTGATGCAGACGCTGCTGCGGCCACCATTTGGGCAGGCATCTGAGGAAACTCTACACCATTGTCCTGTGCCCCTCCATCACTAGCACTCGCTTCCTGAAGCTCTGCCTCACCAGTATCTAAATTAACAGCAACTGACCCTCTAGTCCTCCTCAACCAATCACCACCCTCAGGGGTAACCCCCTTACACTTCTTAACCTTCACTTTCACCAAATTCGGACACCCATTCGCCAATGCCTCCATCCCTTGATCCGAAACAGGACAACTCTTAATACACAGTTTCTTCAAAGCCACACACTTTGCAGCAATGCAAGATATCTCAGTATCACCAACCGAATCACTTCCACACAAAGCCAACCGCTCAAGATTCTGGCAATTAGATGCCAACATTTCCAAACTCGCCTTAGTAGGGTTAACCCCAATTAGCACTAATTCAAGCAAATTAGGGCAACCTTTTGCAACAGCTATCAACCCTTCGTCGCCAATCCGATTCGCCTTCCATCCATCAATGTGAAGCTTCCGCAAAAGCTTGCACCTGTCTGCAATAGCAACAAGTCCAATATCAGAACATTCAGGAGTCTTAACGAGATGCAAAATCTCCAAACTCGAATAATTCGCGATCGCTTGCAATCCAACGTCGCTAATCTGAAGTCTCTCGAGGTGAACCTCGACCATGATCGTGACTCGATCTGCCATTAACTGAAAGAGCCGGTCCCAATCCCCGGAGCACCGGAAAAGCTTCAAGGTTTTCAGATTCTTAGCGCCGAGAATCAGCGTTCCGAAACACTGTCCGTTGTAGAGCTCCTTCAGGCATACGGTTTTCAGCGACGTCGCAGCCACTCCGGGACCGATCGGCTCCGCTGAAGCCGCGTCGGTGATTCCGCGGAGGCGCTTGACGGATAGCTCCTCCAGCGCAGCGCAGTTGTCAAGCACCGCGTTCATGCCTTTGGATCCGAACGTGCACGATCCGCAGGAGAGCTTCCTCAATCCCTTGCAGTTCTTCGCGAACGCTTCCATTCCAGCGTCGGTGAGCTCGCGGCACGCGCGGAGCTTGAGGCGCGTGAGGTTGGGGCACCGCTGCGAGATCAGCACGAGCGCGTCGTCGCGTATGCTCACGGATCTGCGGTCGCACTTCAACGCGAGCTTCGTCACCAAATCGAACCGAGAGAACAGCGAGGGAATCGCTGGAAACAGATCCGATTCCGCGTTCAGAGAAAGCCTGTGACGACTCTGTCCTTCGATCTGGAGCCACCGCCGGCAAACGAGCGAGCAGCGGTTCCGATCGGCGGAGCTGAGAAACTGAAACACCGAAGCCAGGCACTCATTCGGGAGATCGGAGATGTAGTCGGTGGTTTCATCAGTAACGGCCTCGCCACGACGGTTTTCGCTTTCGTCTTCGCCGGCGCCAGAGGAATAACCGGCCATCGGCGAAATCGAGGCGGTGGATCTGGTCTTGGAGGCGTTGACAGAGAGGTGGCCTTGGTCCCTCTCGCGACGGCTTGCGACGGCGGCGGAGGAAACAGATTGTCCCATCCACGGCGGGTAGGGATATTATAGAGAAAACAAACGGTTGAGAACTTGAGATTGAAGGTCCTCACCGTTACTACGCTGGACGCTTCTTCAGAGGAATCACTGACTCAGAACTAACAAACTCTCTTCTTGGAGGTTCATCTTCTTCTTCTTCTTCGTTGGAATGGTTTTTTGGTTTCCGAGTTCAGTGGCGGAATTGAAATCGATATTCGTTTCACCTTTTTATTTTTCTGCGCTCTGCTTGGTGTGACCCGATAAAGTGGACAAATTTTTTAAAACGGTACTGCCGCGACCAGTCATATATGATTCAATACGGTATGGGTGACCTCACCGGGTTACCGTGGGGTCTCGCTCGTTTTTTGTGGCACGTGTGAATGAGACGAAGCGTGCGTGCAGGCGCTGGTGTTTGTGCTCAAGGGTTGCAGGTGAGTGATGGAGACTTATATACTAGGTTACAAAACAAAACAGTCACTCTACTCTCTTGCACCTTGCAGACTTGCACGCATTTTTTATTTTTAAAATACTAGCTGTGGACCTGTGCTTTGCATAGTGCAGGAGAGAGAAGTAAATTGGTAAATATAAAAAAAAAAAAACGGTGGGTCCAAACATGCAGACATGACACGTGGCAGTGGCCGGATGGTTTTAATACAAACAAATAGATTAAAGTTACTTTTTTTCGATGAATATCACTAATAAGGAAGGATTTTTTTTAACGACTAATAAGGAAGGATTTTTATAATACTATGGATATTTTTCTTTTTTATCACATATTTCGTCCACCGAAAGGAATCATGTTCTTTTTGTATTATTTTTCTAATTTATAGAATAAATAATAATCTTTAATATTAATAAAATATAAAAATATTAAATAAAATAATTTATAAATTATAAAAAAATATATTAAATAAAATAATATTAAATATTAAATAAAACTAAAATGAAAACACACATAATAATTAATTTTAGAAAATGCTTATGACTTCAAAATTATATTTAAAAAATCGAAGTCATAAACTTTTTTAATAATTTTAAAATATTAATTTAAATTTTATTCCGTATGATAATTTTAAAAAAACTAGTATTTTTTATCCAAGCGCATACGCATGGGTCGCTTCGCTCCGCCTTGCTCCGCTCTGCCTTGTGCTTACTTAAATTTTCTCACGACTTCATGTGTAAAACTGCGTAAAAAGCATTTGGTCCAAGGATTATGTGGTGAGAAGTGAGAACCATGAATACTACATGTCATTCTTTCAAATTTTTTGTAAATTTTGATTGTGTAGTGAATCTTTGGAAGATTTAATCATTTATATAAGTTATGTACTTTGAATCAACTGGAATAATCTCACAACACCACAGAATTCTACCACCACATTTTTGTGCACCAGGCGCGGAAAGCAACTAATTATATTTGGATAATATAATTATTTTGTTTCTTTATTTTTTGATTTTTAAAGTTTTGAAATACTTTATAAAACAAAGAAAACCATAAGAACATAACGCGTTTGTGATTAGACTAAATATGACGAGAGGATCCAAAAAATTGGTGATTAAAATAGTATTTAAATAAAAATTGGAAAGCATAGAATTATACAATTGAAAGAGTTAAAAATGAATTGAAAACTTTGAAATGTCTAATATATAATAATCAAGTGTTGTAAGATAAGTGTATACGGATTGTTACAAGCCATATGATAAAGATATAAATGTAGAAACCAAATATAGTTAATAAAATAGAGCTCAACATTTTGTAGAGTTAACACATAAGTTGTGTTTAACTCATGTACCAAAGCACACCTGCTTGGATGGTAAACAATTATTTTCCAATAAATATAATAATTAAATGTTATTATGCTGGTTATCGTAACAATTAAATTAAATAAAGAGTTTTAAAATTTCAAATGTTGATTAAATTTAAATAATAAAACTATAATTTTTTTTTAAATGTCACAACTTTATTTAACTATTATTTACTCATTATAAAAAAGCACATTGGTTATTACAACAAAATTGATGCTTATAACCTACCAATAATATTTCAAAAAGACAAATAAATTACAAAATCTATAACATGCAGTTACAATTGATGGAGTGCTCACTTATAATGAATAGAAGAAAATTACTTGTTAATTTGCATATCATTCTCTAACAAATATGGTTGCAAGGAGCCAAAGTGTTCTTTAAATTGAGGAATCTCCTTGCAAGAATACAAATGGTTGTAGTCATTTATCATCTAAAGAAGTGTAAAATAGTGAAGCCAAAAGAAGACAATTCACCCAATTACCTCAAAGCTTTTTCCTTCACTATATGTCAATTTACATTCTTTGGAATGGTTTGTTATACTTTCAAAAGCCAAAGATAGATTTGCACCTGTGCTTTGTAGGAAGAGCTTTCATTGCCCTTGCATCTGCCTTGCTTGTATGCACTATCACCAAGTTAAATTTCTAAACAAAGCTTAATTAAGATAGAAAGCAACACACTATTGAAAGTAATAAAGTTTGAACATGAGTAATCACCAAGTTAAATTTTGGAACAAAGCTTAAGATAGAAAGCAACACTTTATTTAAAGTAAAGAAGACGGTGAAATTAATGTTGAGACACCAAGATGATGGTGAAACTAATTCAGTTTGATCAGACTTTGATGCATGTTAAAATATTCAAATAAGATTATGTGAATGTAGCCTAAATACTTGAAATAGAAATTCAATGAGCTGAATTTTGCTTACTTTGCCTCCAACTACATCTAGCAAAGATTTGTCAGTCAAAGGAAAATCAAAAAGTTTAGCAGCAAACTTCACCTTCAAAGATCTGTCAGTAAGAAATGAAAATAAATGTCAAAGGAAACAAAAAAATAGTTGTTAAAAGTTAAAACCGTACATTCAAACAGCAGAACTCCAAGGTGACATGAAGACAAAAATTGCAAGGATAACCAACAAAGATCATGTACCTCATGATTTTCTTTGTCTGACATCCTGAAAAAGCTTCTAGATACTCCAGAAAATTTAATGTTGTTCTTCACAAAAAGCTATTGAAAGCAAGGAAAAGTCAAACAATATAAAGCACATAATGAAACTGTAATAATCAGATGCAGGATAAGTTTACCTCAAAAAGTTTCTGAGCTTTCAAGGATTGATGATGCGAACTTCAAGAAGAAACTAGGAAAGTATTATTCTCTAACCTCTAATCTCTAATCTCTAATGTCACACAATACAAGAGTTTTCATGTAAAACAATCTATTAGTACTAAATGATAATGGAATCTAGCCACCAAAGACTCCTAAATAATACATATCAATACCGACAGCTTGTTCATACAAATACCATGCTATATTACATATGGTAAAGAGCATTCTTAGCATAAGGGCGATTAGTTTCAAGAACACCTGCAACTTTATCAATCTTACAATGAATCTTCTCTGCTGCAATCAAACGTGATAACTCCCTGGAAGGAAAAAATGTATTGGGTTGTCTTATATGACATCTAAAAACTAAACATATTACTAAACCAAAATTGGGTCTGTGAAATGTATTTACTTACACATCAATGAAATCCTCTGTCACTCCAAAGGCTTTTGCCATGGCTTCAATTGTCACACTCTTGTAAGATTCCAAAAATTGGGAATAACAACTGTTCTGACCACCCTCATGTAATATCGGAAGTATGGATGCAGATAGCGGTCCAACTTAATTTGCTCCTTCAGGCCAGCTGAAACAAATCTCAAAACAAAACAAAACTATTAGATGGAACAAAACAGATCAGAATGAATTAAGTGCCATGACATTGAAGTTCCTATCATACATTGGATGATTTCCATACTCAAATTATAACGCCACAAAAAATTAGCTTTATAGCATAAAGTGATTTCAGTGAAGAGTGGAAACTTTAAAAAAAATACTAAATTACTGAGATATGGCATATTTCAACTCACTAAATACTGAGAAAAAAGACTTGTATTGACAATCATATAAGGAGTTCAAAAACTCTGAAAGATAAGGGATTTTGCCAATCACTGTCAAGTGAAAAAAACCGCCCGCCTATCCAATAAAAAAAAATTGTTAATGGAAGAACATAATGATTGTATACAATAGTTATTGGTAGAAGCAAGAGGAATATGCTATGTAGTTACTGGTTTTAAGGTATATGCTCTACTTAACCCTGTATACATTATATTTATAATAATATTTGTAATAGAAACAAAATGTGGTTTTAAGGAATGTATGCTCAAAATGAAAAATAGAAACAAAATGTTTATTCAGCAGGAATGCCAGCATCTCTGGCTACATATATGCAAGAGCAGTTGTCCATCACAAGAATGTAAAGATCAATAGAACACAAGACTAATAATTTTAGGATTCTGGAAAATCACCACAACACAAAATCTACAATAGTAATCTCCCAAATTAAATCCCAAGAAGGTGCTTTCAAATTCCAATCCATAAAAACTTGCACTTTTTCAGTCTTTCTTTGCTCACCTTTCTGTATACCACACCAAGATGCCCCTCAAATCAATCGCATGAAAATTGAAAAGTAATATCAGCAACTATAATATTCGAATTTTGCAGCTGAAGATCCTTGACAACAGAGTAGCAAAAGAATGTGATTTTGATCATTGTGCATTATTTAACTTAGTTTGCAAGCTAAATATTGGTTCCCAGTAAGTGTCATCTGTTATTAAGATCTTTGTTAACCATATGACATATATAATACTTCTTGGCAATGTACAAAATCGGCGTTCCCCAACCGCATCCCAATTTGCTGGAATTGATACCATTAACATCGGTGTAACAGATGCAACATAAAAGCTACATGTTAGTTGATGAAGGGAAATTTCCAAATGCACATAAGTTTAGGTATGCAGATCAGAAAAATACATAATCAAAACCCATTGAATGCATCATCATAATGTAAACTCACAGAAAAGAAAAGAAAGATCTGGCAGCTTCCAAATTTTCCAGAAGTTATTATCTTGGCATCCATTTTCATGACTATTATGACTGACTTTGTAATCTTCATGTAATTCAAAAACTGTGCTTCCATCGATTGAAATTAGAGGCCTCCAACCAAGCTTTAAGTTGGTCCTGCATGAAAATGGTGCTACTTGTGACATAATAGTCATGAAAAAAGCCTGCTACATCAGAATATAATAGTTATAGATATATTTCTTGTTTCCAATACCTACTTTCTTTAATAAACCTGTTCGAGTCCATAAACCTTCCATAGCTGCTATTATTTTTTTTTTGAATTTTTTTAATAAAACAAAACAAACTTTTTCATACTCTACACGTTGGCTTTGGTTGCACATGAAAACAATTGGCATAACAGCACCAATATGCATTCCAAATCTTGTTATTATATTTTTTAATCCAATTAAAAGTAAGAATTAGTTTTCCATATCCTACACATATTTCCCATATTAAAACACTATACCAAATCATACAGAAACCAAAGATCCAATGAAACAATAAATAAAAAACCAAGAATTGAAAAGAAATGGAATTGAAATCAACCAAGGAGCATCAAATGAAGATAAGGTATGTATCTCTCACTTTTATTAACAATAACAAAAATAAACCCACATACATTGAAGGAAAATTACATGACTAAGGTATACAATTACCAAACATGTAGACTATGTGATTAAGTGTTCATATTATCTCTTAATTTTTAGTCTAATGACTACATATCTCTCCCTGTAACTAACTTATTTTCACAATCCCACTATTTTCTTGGTCACTGTGTGACTGTTGCCTTTGACTAAGTGTTTTCTTTAAGTACAAAATATATCATAATTGCTTTGCAAAATATAAAATATATATGCTAAGATACATGACACCCCAACATAGATGATAAGCACTAAACAAGCCACAGTTTTGTTACTAAATTTAGAAATTACTTCACAGTTCTTCCTATTTTTTCAATGTACAATGAAACAGTTACACTTCTATTTCCATAATTTCACTTCATTTCATTCCATTTGGCTAAATTTCCGCACAATGAACTTAATTCCTAAAGAAAATAAAAATTGAGAACAATTTTATTTATGAGAACAAAAGTGGCCAAAACAATTGTCTACCAGTGTTAAATCCTGCAAATCAATTAAAAGTATAATGTCATACCAAAATCTTCTAATCAAATGTTTAACTAAATAAAATTTGGAATTACCTGAATAGGATTTATAGTGTTGGTGATTGTTCTGAAAAAGTGTCTTGAAAAACGTTATCCAAATTTTGGATTCATCTTATTATCTGGATGCTCAATTTCAACAAAATCCATAGAAAAGAGTCTAATATGAAATCCATTATAGACAACTTAAAAAATTTCGCTAATTCTTTTCCACCCTTTTTAAATTCCAAATCATCAAGAAAGATATGAAGAAAGTTGTTGTAGAATCTATGACATAAATTTCATCATCATATATATGTTCTTGGTAATGAGAGAGGAAATTGGAATCAATCTTGATTATATCCTACTCATTTAAGAAAAAAATATAAAAACATATCAGTACAAATACATCACATTTTTTAAGGAACTACTTACAATAACTTATCAAACAATTAAAAATCTGAGTTTTAATTTTAAAAAATTAAAATATATAAAAAGATGTAAAAAAATAGTATTGTGATACCAGTGTAAAAATGTTCACACTAACGATTAAGAGAAAAAATTATTATTTTTTAATTTAAAACATTAAGTCTAAATAAGGTTAAAAAAATATTTAATGACAACAATTTTTTTGAAAAAGAATGCTAAGATTCTAACCAAACATCCTGAACTACAAACAAAATTGATGACAGACAAAGATCACACAAGAGAAATATAAAATTTATCCAGTAGTTAAGAATGAATGATGAAGGAAGGAGAAAAGTTACCGATTTGAATTTTCTAACCAATATTTCTAATAAAACTACTCCTCCAAGGTCATTCACTCCTTCAACCAACTCAACACCCATCTGCAACACAAAAGCATCTTCAACAGCTTTCAAAATGCCATCACTGCTCTCTTCAGTCCCTCTTGGGTCTGCACCATATTCACTCACCTACAAAAATGAATTAAGCACTCAAAATCTACATAGTAGTAAAAGAATGTTTTTTTTGTTGAGGTGTCAAAACTTGTATCATAAACTACAGTAATGAAATCAAGTAATAGTAAACTATTTTAGAAATATGCACAACAAACATGACCAAATAAAAACTAATTACTGGTATAACTCTTGTTATATAAACATAACAAAACAACACCAACCACATTTTAAGATCAATAATTAGTTCCATATGTTATTTCTCTGTCACAAAATAGACAGGAAGTGCAACAGCAACACCCTGTGAACTGTGAATCAGAAAACTGTTATAATTGTTTGTGTGAAATAAATAAAAATCAATAGAAAACAACATTTGTTTGTCACTCAATGATCTGTTTTTAATTGGCTGTCTTGGGTGAGAGTCTAAAGCAAAAGTACCATTTGAAACATCAGATGCTACGTCTTCATCTTTTCCATATTTGTTCTTTTTAACTGAACTTGCATGTCTGCCTCTTGCCTTTGGGGCTTGGTGGCTTTGCATTCATATTCTTGGCAGAACCTTTTCTACTGTTAATTGCCATGTCCAATCTATGATTTCTACTTCCTCTTCCTAAAATTGAGAAAACACATGAGATGAGATCCTTCCTTGGACAACTAATCAGTTGCAGTGCTATCATACTGGATGAAATTTTCAAAGATTTTCCAGGTAGAACACAAAAAGGCCAAGATATCAATGAACACTACAAACCGAGTGAAGTGAACCTCTAAATTTGTAATAGTAAGAAGCAACTTAATAAGATTTAACATAAAAACATGTGATGTAGCTACGCTTTCTCTTTTTTACTTATAATCTTATTTCTTATATCATCTACAGTATTAAACTTCTTCATCCTAAATTTTAGAATGTTCCACATGTCAATTTCTCTTATAATTGCACTACCAAATCTACATAGTAAAAAGAAAATGAATCACCAATCAAAAGAGAAAATTTGAGAGTCTAACAGTCATGGTTTTCAAATTTCAAAGTAAATCAAACATCCTTAACTACAACTTAAACATGTACTCCACACTAAATATAATAGCAAACAACTTAAGAAACATTAAAAACAATGCATCTCTTCAAGTAAAGAGAAAATTTAAACTGGAAGCAAAGAGGTAGGTTGTTCACTCACTTTGAGCAATACCTCTTCCGCACTCCTTTTTGTTTCTAGTTGGTGGGTTTTGAATTTAAACCAGGGATTAATTTAATCATGTGAATGTTTTTTTAGAGGCAAATAGATAGTCTCCCAATTGCTTACTGCTAATGTAGGTGTTGAATATTTCAGGTGAGTGCTGCTTTCACGATAGTGTGCCTAATACTTGTTTGGAAATTAAACCATGTCATTATGTGGATAAATGCTTGCATTCCTAGCTCATCCCATGTGGCATCTGGTACAAGCAGATGATGGCATTAATTAAAAAATGCTTTATGTCAGTCATGGTTCCATAGATCAATAAATCTTAGTTACAATGTTTTAAGGGAAATCTGTTTTTTTCAGGAAAGTAGTAATACTGGCTGCTATTTTCTTTAAATTAAAGCCTTTACAATCAATCATGAGTGATACTATTGTTGTCTGTTAAAAAGTGAGGCTCCATGATGTGTTGTATTTTTTTTCATTAACTTGATAGTTTTAGAAGTTTTAATTTAACTATTTGAAATTGTTAACTAAGCTGCTCAAGGTAGAGGCAAGCTTGTGAGCTAATTTAACACTGAAAAGAATGCAATTTACTTTATGATTGAAGTTTCGAAAACCACTTCATTTTGGGTCAGAACCTAGGATTATAGCATATTTAGCTTTGTAAATGAAGTTTCATGCTTGAAAACATGTTTTTTTGTTTCATGACTGAGTAGTAAAGCTAATGCTTTTTAGGGACAGAGCTGAACAAAATATTCTACTATTTTGGAGATTAATCAGATAAAGTAGTTCCAAATATTATTAGAGAAAACAAAATATTCTACCATTTTGGATGCCTGATGCCAGAACACAGCTTCTAATGATGAGATATGGCACCCATATTATACATTTTTTTTAAAAGGAGTTAATACAGCTTGATGCAGAGTTTTCTCTATTCAGTTTTTAAATCATCAATCTTAGGTAGTGCAGCACATGCTAAGCACTTTATAGTTCAGAAAAAAAAATGATTTCAATAATAATAATAATAATGGCACACAATATCCACTCTTTATTTCCTTACCAATGACTAAGATCAGTTACTTTGCCCTATAACACAAGATGAAATGCAATATACCATAAAGATTATAAACAGGGCTTGGGTGAGGCATTTTGTCAAACACTTCATAAGCAAGGTTGAAAAAATTTGTTTTCAGAAACACTTAATTATATCATAGATAACAGAACAGTAATCGATTATTTTTTCTTTCCAAAAGATTTCATGGGGTATTTTTTTTGTCAATCAACACAAAAGTGTTGGCTTGATATGCTCAAATCAGATAAATATGTAAAAGAAGAAACAAACCTCATCATAGTCAGCTGTCAAAAAACCACTTTAATAAATATTTGAAGATGGCTTCTCAGTCGCAGGGTCGTCGTCGTGGCTTGCTCATTGCTGATGCATGAACAATTATTCAGCCTCTGATAAAAAATTGAAAGTTAAAACATTAAAAGAAGAAGACAAGGTTAGCAAAATAACACCAAAAGCACATTTGGAATTGTATCTAATTTTTTTAACGGTTCAAAATCACAAAACAAGGGCTCTTTCTTTAATCTTCTCCCTGTATCCATCAGAGAAAATGTTAGCAAGCCTCAGAGCGTCTTTCCGGTTGTCAATGTTGTTCTTAATGTCCGAGTAATGATGGTGCCAGAGAAAGAGAAGAGAGAGAGAGACAATGTTGTTAAAGGTGGAAGACGTTTTGTGGAGAGAAGAAAAAAAATAAAGAAAGAGAGAAACTTGCAAAGCTGTGGAAGGAGGAGGCAACAGTTGGCACCACCATTACTCTCCCTATTCATTTTTGCTTGGCAGAACCCCATCACCAACTGCGGAAGAAAAAGAAAAAGCTTGAAAACGAAGAAGAAATAAAGGAAAAGTATGTGTGTGTGAGAGAGAGAGGTAATGTGTTGAGAGAACGGAAGTGGGAAGTTTTTGTGGAAACATCACAACTGATTTTTGGGAGAGTTGGTGAGAACTGTGAAGCGGTCCGAACCTGAGGAATGGAGAATCCGAACCTGGGAGAAGCCAAGAAATATCCAAAGCAAACGTTTTTTTTTATTACTATACATAGATACATAGATTGCATCTGGTTTCGGCAATTGCAACCTTTGGCTCAGACTAAATGAGAGACTCCGTTGGATCTTAAGTTTCAAATTTCAAATACAAACACTAATTGAGTCTTAGCAAAAAATTTAATCGAGCGGAGTATAGTAGACTTGGGATTTGTTTTTTGTTTTTTGAAAGTTAATTTTTAAAATAATTCGGTATTATTTAGCAATTAAATTTTGAAAATTAACTGTTTAAATATATATATATATATATATATATATATATATAATGAATAATTGAAATACATTGTTTGATTTTATTCTTTTATTTTTTTCAAGTACCTATGAGACAAACTTCTAGAAAGTAAACAAATGTTTAAGAGATATTTAATTTTTAAAATTTTCCAGAAACAAACAGAATTTTCTCAAAAAAAACTATTTATTAAGAATAATAAATTAATTTTGTTCTCACCAAAATTTGGATGTAGAGCATGGTGGACATGTCAAAGGTAGATTTTAGATTTTGTACATCGGATTATGAGTCAACTTCGTTAAGAGGAAATATGTAAAACAAAGGAGATTATTCTATATTCAAGTGAGTACATCAATTATAAAAAAAAACATATAACTAAGCATGTCAATCAAGATGAGAATATATGAGTGTTTACTAATATGTGAGTGAAATGTGGTATCCGAGTACTCGTGTGAAGGTGTGAATAAGTTGTGTGGAAAAGTTAGATACAACCTACTACCTAGTATTTATAGAATGAGCATGGACCTTCATAATAGTTAATTTGTAGATAAAAATTAGCAAATAATTACAATTATAGATAATTAAGGTTACATATAATGTGTACCTTATATATAATCTATAACTTGTAGATAAGTTAATAAATAAGTTAAGACTTATAGATAATCAGATACAGATAATCCAGGAAATTATAGATAATATGATATTTATAGATAATTTAATATCTGTCATTTGTTAACAGTAGACATCCATGAGCCAGAACTTATATAGAGAATTGACACATATACGAGTATCTCACATAAGTTCCTTACTGGTACGTTTAGTTAAGAAAATTTTAAAATTTAAATTAGAAAGAAAATAAAAAAAAATAATTAAAATTTGTGTTCCTAAAACTAAAAGTTAATTTATTCTTCCATTTTTCTTCTATTTCATTTTTTCCATCAAACATAAAAAATACTTTGTTAAATTATTTTTTCTCTATTTTATTTCCTCCTATTTTCTCTTCTATTAAACGAACAATAAAAAAAACTAACAACTTTCAGTTTTTCTTTTCCAGCTTTCTCTGTCCACTATCTTGACTAACATAGAATACTAATTAAAACAAGGAAACCCTTGTTTTTTTTAATCAGAATTAGTATTTTAACATGTGTAATATATATTCTTCAACGTATTTTTAAGGATTTTTCTTATCACTTATCTTTTTGATTCTATTATTTTTAATATTTTCAGTTCTAATTTTAATGCCAATATTTTTTAAGAATTATCATAATTAAGAATTACATTTGTATCACAATATCAATTATGTATAATAAATTTTAAAATATAGTTTATTTATACAAAAATGTTTATTCATTATAGATTTTAACTATAATATAATTCATATATTTAAAAAAAAAATTATTACAAATTTTAGTTATATAAAATAAATATTTTTTCTGTGCAATGAAAAACTAAAAGACTAGTTTATATTGTTAGTCAAAGTTATTTTTTAATATTTGAAAATTTATTTTATATAATTACTGAAATTCAATTTAGAACTAAAAATGAAAATAATTGAATGAAAGGGATAAGCATATACAAAAGGTAAGCGTTCAGATTTTTGTTCTTTTTGGAGGAGGCAAGTATTCAGATAACGATAAAAGAAAAATAGTTTGATATAATTGAAAAAAAAAATCAATTAGTTGTTATATCAAATTTAATTTAATTATGATATGAGGTAGGGATGTTTGCAACTTGGTTTGATTTGATTATTAAAAAAAATCACTTAAATTAAACTTATAAAATATATGCAATTTGATTTGATTTGATGTATATTTAAAATAAAAGTTAAACAAAATCAAACCTATATTTTGCCAGTATAGTATGATTTAATTTTAGCAATTTTTATTAAAATATTATTTCATTAAAATTTATATATTTTATTTTTATTATTTAAATTAAATTAATTAAAATTTTCTAATAATAATTTATGAAACTTATTAATATGTTAAATCTTCTACAATAAAAATCTCTCAAAATTTTATTCATTTAAACAAACCATATCTTAAAAATATCACCTAAAAAAATGATATAATTATATAAATTTCATATATATAATACTGTAAAACTCAAGTAATATATAGTATAAGTATTGCGATTTGATTTGATTTCAGAAATATAAACCATAAATCGAATCAAATCAATGATTGATTTAAAAAAAATTTATTCAAACAAATCTAAAAAGAATCGATTTGATTTTTTTAATGGTTTTTTATTTTTATTTTAGATTGATTTGATTTTTAACAATCCTAATATAAGATATACATCGCGTTTGAAAGGCATAGTGTATAACCACTAAAACACACATTTATTAAAATTATAAATTGGTATGAAAAATATCAACCGGAACCTGAACTAAATCGGTAGATTATAAAAAAAGTTATTCCAAAGAAATCCGGTTTCAAGAAATTTTCACTGGGTTTTGGTTTCATTTGCAATTTATCTTTTGATCTAATACACATATCATAATTAAATATTGTATATTTTTTTCGTTGTTTAGAAAGGAATTGGGAAGGTGAAGGTTGAAAAAATTAGTGTTCCCAATTTGGGTGAAAAGTGCATATGATGTATTGCTTAAAAATTAAATGATTTTTATAATATTTTAAAAACCAATAATAAAAAAGTTTGGTGAAAAATATTTTTAATGATATAAAAATATTTGTATATAATTTATTTATTTTCTCTTTTTTTATTCATCCAAATAAATATATTTTTAAAAAATATATTATTTCAATCCATCCAAATAACACATTTTTTCTAATCTATTTTTGTAACATTTTTATTTCTTTATTTCCTAATTTTTCATACGTGCTAATGTGCAGAATATTTGAGGTGCATAAAAATTAGTTGCTTTCTTTGAGTTGTGACTCATGGACGAATAGTAATGCGTTGAATGATAATGGAAAACTTTAGAAAAATCAAGTGGTGCGTTTAGCTGTATTATTTGGGTTGTGACTCATAGTCATGGACTAATAATGGAATGAATGATAATGGAGAACCTAGAAAAATAAAATGGTGTTGTGTTCATCGCAACTGCCATATATTTCCTTCATAATAATCTTATTAGGAGTATATAAAATAGTTTTAATTAAATAATAGTCAACATATATAAATTAAATTCAACAAATAAAATGGGAAAATAAATTATTTTTAATAAAATTATTAATTTAGTCTTTTATATTTATTTTGAGTTTTAGTTAAGTTTTTAAGATATTAAATTAACTTTTCTTTTTTATTAAAAACTAAAGTATTTAAAATTATTTAAATTTAACTACCAACTAGAACTCACCTAATGTGACGTGAGAAACTTTTGTTAGGTGATTAAGAAAATGGAGAAAACTAATTAAATACGATGATTTTGTTTTATTAGTATTATTTCATAATTAAAATTATATTTTATATCAATAATGGTTGTTTTGAATTTTGATGTCGATAACATAAGCAACAATTATTAAAGTCAAATATCAATTTTGCTAAATAGATAACACTGCTAATAATTTTGGTGTTACATCTAGATTTTGTCCTAACGATCTTGATAACAAAAATTGTTGCAATCCTCTCTATATATTTTTGTTATCTTGTTTTAAAAAAAAAACACTACTCTTTATAATTTTCTTATCACTTTCTTTTATTAATGTGAATTTTAATTTTTTAACAACTATTTTCGTATGTGCACGTGCAATACACATAATAAATATTTATTTTATATAACTATAATTTCTAATAAGTAAATTCTTTTTAATATATAAATTATATTGTATTAAAATTTATAATAAGTAAATATTTTTAACATGCAAATTATATTCTAGATATGTAGTAAGCATATTATTTTGTGATACAAAATTATTTTTAATTATTGATAATTTTTTAAATATATTCAAATTTAATTTAAATTAAAGATAAAAGTAATAAATTAAAACAAATAAGAAAAATATGTAAAAACGTTATCGTCGAAAAAAATCCTTAAAAGTTCTCATTAAAAATAACATTTAAAATATTTAAATAGTTTTTTATTTAAAAAGTGAGTAGAAAAATGAAATTGAGATTTGATACTTTGAATAATCATACAAGATCAAGCATATATATTTTATCTAAAATTATAAAGAATAGTATAAAAATTGAATTGTAGAGATGAAATTAATAGAGTTTGGTATATACTCCTTTTGGACTCATAAATAAACAAAAATGATTAATTTTACACTAATTAAAAAATTTATTTGACATCATTTAATTTTTTTAATCTCAAATAAAAATAAAGATTATTTTAAAATTCATTTATTAAAACTTGCTATCATAAATAAAAAAGAATCATTGAAAATAAAATAAGATTTTTTTAGAAACGATAGTATTAAATAGAATAAAAAGAATTAGATTTGTTTGTATTTAACTACAATATACAAGATCTTTTTTTGCATATATATGTGTCCATAAGAAGTATTATATAGCGTTAAGAGTTGAAAATTATGAATTTCAAACTCAAACTCCTAATATTATATAAGCTAAATTGTAATTTTGGTTCCATTAATTTCATAAATTCACGATTTACATCCCCTACTTTTTAATTTACGATTTTGGTTCCCCGACAATGTGTAAATGTTGATTGCAACCCTCTCTTCTCTTTCATTATGAGAAATACAAATGTTGCAACCCGTACTGAACCCAACCACCACAAACACCCGAACATATCACCAAACCGCAACCACCAAGGACACAACAAGCTCTTCACCATGAAGATTTGTTTTCCCCTTTCTTCCTTGTATCATCTCTCTCTCTCCACCATCTCCATCTCCTCTTCCTTTCTTCATCGACAAAATTCGAAACACAAACATTAAAGGCACACCCAAAACACAAAAAAGAGAAAGAGAAAGAAGCTTAAATCTCAAACCTAGAAGCTCCCATGGGAATTCGTTGTGGGTCACCTAGATGTGAGATGTCGACGGAGGAGACTCACATGTTGTTGGAGAAGTAACACGCACCAACATAACGAGGTAGGCATGCTCACAATTAGGGGTGGGTATATGGACCAGGATCTACGGACTGTGCAGATAACAAACCACATTTTTTGAACCTGCATAGTAATCTTGGATTTTAGGCCTAGCTCATTTAGTCCATGGACTTCGCAGGCTCAATTCGCAAAGTATGTGGACTTATCGGTATCCATTAAAAGTGAGAGAAAAGGCCAATTGAAAAGAGAGAGAAAACGTCAATCAAACTCATCACTGTCTTTTGCTTTTCCATGGTTGAGATTGAGAAAAAATAACAAAAATATGGTACCTTTCATAGAGCACTTTGTTTTTGGATTTTATGGGTGGTTTTCTTATAATTATAACACTCCTAAAGGTTGTTTATTACTCAAAGTGCATTGATTTTTCATTATGATCAATACTATTTGAACTTTATGTTAAGATTACTTGTATTTTCATTTTTAATATAATTTTTTATCTAATAAAAAATCTTATATTTTAGCCTAAAAATTAAAGAAAAAAATTGCTCTAATTTTACATTTAAAAAAAATTCAAAAAAAAAAAATTAAAACCACAGACCGATTTGTTTATTTGCAGTCTTTGTGGGGTGGACTTAAACGGGCTGGACTGGTCAGTATACTCACTCCTACTCGCAATACAGGGAGATATGAAGTGGGTTCTCAAGATACAGATGATTGAATGTTTGTTTTGTGTTTGTTTAATTTGGAGTCACCAGAGATAACGATGTCATACCCACATTTAGTCGAAGGTGTGCACACATATGGCTATGAGAGTGTTGTCATTGTTGAATCGGGATTGGTCTCTGAGTCTCATCATTTTTTGTGTGGTTTTTATGTATGAGTTAAAGAATGATTGCACTTTATGTACACTATAAATCTTGGTTTTATTGTGAGGGTTCCTACTATTTCACCTGATGGTATTTAAGCAATTGTGGGATCCTTTTTTCATTTTTTTTTCTTTCGTTATGTCTTCATTTTCTTTTCTTTTGAAATCATGGGAAGACAAAAGTGGCTGGGAAGGGTGAGAGCATCATTGGTGGGGGATTTTGGGAGCTAGTGTTGGTGTTGTCGGAGAAATTGACACTACTACAAAGAGGGTTTTTTAAGACACGTGTTTTAAGTCGGTTGTAGTATAACCGTCATGATTGGGAGCTCAATGGCAATTTCATAAATAAAATGCCAGGTTCAAAGACGTTTGTCAAATAACCGTCTTAGAAAAGTCCGTACTACGACGGTTATACTACAACCGTCTTAGATTTTCAAGTGTTAAATGCTGACGTGTCCAAAATGACGACGGTTTTGATAGATAATCGTCTTCGTTTTTTATGCATTGAAAGACGGTTATGGAGATCGTCTTTGAAGGTTCAAAATGACGACGCATTGGCTCAGGAACCGTCTTCGTTTTTGTTGAGTTTAAACTTAGACGTGTGACCTTTGTTGGCCACTTTTCGTTGTAGCCCTAAGTCCCTAACCAGAAACACTTCTCCTATCGTCGTGAACCTCCCTCACTAACCCAGTGGCTATCGTCAACTATTTTGTCCTCGTCGCGAGCTTCTGTTGTCAACTCCGTCCACAAGTCAATGGTCGTCGACCTTGGAGATGTTTTTCGTTGTAGCCCTAACCTACTAGGTCACAGTGTTGTGTCGCGAACGTCCTACAGGTAATGCCACTTGCCTCAAGTCTTTGCTTCTGCTTCCATGGTTGGAGGATGAATAACAATTTCCCCATTAAAAATGCTATATTTTATCAATTCTCAGACTCAACTTTGAAATGTTACAGCTTTGAAATGTTAACCCAAACTTGTTCGAATTTAAAATTTACCACTTTCTTGCAGCTTTCCCTCCATCTTGTCTCCAAAGATTGAAAATTGTACTTGATATCTCCAATATGACTTTTTTTGTTCACTTTGCTTAAATGTTGACAACAGAATATTTTGATGAGTGTGTATATCCATTTTTTATCCTTGTTACTTGGATATTATTATTGTATGTTTCACATACCTTTCACCGTTATGCTTGAGCACAAAAAAATAAGCAAGATGCCATAAAGTGTAAACTATGCAAAATGAGCTAGCAAAGTTGGTAATTGGTTGCTACGAGTAACATCTGATTTTAACTTATGCTGACTAATTTCAAATATAACTTATGGTTGGGGAAAATGAGAGGAATATGGTGGTAGAAGTGTAAAAGGGCAGGTGGTATGAGTAAGAGTCTAAGACATGTCTGTTAAACCAATAGTGGAGTAATATGTGGTGCTGGTGGGAAGAAAAGTTAAAATGTGATCCAAGTGGCTAGTTTCTAGAGTATAAGTTTTTAGAATCACATGTATTTTTTTTAGCAATAGTCTATGTGGCTTCCAGACTTAAGGTTTTTCTGTTTTGTGGGTTTGACAATGTTTATGACACTTACATTTTTGTTACGGTGTTTGGTTTTTGGACTAGTTATCTTTTGTATCTTTTATGACCCTTGTCACTAGTTGTTTCAAGTTGAGTGTATTAATAAAACTCTTTTGGCAATTTAAAAACAATGATAATAATATTTTCCATGTGTTCAGATTTTCAAGTGTTAGGCTCAAGAGAGTAAAGGGGAAAAATATCCATGGACAGTTCATATCTATGCAGTATATATAAAGGTTTGAGTTCATATCAATGCAGTACAAAGTATATATTAAGCAATTCATTTAATAGGCTTGAATAGTCCTTTTTATTGTAATTCTTTGCTTTGGAGTCTTGCTTGAATTGGAATAACTCATTCTTATTTTTAATCGATTATCTTCCATAATGTGCTTAATTGTGATAGTGCTGGAAATTGCATGTTGTGAAAAGCATACATGATAAAACATAGATCATAGTTAAGTTGAGATATTTCATGTTACTGTTGTAAGGTTTTCATCATGGACTGGATGGTGTATACACTTTCATTTTGTAACAATCACTACTACAAACGTGTTTGCATGCCTAATACTTAGCAATGGAATGATGACTATTTATTATTATAAGGTTTATGTGACCTGCAATTTCGATTCTGGTTATTTTGTATAATTTATTAAAAAATTGAAAAATTTATAAAAAGTAGTTTCTAAGACGATTTTCAAATGTAAAACCGTCTTAGAATGGTTATTTCTAAGATGATTATGAGCTAAGAACCGTTTTAGAATGTCCCTTTCTAAGACGGTTCTAGACTATAACCATCTTAGAAATCTGTAAAAAAAATAAAAAAATTCAATGATATATTCTAAGATGGTTCCTGGCTATAACCGTCTTAGAATGATACATTCTAAGACTATTATAGCCCACAACCATCTTAGAATGCAGCTTTATAAGACAATTGTGGGCAAAGAATCATCTTCAAATGTATCATTCTAAAACGGTTATAGTCAGGAACCATCTTAAAATGCGGCAAAAAAAAAACAAATTTCAAGGACAAATTCTAAGACGGTTATAGTTAGGAACTGTCTTAGAATGTTACCTTCAAAGATGATTCTAGTGTATAACCGTCTTTGAGTGTCACATTTTAAGACGGTTCCTGACTTTAACTGTCTTAAAATAATGCAAAAAAAATTAAAGGAAGGTTTCTAAGACGGTTTTGGGCAAATAACTGTCTTAGAATGTCTCATTCTAAAACGGTTCAACAACTGTCATCGAAGTCTTACCTTTCAACGACGTTGGCTACAAAGACAATTCTAGAACTATCTTAGAAGGGGTAAAATAATCGACATTGAATAGCTTCTTTGTAGTAGTGTGAGAGAGGAGTCATGGTGGTTTTTGATTGAAATCCTTAGGATGCTTTTGTTGTTTGTTGATCAATCAATAATCACAATTATTTAAATATAGAATATGTCTTAATAAACAGTCAACCACAACATCCTAATGGTCAATCATTGCCAATTAATCGACACATCAAAATTATCAATTTATAAAATTAGAATATTCAAAATTGCTAATTAAGAATTAAGGAATGAAAATCACAAATTTACAATCAGACTTATACGTTATAATTTAACCAGTCATCACTTTATTTAACACACTTTTTACACAAGGTGTAATATATTACTCCATTTCTCATATAATAATAAATGAATTATTCACTTTATCAAAATGAGTCAACTTAATTTATTCAATGATAAATGAATTGTTCAATATTCACGACTTTTCACTTGCTTCCATTTATGATATTTATAGATGAATATGCCAAATTATGAGTTTGGTCCGGTAGATATCTTTAATCTTTAACTTGCAAATTTTATATCTTTAAAAATATGACTATATATAAATTCCTTAAAAAAATAGGACTATAAATTGACATAAAATATAAGCCATTATTGAAAAAACACAAATACACAACTAAACACGATTTGAATGACAACCTAACGAAATCAATATTTTAATTAGTTTGGTCAATCATATTAATAGTTCTCAAGGTTTATTTGATTCATAAATTATGACACTACTAAAACCAATTTGATCTCCCTTAAAAAAACAATTTGATCAAGCTAAATATTAAAATAAATTAACATAACATAAACACATAAAGATATAAGATTGGTTTGATGGTAAAGGGTAAAGGGAATGAGAGATAGATTATGAATTCAAATTTCTTCGCTAATAAAAATTAACAATTAACATTTATTGATAAAAATAAATAAATAAACATATACATATAACTTTCATATAAATAGAGCCGGCTTACTTGGTTAGATTTTCACTCAAGGATAGTCAAAACTTGAATTTAATCACACTTTAAATTTTCATTAAGATGACAATCTTTTCTTAACTTGACATGATATTAAGTCTTCCCTTAACATACACTTCTGTCACCCTGATTTTTTTTAATAGTTATGTACTATTGGTGTCGTAGAAACTTTAATAGTATTAATTCATTAGAAATTATTATTGGTATGAGTTTTTTAGTATAGTTATGATAAAACTTAATAAATTTATTATAATATATAATTCATGATTAGATGATAATATAAAATTATTTTGACTACAAGTGCATAACTTGATTTTTTTAAAGTGATTTTTCAGTACCCTTGATTTTTTCACATGTCAATTTTTATATTCACAACCCATCACATGGCTCTTTCTATCTCGTTTTTTTTTTGTTTGGTTACTCGTCATATTTATTACTTCCACTTTATTTTCCTCTTAACTCTTTTTTTTTAGGATTGGAAATGAGCCAAGCTCAATTCAACTCGGCTTGAGTCATTAATATTTAGTTCAATTCGAGTTCGACTCAATTCAAACTTGACTCGATTCAAGCTCACAAACAGTTTAATTCAACTTGTTAGCTTAAATCACATGAATCAAAAGTCAAAATTTTTAAATCCTATGCATTTTAAAATTTTAATTTATTAGTATATTTTAGATAAAATGATTGTTTATTTTTTTTAAAAAGTAAAAATTGAACTTATTCTATAAGTTTTGTAGGAACACAATGTATGACAAAAAAGCATAATACAACCAAAGCATGCATAAATAAAAATTTATTCTACCCTAGATATATAAACTAATAGAAAATTTAATTAGTTATATATATATATATGATTTGTTTACAATAAGTGTAAAATTAATGTTTTACACAAAATCTTAGCCACTCAGTTTAAATAATCTAAAGGCTGGGATTTGGTAATGTTACCCCGATTGAATCACGCCAGAATGAGATGGATCCAAAGACTGTACATGTATAGGACTGTGCAATTGAGAATGCCTTAAAAGAATTAATTGGTACTACCTATACAAACAATATGCATATACTTTTTGGTAACCCATCACTTAAGAATTTCATAATTAAGCATGCTTGGCTTGGAGTAGTTATAGGATGGGTGACCTTTTGGGAAATTTTTTGAAAAGTGTGTAAGTGAAAACAAAACATGCTGAAAAGTTTTGTGTTGGTTTGTGGGACCATTCATTGATCCTGGAAGCAGTCGAAACAAATTATTGAGGTCTTGGAAAGGGATACTTATGGAGGATTTTGGTAACGAGGAGCTAAGTGAAGTGTCATCATGTAAAGTGTCGTAGTGTGTGAGCTTCTGAGAAATCGACAATCAAGGATGATACAAATGGTATCAAAGCAAACCTCTTTCCCAATACGGTGTGGTTTGAGGACGAACCAGGCGGAAGCTAGTGGGCATGTAACACCCCAACAAATCACACCAGAAAGAAGGATCAAGAGCCTTTACAAGTATGAAACTGTGGAATTAAGGATAACTTAAAAAAATTAATTGCTACTATCTATACCAATAAGATGCATCTACTTTTTTCTAGCTTATTACATAAAAACTCCATAGTTAAGCATGCTTGGCTTTGAGAAATTATGGGATGGGTGACCTTTTGGGAAGCTTATCAGAAAGTATGTGAGTGAGAACAAAACACACTGAAAAGTCTTGTGTTTGTTTGTGAGGACAGTCATTTATCTTGAAAGCAACCGAAATAGATTATTGAGGTCTTGGAAGGGGTTACTTACTGAGAGTTCTGATCGGTGGAGGGTTCTGACCAACTAGAAGTTGAGTGAAGTGCCACTCTGTAAAGTGTCATAGTGTGTGAGCATCGAAAAGTCGACAATCAGGGATGTTACAAATGACATAAGAACAAACCTTTCTCATAATATGGTGTGGTTCGAGGTTTAACCAAGCGAAAGTTGGTGGGCAAGTAACACCCCAATCGAATCACACTAGGATGAGAGGGATCCAGAGACTATACAAGTATATGACTATACAATTAAAGATGACTTAAATGAATTAATTGGTACTACATATACAAAAAAGATGAATGTACATGTATAGGACTGTACAATTAAAGATGACTTAAATGAATTAATTGGTACTACATATACAAACAAGATGAATATACTTTTCAATAACCCATCACTTAAGAACTTCATAGTTAAATGTGTTTGGCTTGAAATAGTTATGAGATGGGTGACCTTCTGGAAAGTTTTTCAGAAAACATGTGAGTGAAGTCGACAACCAAGGGATGTTACATTTTACGCCTGGTGTAAACGGATCATATCCCCCCCCCTCGCCCACACACACACACACACACACACATATATATATCGAGCTGATTCATGAATCAAATGAGTCGAGCAATACACAGTTTAAGTTTGACTCTTTTATTTAATGAACTTAAGTTTAGCTCATTTGGTTCATGAACCAAATTCAGCGAGCTAATTATTGAATTGACTTTCCAACTATTTCAAGTTGGTTCGGTTCATTGTCACCATTTTTTCCTCTCAAAATATGCATCACACTAGTTCTATCTCCAACAAAATTAATCATGAAATATGATTCAAACTGAAGCTGACCCGGGCAAATGAACTTTATTTGTAATAAATGGTAGTTTAAATTTTACTAAAAGCAATTATACTTTATGGGTCTTGTTACTAGTTTGGTTTGCAATTGTAAAATTATGTTTGAGGCAAAAGTAATTTTGCCGATGGATAAGGACCTTTGGTTTTGCGTTTATTTTATTTTTATCTAGTGGATTTGCTTACGAATATGCCCACAACATTTTCAAACGGCAAACCAAAAAATTCACTAAAGTGAGTGGTGTTATTAGCAAAAGCCCTCTTTATTTGATTCCATGTTCGTTGGATAAGCAAACTGGCCTCCAAACCAAAACCAGGGAACCGAACCCGCTGTTCGCTGATCATCGAATTTGAACTTCGACTCTCACTCAGTGACTGTTTTCAGTTTTCACAACAACCATGGCCGCTACCGCTAGGCATTTTCTGCTTCACCGCCTTTGGTTGCGTGGCTTCCAACGGTTCACCGTCGCGGCGCCCCAGGGCCACCGTCTCTGGTGCAGTGCCACTCCATCACCGGAAGAAGCAGCTTCGAACGCGAGTTGCGGGTCCCACACCGGCAGCCCCAACTCGGAGCTGGATGACCCCGAGTGGAGGAAGAAAGAAGAGAAGATCGCGAGGGACGTTGAGCCAATCGTTTCGCTAACCATGCAAATTCTCTACTCATCAAGGTATTATCAGATTATTAAATCAATAACCTTGATTTGTACCGCAATATCAAGGTTTTTTTAACTATCCGCGACCGATATTTAAAACCTTTATTATTACTATTATTATTAAGATTGTGACTCTCTGCTGTTGTGTGGGGTGCTGTGAAATGACGACGTTTTGTCTCTTTGCCAGGTACATGAATGGGGAGATACTGACTATGGAGGATGAAAGAGCCGTGGTTGAGAACATTCTTATTTACCATCCAGATTACGAAGATAAGATCGGAAGTGGGCTGAACTCCATTATGGTAAGTGAAGTTAATAATGTGCATGATTAATTTGATTTGTAGGTTCTTATTCTTTATCGTGATAATGTTATGTGAATTGAATAATATGCTTGTTTTGATCACTTTGATATGTAGTATGTATGTGCGTATGATATTGGTGTCTTTACCTTGTTCGGATTAATTTGCAACTTCTGATTGCATTTGCCCTAAATTATGTGAACAGATAAACAACAAACTGCTTGTAAAGGCATACATAGCAATGGAGTTACTGTTACAATTTTTATAGCGAGTAAAAAGTTCTCAAAAGGTTCAAATTCTTTTCATTTGTTTGTAGTCTGCTCTGAAGTTATCAACCAGGGATAGCAATGTGGAGTGGCTGACTCAAAATATTGCTATGGTGGATGATGGGATGGCGCTATATTGAAATTTTAGATACAAGTTAAATAATTAATACCAGACTCCTTAACTCCTCTTCAATTTCGTCATCACCACCTTCTTGTTCATCTATAACTTCCTTTTGCTTTCCCTTCCCCCTAGACTCCTAGAGTTTGAAGGCCTAGGAGCTTTCCTCTTCAAAATATTGCTATGGTGTATCTTAAAGGCTCACCAACCCTTGTTACATTGGCAACAACTCCCCATTTCAAAGTATTATCATAAAAAACCAGCTTAGCATCATCAGATCTCCACCTATTTCTCATACCACCAACTCATTACAATCATCAATGTCATTTAGGAGAATGAGATGAATCGTATCACAAGTATCAAAATGTTTTTTAAGAGCTTGGTTAACTTAAATCGAGTCCTGCAACTTTTGTTGCTCAAAAATCAATCCTTCTTCTCTTCTGTGTGTGTGTGTATGTATGTAATAGGATTGTTTTCACCATAGTTATCAGAATCTTAGAGTTCACAATTCGAATCTTACAATGTGATACAATTTGGCTGCCTTCAATTCGTATCATAAGATGAATCTTAAATGACTTTGTATCTTACAACACATGAACGAGTCTGTGCAATTTAAATCATCGATACGAATAACACTATTCAACACTGGCTATTTTTTCACTATCTTTTTTTTTTTTTCTTTTCTCACCAAATCTCATGAAAAAAATTGAAAAGTCATATAAATTTAAGTTGTTAAATGAAAAGGAATTGAAGGAACACTTTAGAACTTATCTTATTTGATTATTTCACTGATTTATTTCTCACTTGTTACTCTCTTTATCTATTCAATTGCTTTGTTGCCATTCGTCTAAAATAAAGGCTTCACAAACTCATATTCATATATAACTGATAATTTTGTTTTATTGGACTTCTGTTAAGTTGTTTTTATCTACTCATAGTTTTTTTTAATACATTGAACACTATATATCATCTATATGATATATTTGAAGTAACTTTCCATTGTCTCTGAATCTTATGATTTGATACAAATTATGATTCATGATGCCAAAGTTAACTCAGTGATTCACGATTCAAATCTTGATTAGATAACCTTGATTTTCACCATCACTGTATGAAACTCTACAAATTAGTCATTTAACATTCTACTGATGATAGCAAAAATGTCTTTGTAATTTACTTTATTTCCCTTCAGCGCTTTTTGAATAGCTTCCTAATCCATTGCTTCAGATGTGTAACATTTTTGTTGGCTTTTTTTTAATTATCAACAAGACTAAGAACATGCACAAAGGTTCCATAGCCTTAAAAAAGTAGATAACATCATTCCAAAAGGTAGACATAAGTACAGTGTGATTTATCCTTTTTCCATTAGGGTTATTAGCCATCTTAAAATTTAAGCACTCATTTGAAGTGAACATCTTTCTAAAGTTTCTCCAATGCCAATATGCCATGCCATGTCAAGGTTATCACTGGTAGTTTTACTTGTGCACAAGAGACTGAGGCAAAAGTGCTCTGTGGAGTTTTTTTGTTCCCTTTGGCTTAGTGGATGATATCATTGACTGGTGGTGACTGATGAGAAGTTAAGCCTCACTAAAAAACTACGTACCCCATTACCCAGAGGTTCCACGCTATGTGCAGGTAAGGGGGAGAGATATTGTACGCAGCCTTATCCTTGCATATGCAAAGACGCTGTTTCTGGATTTGAACTCATGACCAACAAAGTTAAGCCTCACTCTGAACACAAAAAAAAAGAAAAAAAGAAAATGAGCAACAAAACAGAACAGAGACTCTTGCTGCAACTCACACGAATACATGTTCTACATACAACAAAATGAAAGGCAAGACTGCAGCTCAAGGGAAATTGATAGGGACTTGGGTATTATTGGGTGCCTAAGTCTCACGTTGAGTAGATGAGATGCTTGGTGGAGTATTTAAGTGCTTGGTTCTCCCTCCTTGACAGCTTGCTTTTAAGGGAGGGTTTCCCAAGTATTTGAGTGCTTATCACCTTCACACTTGCAAATATACAAAATGCTAGGTCTTGTCTTTTGTTCTTGATCTGTTGATATGGCCATGCTTGTTAGTGTCTGAGTTAATACCGTATACTTTTAAAAGTTCTACATTATGTGTATTTCTGATAACTCTTCAAATTGGCGTTCAAATATTGTTTGGAAAAAACTGTTAGGCTCAATTATACTTTTAAGTGCAACATTGTTTTCTGTGTAGGTTTCAAATTGATGAAATAAATTTCTGTTGTCAGATATACATAAACCTTATGCTCTTTTTTGCTTGTGGCATTGTGCTACACTGCCACCTCATTTTTGTGTTTGCAAAATCAGCAAAAAAGATCTCTGCATCTTAAAGAAGGATTGTTTTGTAAGAAATGACAGTATACACCACCTTCAAACTGACAAGGATACTTGATTTAATCAAGTAGACGGCAATGTAGCAATTAAAACCTGAGACAAAAATCAAACTTGAGCGAGAAAGTAGAGGAGCTTGGGTGTAATTAAGCTGAAATGTTACACTTTAAAAAATTGATTATCATCTACTCTTAGAGGAATTCGAGTGCATTGGTTTTCTACTCTCGCTTCCTGAAACAGTAATAACTAATGGCCACATTGTCTTCTTTTATGTAATGCATTTTTAAAGCAGCACCTATCTTCTATTACCATCTAGGTTATCACTGCAATCAGATCAAATGTACTAGTATATTGTGCTGCTGATAACATTAGGCATGCATACGTATTGCACTGGAAGCTTATTATGAATCTGTAGTTATACTCAATTAAATTTATACTTTTAATATCCTATGCATTTGTTGGCCTGTCAATACAATTTATTGATCAGATAGCATTTTTTTATAATTGGTAGAATGACATGAGGCAAGCATTGCTTTGATGATATTCAAAAGTTTGTCTCCCAAGTCCCAGTATCAAGGAATGTAGGCCCTCTAAAACTAGATGACAATTTATCCTTCGTTACTTGAGGGCAAGCCCCACAACGGTAAAGTTGTGTCTTGGTGACCTGTTGGTTATGAGTTTAAATCCAGAAACAACCTCTTTTCATATGCAAGGATAAGGATATGTACAATATCTCTCCTCCATACCTTCGCATAAGCGAGAGTCTCCAGGCAATAAGATACGCTAGTATTTTTTTTATCCTTCATTACTTGACTTTGAATGCTGATACTGTATTTGATACACTAAAGCCTGAAATCCAATTGAATGTTCTTGCATTCTCATTCACCATTTCTGTTAATTGTCAGCTTTTCAAATGCATTTCCTATTAAACGCAGATTTACTTGATTGGCACCAAGACTATTAAACTTAAGCTACTATCATTTATATATTTGATCTATTCTATCTCAAAGTTGGCAGTAACTGCAGACTGTATGACTTTATTTTCTTGTAGGTTGATCAACATCCCCTATATCTATTCCCAAGATGCCTTTTTGTTGTAAGAACTGATGGTAGCTGGATCGACTTCTCCTATCGGGTGTGCATTGAGGAATACATTAAAAATAAGTACCAAATAAGTGCAGAAAGGTTTGTTAATAAAAGGTTCCTTAGAGATCTTATTAAACGTTGGGGTATTTGACATGTATGTATTGGAACTTACAATTTGTGTAGTTGATGGTAGTAGATGACAATTGGCCGGGATGTCTAGCTTGTTTGTCAAGGGAACATAGAAAACGATTGAAGTTAACTTGCAGTTTGTTAACTAGCGGAACACTTTGTGTTGGGGAAATTCATTATTAGGTAACTTGTAGACAGTAAAGAACGATGTCTTGTTGATTGGCAGCCTTTACTATAGTTGAAAATTTGCTTGTATTTAGCCTCATCTTACATCCTTTTTTATAGAGGGGTTACTAATGCAGTCTCTTACACACTTTTTTTAACGCTTATATTATTGATTTAAATTTCACACACTTATATTATTGATTTAAATTTATTGAAAATTACAAAATTATGTGAGACTTGTTTATTAAGTGAGTCTCACAAAATTATGTTTTTCAATAAATTTCAGTTATTGGTAATTTTTTTGTTTGAGTGTGTTAGGATTTATCTGTTTTTAATGTTGCACTGCATTTAGCATGGAATGTTGAACTGCTAAGGTGTTTGAAGGATATTTTCACCATAAATGAAACTATGAAGGAGAGTAAATAATAGTACTACCACATTTAAATAGTCACCATTTCATTTTCTGCTGATGTACAGATTCCGTCACATACTCTTTATATGAGACATGGGATTTGCATCTAGACCTTTTTGTGGACTAAAGATAATAGCAAGAATATATAAAATTTCCTGAAAATTGGAAGCCTACGATTGTACTGAATCTTGTTTGTGTCCAGCTATATTGTTCCGGGGCTATTTTAGGAGTTGTTGAGGACAGGCAAATAGGAGTCAAAAGGGTCTATTTCAGCTGGGGCCTGGGGCAGGTTGTCGAACTAGGTTTATTGTTACATTGCACAAGTCAAAATTGGGGAGAAAGTCTACCTGGTTTTAGATTTTTAGTTGCATGTGTTTCTAAATCCAAAGACAGAGAGCACCTTTCTTTCCATATATTGGTTTGATGATTGCTGATAAGTCTCAACAATTTGCCATCATTACATCATCATCATTCTCTTGTGCCAAGGTGTGATAGATTAAAACATAATCTATTCGTACTTTTAATCTTCCATTTTCTTTCAGTTGGATTTGATGTTTTTTAATTTACAGGATGTGGAAATAGAAATCTGTCTTGTCTAAAGGAGAGGTTGATTCTCTCTCTCTCTCTTTTTTGGAACGACGATCCTTTCTTTATTCTGCCAATGGCACTGCATCTTTTTTTTTCACTTTTGGTTCCATTTTTCTTTTTCCCATGGTCCGACTATTAGATTCATCAAAATCTTTTGCCCTAGACAACAGAGCGTGTTAGATTTGGGCAAAGATAAAACATTGATAGTGAACCCAAAGTAATGTTGGGTTCCGGTAAATATAATTTTTTTTGGGCATTCGGTGACTCAAGAAAATCCTTTAATAACGTGATAGTGGTGTCATCTCAAGCAAAAAGGACGACCTAATTGAGTTTTAATTGTATAGATAAGATTACGTTTGAATTTCCGTTTAAAATGTGGTTACAAATTTCAAGAAAAATCAAATGGTCCATAAATTTAGTTTTGCAAATTTCATTTTATTTCAAAAGTCTATTTGCAACAATAAAATAAACATGTTTAAATGATTTTATTGATATTCAAAACTGATGAGTGTCAATGCCGTAACGAATGAGGTTGACTAAAAATAGGGGATAGCTGAATGAAAAAAATCTGGGGTTCATTTTGGTGCACAAATCTCGGCCTCTTGAATAATTTCCTATCTTATGGTTAGTAGTGTTTCATTTCAGAACCACAAACAATTTACACCATCCAAATCTACATAATCAGGAGCATTTAATTGAAATCAAACTCCCAAGTCCCAACTTCGGAAGCTAGTTTTTGATTGACCTTGACTTTCATTTTGTAGCTTTAGTGCCATCTTTTCTGTGTTTAAAGAAATGATTATGCGCCAGAAATCCTCAGTTGTGAAATTGGTAGACTTTGACCATATTGCCATGTTTGAAATTTTTTTTAACCAGAATGTCATGTCAATAGTGTTTTTTATCAGAGTGACACACGTCGTAATTCGCTATTCATGCCAGCGAAATAGGTGGATGATGTGGCGCATAACTGGTGGCCATGTAATTCGCTATCCCCTCCAGCGAATTACGTGGTCAATAAAGGTCTTTTGACGTGGTAGACACGTATTTCGCTATGCCGCCCAGCGAAATACGTGTAACATTCAGCACAATCAAGGGGCGGTTACGGCCACGTGGCAGACATGGACGTATTTCGCTGCAGGCCCCAGCGAAATACACCACGTGGTCCCTCTATATAAACCCCTCCCTCTTCTTTTCTTTTTCACACTTTCCTTCAATCCCATTCACTCTAAAATTCTAAAGGTGTATTCTCTGTGTCTCTGTCTCTGACTCTGCTTATTTTTTTCATTACAAGTAAGTTGTATTTTATTATTAAATATTTAGTTTTTTTTAATTAATTTTAATGCATTTATTTTATTAATATATAGGTATTAGGTTTGACACATTAGGTTAGAGGATATATAGTTATTAGGTTTGAAACATTAGGCTAGAGGATAAGTAGTTAAAAATTAGGATTGGTAATTTATAGGATAAAAGATACTTTCTTTTGTGATTATTCAGTTCTTGTATTTCATATGTATAATTTTGTATCATTTATTTTTTTGTAAATTATATTAATGTATTTCTTTTAGTAATATATACGTGTTATGTTTTAAACATTAGGTTAGAGCATAAGTAGTTAAAAATTCAGAATTGGTAACTTATAGGATAGACAAATTTTTTTTTGTGATTATTTATTATTTTAATGTATTTCTTTTAGTAGTATATATGTATTATTTATTATTGTCGTATTTATTATTATATATTTAATTTTGTATTATTTAATATTTGTAATTTTTTATTATAATTGATATACATATTTTTGTAGAATTTTTAAAATTTGTTATAATATATATATATATATATATATATATATATATATATTTTTTTTTTTGTTAGAATATATAATTTAAATTAGTTATTATAATTTTTTTTTTCAAATAGGATTTAGTTTTGAAACATTACGATGGATTACCATGAGGATATGTCAGCACCTCTGGCGACTGAGGGTGTAATGAGCGTCATTGACCCAGACCCATCTGTCCGCACTCTGTTGACATTACAGGACAGACACGTTTCCACCAGTGTGTGGAATGCGTAGGAGGATGCGACAACGCGTGATCGTGTCCTGAATGTGCGACATGCTGCCACATATGATCATTAGGCGATACCCGAGGACATCCACCCGTGGCTTATGCAAGCGGGTTTTTACCACGTTGCGCGTTTGCGCAACCACGAGGTAACCATGGTGTATATTATGTAATGATGTTACAATTATATTGTAACATATGTGTAACTTAGGTATAATGTACTATTCAGATCAATCATCACCTTGTGTCAGCGCTTGTTAAGTGTTGGCGACCTGAGACACGGACGTTCCATATGGCGATGGGTGAGGTGACCATCACCCTAGAGGATGTACACCATTTGTTGGGCCTACCGACAGATGGCCAGGTGGTCTCAGGCCACCATGGACGACACCAGTTCCGTGAGATGGTTGGTGAACTTTTAGGGGTGCAGCCTAGTGCGGGACGTGATTTACATGGAGGTTTGTTGGGTCTGCACTATTTACGGGAGCAGTTCGATGATTATACCGTCCATGTTGGCACCGAAGTTGGACGCGTCAGATATACTCGCGCCCTCATATTGCGGATATTAGGCGGGATGTTGTTTGTTGACACCGCCTCCAGCTTTGTGCCGGCTCAATATTTACTTTTTCTTGACGATTTCGAGTGCACCGGTACATTTAGTTGGGGATCAGTTGTTCTTGCATTCCTGTACAGGGAGTTATGCAAGGCCACATGTCCATCCCGTCGTGAGATGGGTGGATGTGCACTGTTACTGCAGTTGTGGGCTTGGACCAGATTCCCCTCCATCGCTCCGCCCCTTCCGACGATTGACGATCAAGATGTCCTGCAGCAGGAGATTTACAGCAACAGGTAGTGCAATTGTTGGTTGCTAATAAATGATGGGGAGTTTATGTCGTTGTTATTAATTCTTTTTTGTTGTAGGTTTAATGTGTACGACATGCGTCAAACTAGATACAGCCATATACGCAGATATCGTCATTACATGGATGTCATGCGTAGGAGAGACATTCGGTGGAGGCCATATGATATTGTTCACTCAGTTCATCCACCGGATGTCGACATGGCGAGACGCTGGTTGACAGTTTGTCCATTGATTTGTTACGAGATCGTAGTATATCAGCAGCCCGACTGTGTTATGCGGCAGTTTAGGTTTGACCAGCCAATCCCAGAGGACCCGATTAATTGTAGCGAGCTGCTTACGATCAGTATTACCGGCAAGATTGAAGTTGATTGGAGGCAGCAACATGAGTTTTACATTACACAGTGGGTAAACAGAGATGGCCTTGTCTTGCAGAATGTCACTCCTATGAGGCGCGATGGTTATTTATCTGTGAATAATCAGTACATGCAGTGGTACTACTCTGTCACATGATGATGGATGACCCGCTGAGCTGCTGTTAATGTACATGTGGTTAATATGTTTTTAATTTTTTTTTGTATCCTAATTTAATTAATATTTACTTAATGTTGTGCATACCAACTAATTTGTTATTTTCAGACTGATCGTGCTGAGACAATTGTGCATATGGCATCGCCGGAGTCATAGTCGCAGGGGGCATTCGACATGCGCCAAGTGTATGACGAGACTGTTCATCTGCTGGCTGCATGTGATGACTTGGACAGGGTGACAGATCCTGGCGAGGTTGCACCTCCAGCTGTTCTCCGTCAGACTGAGGCTCCGCCACCGGTGGTGCGTACTAACCGTTGTGCCCATCACGAGGCTTTACCCCTCCACCACGCCACCCCTGCTGTTGCTGACAGACCTGTCATTGTACTTGCGTTGCCTCCTCATCCACCAGGGATCTTCTACGCACCAGGGTGCCCATTCGGACCATCACAGCAGTACTTCTGGCCCCCACAGTTTCACGCTGGATCGTCTAGCGGTACACCAGACCTATTCCCTCCTTCTCAGTACCTCCCGTGGTTTACATTTCCCTCATATCTCATGTATGCAGCTGTGACTAGTTCTCAGGCCCCATCGGGCTACATAGGTGTGTATAGTCCTGATCAACTGACATCAGAGCCAGAGACTGTATTTGCGACGCCCATTGCGCATTCGACTCATCAGATGCACTCCCCAGTACCTGACTTTTTAGCACCGACAATGCAAGGGGATGATGGCACCGGTGCAGATGACGGTGACGAAGACCTTGACCCACTGATTAGGAGAAATCCAGTGAGGGGTGCTCGTTTTTTATGTCATTTGTCACCGTATCAGCACAGCATGAGCAGATGTGGGGGATATCATGGAGACCACGGAGACTGTGACTGATATGCACTATTTTCTTAGTTGTTTGTTTAATTTTTATTCATTTGAGCAGATGTGTTTTTTGTTACATATTGACAAAACTTGTTTAGCGAAAACTAACAGATACAATTTCAAATATATTAACTTAAAAACTGACATACATTTTATACGAACAAATCAATGATGCTGGACGCGTGAAGGACAATTTCGCCTATTGTGACCAACAACCTTACAATAACCACATTTTGTTCGACTGTTGGTTCCTTCCCGCGAATCCATTTCGTTACGGATACATGTAGACTTAGGCCGTCCTCTTGTGCGAATCGGTGGCTGTCCAGTCGGTGGTATGAAGTCCTCATTTCTAATTGGATACCACAGCGATGAATACACCTTAGACTAATACGCAAAAGTAAATACAGGGTCTATATATTGGGTGGCATCGACGTGTATAGACCGACATGCTGCAACCATGTGACTACATGGGAACCTTAACGCAGTGAACTCACCACACTGACATCTTCTTTCTGATAAAGACACCCGCCATTTCTTCCCTACCTGATGAGTATGCATGTTGTACGATTCCTGCACCTCAAATCTTGTGTACAGTGCGTCGTATGCAGTTACTGAATGAGTCGCAGATCTTTCTCTCCTGATCAAATATTTTTGCCACGCTACTTTGGTGAATTGATTACCTCTAGCTAACTCTTCAGCGGCCTCCTGACAATGTTGCAAAAAATATGCCACTACTCTAGCATATGTGAACCGAACAAGTGAAATGATAGGAAGGTTTCTGACGCCTTTAAGTACCTTGTTGAAAACCTCAGATAGATTTGTTGTCATATGACCAAACCTTCGTCCCTCCTCATCATAAGCTAGACTCCATTTCTCCTTTGGGATTCTATCAATCCACGCAGCTATTTGAGGACTTGCTTCTTTGAATTGCTCTAAGCCGGCATCAAAATCTAACCGGTAAGTTGTGTAACCTACATATACAAAAAACACGTAAATATCAGGCGATAATGAGGGTATTGATCATGTGCATGTATAATGTTGCTTACCTAACTTCTTCAATTGTTTCTTCAACATCATATTCTTGAACTTGTGATTAAAATTGCTTGCCAAATGCCGAATGCAAAAAACATGGTATGCCATGGGTGGTTGTCATCCGAGTTCTACATTGTTCACCGCGACCAGAATGCCAGCATGCCGATCAAAAATAAGATATATTCCGTGTTTCACGTAACATGGATACGGATTAGTACCAAAAACCACGACCAGTTGTCAATATTCTCGCTGGAAACAACCGCAAATGCAATTGGAAAGACGTAATTGTTGGCATCAACTGATGTTGCAATCAGCAATGTGCCACAATATTTCCCATACAAATGGGTACCGTCGATGCTGATAATAGGCTTGCAATAGTTAAAACCATCATAACACTACTTAAATGTCCAAAACACTCTGTTAAATACCTTAACACTCTTATCCAATTGTCCATCAACAAAATGATCCATTGTTTCCAACTTATAGGCAGACCCATGAGCAAAGTTGACCATGTAACCCAACCACCTTGGCAGGAACGCGTACAACTCATCCCAATCCCCGAATACATTCACAATAGCCTTTTGTTTTTCCTTCCATGCCTTCCTGTATGAAATGTGAAATCCGACCATTGTCAAAATCCTTTCCTGAATTAACCTGATTTTAACACTGGGGTCCTCCCGAATCATTTCTGCATTTCATTAGACAATAACATGTTAGTTAGTTTTGCAAAAATAAAAACTGAATGAATTAAAACAAATTTAAATTACCTAGGATCATCAAACATATGAAATTAGAGTCAAGTTGCTTGTGATCTTGAGAGAGATTTTGAGTAACACATGTGTGTTGGTTGTTCCATATGCCTACAATCCATTCTGTGCCACCCTTTTTTTGGTATGCCCTTATCCTCCACGCACAACCCTCATTATGATTTTCACAAATCATTATAAGTCTTTTCGTATCACTTTTTGCAACTACGGTTGTGCGATGCTCACCCATGCAGTATTGCTTTATTGCCATTTGCACATCAAACTTGTTTGGAAACACCTGACCCTTATATAACTCTTGACCCATCTCCCAATTAGGTATTTCCGCTTCTTCCATGTCATCTAACTCCTCATCTGGATGAGCCCAATTAATATTCGTGTAATGACTTATGTTAGACCAAAATGCTACATTGACCTCTGTTGTATAATGACACATTAAACACATTGTTATGTTAAACTGGCAAACATTTTAACACTACTAAGTAGCAGACAGTTTTGCATCCATACCTGCAACCG
Source organism: Glycine latifolia (assembly GCA_013407115.1). Taxonomy (NCBI): domain Eukaryota; kingdom Viridiplantae; phylum Streptophyta; class Magnoliopsida; order Fabales; family Fabaceae; genus Glycine; species Glycine latifolia. The sequence continues at coordinate 8,494,027 of CM023954.1, forward strand.
GAAGCGGACCTTGCATTCCAACAATGCCCAGAGAAGGCATATCAAAAGCACGATCGAAATCACCGTCTACATCTGTATCCGATGAGTCAGTATCTGGAACAACACCTTCATCAACCTCTTCCTTGGAACTGTCCATGGGCAAATCTGCCTGCTGGCCAGACACCGTTTCTGTATCTTCTGCCTCAATTTCTTGTGTTGGTTGCGTTGCTGGAGGTGGTGACAATGATACATCTCTATCTTCGAAATTGACCATCGGCTCTACGTTAAGGTCAATCGAATCAATGTTTGGTACAAAATTCGGACTGCTTGACTGTCCACCACAATTCACTTCAGCATACAATTCTATAAATCTGGGATCTCCTCCGTCGGATATGCATGCGTATGTAACTAAGGCTAGATCGTTATCATCTACAACATCCACACCAACCCATTGCACTGGGTTGCCGGATGCACATCGAGCACTCAACCGAAATACAGTCTGACCCCGTTGTAATCTCAACTTCTTATATATGATTTTCATCAAATCATCATAGTTGCATCCTGGGGGCATAGAAAACATTTTGCTTTCTCCTTCAAATATTTGACCATTCGGTCCAATATATTTTCTCCCATTATAGTATACAATGGTGATCAAACCATTTTTACTAGCACTCATTTTGCAAATACTTTAAAAAATATATAGACTACTCAAATTAAACGAATGTCGGATGGGATAAAAATGCAGGGGGGTGGGTTTAAATAGGGAGGGTGTTGCAGTAATTCGTTGGGCTGGGTAGCAAATTAGAACACCTATTTCGCTAGCCCTGACAGCGAATTACAACAAAGCTGACAAGTGTACGTAATTCGCTAGACGCTGCAGCGAACTATGACACGTAATTCGCTATACCTTCCAGCGAATTCGTCAGTGCCTGCCACATGTCCTTGCAATTTATGGCTTCAAACTGACATGTTGACCACGTAATTCGCTGGCTCATGTAGCGAATTACGTGGCCACCAGAATGGCGCCACATTATCATTCCTATTTCGCTGGGGTTGGAGCGAAGTATGCCGCGTGGTAGTCTGATATTTCTTTTTGCTGGCGTGGCATTCAGGTATTCAATTTTTTTTTTGTGGCACAGTGATCAAAGTCTCTGAAGTTGGGATGTCTCGTCTTACAAATTAATATTACTAATGATGTTGGTAATGGACATTAATAATAGATAATTGTATTATTGCCGTTCAGAAGATTTGATACCATTGGCAGATGCTATACATACTTTTAAATACATTTTTATTACTGAATACTTGGGGTCGTGTCGCTATAAATGTTTTAAATAATAAAAAATAAAAGTTAAATACAATTAAAAACATGACAGAATAAAAAAAATTAATAATATAAAATTAGTAAAAAAAATTAATATAAATTAAAAGAAAAAAAATTAAAATTTAAGTAATTTAAAAATAAAATTATTTAATAAAATGTATACATCAAATAAAATAATTCTCATTAATAATAATTATACAATAGTAATACATACGTGGATCTTGCTAATAAAATTTGAATTCATCGGCGCAGTATTAAAAACACGTCAAAAGAAGTATATTGCTAGTCTATTTATTTGTGCTTAATGCTCAATTTTGGTTCCCAAATTTTATTAAAGTTTTAATTATGTCATCATATTTTTAAAAATACACCAATGTCACCCTTTCCGTTAATTTTGACTGACATCATTAAACCGTCTCTCCATCTCTGTCAACCTCTCTTTCTCTGGCAGATTCCGGCCGCCACACCCTCTCCTTCTTACCCCTGCGCCGCCCCTCCCTCTGTCAACCCTATTCCTTTTACCCTGATTTCCCTTTGATTCTTCGACAATTTTAAAAATTGAGGGCTTTTGTAGATCAATCAATTTTGAGCAAAACACATACTACTACATGTATTTTCGTTGAAAAAACGAGAGAGTATTTGCGAAAAACCGAATCTGAAACAGTTGCGCCAAATACGATATATCCTCTTTGGTTTTTCTTTCGATTTCTCTCTACTCAACGTATTATTAATTGAGGGGTTTCGCTCTCCATCACCAGACGAATAAAACGCATCTTATAGATTTGTTTTTGCTGCCGCAAACTGGAGATATTGTCGGATCTTCTTTGCAGGTCAACATGACCCGCTTTCAATAAGAACCGACTCTTGCACGCAGGAGCATTAGGTCAATGACGACGGTGAAGGATTGGGATGTGGAGTGAGGTAGGAGATGAGATGCTCTGTTTTGGTGAGGCGTTTGGGTGGTTGCGGCGATCGAAATCTCGCCGAAGAAGGAGAGGTTGACAGAGATGGAGATACTGTTTAGCAGCGTCGGTCAAACTTGACGGAAAGGATAACATTAGTGCATTTTTTTTAAAGTTGAGTACGTAATTGAAATTTTTAAAAAATATGAAGATCCAATTAAATACTTTAATAAAACTTGAGGATTAAATTCATCATTAATTCATTTCTTTTTTTGGACAGTTAGTTTGCTTCTAAGTCACCTAATGCTCGTACACAATTAACTGTCCCTAATACGTGAAGCTTCTTTTTGCATAAAGTAGGTGTTTAACTGTATATATAATAACTTTATTTATAATTTAAGATTTTTATATATTATTAAATAGCAATTAGATGTATACACAATTTTTTTATAAAAAAACTGTTGAGTTACGTATACATGTTGAATTATTTTTATTTAAAACAATATAATTTTGTTTGATTACTTGAAATGAGTCATTGATTTATTTTGGTATCTTACTTAATAAAAATGGTGATATTATTTCTTCAATAATGAAGAATTTTGATTTTTGGAAAGTATTTATGTATTTATTTCAAATGAGAGAGAAAGATTAATGTCAAGAAAATATAACTAATTGATTAAGTAACATACATAAATTATTATAAATGTTTTATCATTATTTTTTATTTTCACGAATAAAAAAAATAAATAACATAAATAACTATTAACAAAGACAAAAAAAAAGGAAAAGAGAATATAACTTTTGATTATTCACCAATTTGGATTATATTACAAACTATTTATTAAAGTGAGATTTCTTAAAACTAATGACGGGTATGATGTACTTTTTTTTTTTGGAATTGGTATGATATTGTTTTAAATCACTATAATTCATTTTTTAGTGGTAAAAAAAAATTGTGACTAGTTGTTTTTTAATTTCTCAAAATTAATAATACACATTTTGTAATAGTTTGGGTTGATTGAAAATGACCGTCAATTGGCTCCACAAGTAATTAATTCCAAAACAACTTTACTTTCTAAATAGTTTGTAAGAAAATCCTAAATGGATCAATCATGCTAAAGAGTAATTCTTCTATTTCTAATTATAAGACTTTTTAAATTAATTTATGTCTTTTAAAAAATAATTAATTATATTAATTATATTAAATCTATCAATTAATAAATTACTCTTTTTATTTCTCATTAATATTTAGAGATAGAATAATTAAATAAAAATATGTATGAAAAATAATTAATTATAATTAGAGAGTGAGTTAGTAATAACTTTCATTTTTTGTATCTTACGCTGTGTTTGATTCAACAAAAAAGGAAAAGAAAAGAAAACATAAGAAAGAAAAGATTTGAATTTTTTTCTTTTTCCTCATTTGTTTACGGAGAAAGCAAAAGAAAAAAGCCAACGACAATAAAAAAAAACTTTCCGCTCAAATTGGAAAGAAAAGGTAGGGAAAATTTTTAATTATGTAGAAAATGACTAAAATATCCTTCTATTATTTTATTAGATATTTATGTTTTACCTAAAACTGATAGGACTTTTCTCTTTCCAGATAGTGCTTTTCTCTTTCCTGTTTTTTCCGTGTTCTTTCTCTTCTGTGTTTCTTTCTCTGCGAGGGGTAATTTTTTTTCTCCCTTTCTTCCTTTCTCATACCTTTATTATTGTAACTTTTTGTGGTCTTTCTTTGTTCTTGTTTGTGTTCTTATTTTTGCTATCTTCTAGGTCCAGGAGTACAATATTCTGTATGGTTAATTTAAAAAAAAAGTTTTTGTTTTTGCTCTGTTTTGTGAGTTTAGGGGTATAACATTCTAGAAAATTAGAAAGGGTGATTTTTTGTTTAAGGGTATTAGTAACTCAAGTCTCTTTTCTGGGAAGCTGATATCATTCTTGTAATTTTTTTGTTCACTATTATGCTTGTGGCCAATGTTTATAAAACATGTCTAGGAGGAGTTAAAGCTTGTCTATGAATAGATGGAAATGAAAATAATTCTTATTTCTATAATTTCAGCATGTTTCGGTCAAAGGCCTGAGATATTGTGTTTTGAGAAATTAACATATAAGAAATTGTGTGGCTTAGTCTCAAATGAGCAGTTTCAAGCATTAGAAATTAATAGATACATCTCTCTGACACACAAAGCAAGCAAAAGATGTTGTAATTGTAATACCTTATTGTTTTCTTCTTTTGCTTGTACCGTAATAATGCATATATGCTATTTCTTGGCTTTAAACCGTTTTCTTTTTCTTCTTTAAACCGTTTTGCTATTTTCTTTTTAATTTTTCACTATCTCATCGCAGATCACATTTTACTATTTTCGTAATAATGCACATAAGGGTATTAATGTTATTTTATAAATTTATATTTTTCTTTCTTCTCATTTTTTATACAATCAAACAAAGGAAAAGAAAACTCATTTTTCCTTTCTTTTCATTTTCTCTTATAACAAACAATTAAATAATCATCTCATTTTCTTTTCTTTCACTTTTCTTTCTTTTTGTTTTCTTTTGTAAACCAAACATAGTGTTAACTTTATCTCTGAAAGGAAAATGTTCTCTATGTTTCTTTATTATTCAAGCATTCAATCCAACTGGATTAACAAAGTTTACTCACCTTTGATCCCCTTTTTTCTTCTTTTAAAAAACTTCTAAACATAGCACGGTTAAAAGCGGGTAAAAAATACTGAGAACAAAAAGTAGAATTAGAAGGTATTTTGGTCATGAGTCATGAGACAGAGTTGAAAAGGTCAACCCAATGGCTATGATTAATTTTTACGGTAGGTTCCCATGTACTGTCACGTTATTTTATGATTACGGCAAAAACATTATGATTAACCTCTATTGTGGGCCCCGATCTGAGTGGTCGTGGACCGGACCCTACTGGAAGACGATCCATGTGGGCCATTATTATCTGCCACAACACAACTCATTTTCATCATCATCACACTTCTTTTATAGTACAGTTCCGCTGTTGGTGAATGTGAATTCTTCTTGTAAGAGTCAACCGGTCTTTGCAATTCCACCACTTTACCTTTTTGGTAAAAGTAGCCAACATCTGTCATGACTCATGACACTCATATAAATACTTGGTAAAGATGAGAGAAGATAAAAAAAAAATAATAGAGAAATTTTATATTTTATTTTATTTCCAACTTTAAACACACCCTAATACTATACTATATATAAAAAATTAATAAAATTATTTATACATAAATTTGTTAATATACATAATTATTTTTATAATATGAGTGTTTTATATTAAAATACATTAATGATGTGACTTATTAATGCATTCACATTATTAAAAGATAAGTATGTTTACATTAACAAATATTTGTGAGATTTATTAATATAAAAATTATCTTAAAATACATTAATTATATATAATTTTATTAAGAAATAATCACGTGTACATTAATAAATTTCTTATATATATATATATATATATATATATATATATATAATTTTATATGCACTAATTAGTCATTAAAGACTTTGAACCATGTAAAGTATGTTTAGATTCTAATAAGTTATTCATGTTAAAAAAAAAAAAAAAGTTTTTCATGTTTTCACCTCAAATTTAATAAAGAACAACTAATTATTGCTTATGTAATCCACATCTACAGTGTGTGAACGAGAATCCAAACAAACTTAAAATAAAATTATACTTTTAGCTGTGATATTCAACTAAGAACAACTTAATGAAAACCACATATAGAAATATCTGTTATGTGAGTAAGACAAATTAACAGCGAACAAAAAGTGAGTTAACTTATTTTACTGTTGTGTTGCCCGTACAACTAACAGAGTAACAGTGCTGTACTGTTATATTGCAAATTGGTAAATGGAGGAGAGGAGAGATGAGAAAGATATTCCAGTTGAGTTCCCTGATTAGGGTTTACCACAATCTCTCTTTAGCTGTAGCCCCTAGCCAGCTACTAACCCACTGCATTCTGCATTGTACTACCTGCAGCCTGCAGCAGCAGAAAGGATTTATGAGTCCCAATAAAGAGTTTTGCTTTTTCATTTTTATTTTGCTGCATTGAGCAAGGAAATCATCAACCACTTTCTGATTCTTCAGACAGTGGGGGCTTTTCTGACTTTGACCAGAGTGAAGTGGGAGTTGCTGTTTTTTGTCTTTATAAAATCTGATATATACTAGACTACTAATACCTCATTTTTTTAAAGAGTAAATAGATAATTTTATCTTTTAGACTGTGATAGAATAATAAATTTATTTTTAAAAGATAAAAAATATAACAAATTAGTTCAGTGGTTAAACTTGTAAATTATTTTGTTATTAAATTATAATATTTAAAGATAAATTTAACAATAATTTATATTTTTAGGATTAATTTAATATTAAATCATAAAATTATGAAAATAATTTATTACTGAATTAAATTATCTAAATAATTCATTATCATATTATTTACATATTTAATAATTAAATTTAAAATTTTCATCTGTTACTAATTTACGAGTTTCTCATATTTTCTTTTTATAACTCATACTATAACATCTTTAGACATACGAAAACAAAGAAAAATCAATATTATCTTGTCATACGAAGAGAAAATAAATGCTTAGTACTGGATAGTTAAATTGATTTGGCAACTCACTGAAAAGCTATACCAAAATAGTGACAACCCTGGATTATAAATAAATTGGGAGTAAGGAATACCATGGATGAATCAAGGAAAAGATAGCGTTATTCGACGGCTACTGCAACATTACCAACTCAAATGATATAACTTAAAAATTTATATCAATATATAAAAGGATATAAACTTGCGTGACAAATTTTGGTCTTTATATTTTTTAGACCATTTTATTTTTATCTTTAATAATATTAAAGTAGTAATAATAATTAATTCTTTTTAATTATATATATTAAAATAGATCTATTAACCAAAATTAGGTAACCATCCACTAATTATTTTTCATCTTCATCGATCATTTCTTAAATTTTAAAATTTTCTTTAACTTTCCATTACTTTTATATTATTAATTTTTTTATTCTGTTATTTTTTTATTAGTTATATTTAACTTCTACTTTTTATTATTTAAAAATTTTAGGGAGATACAAACTTCCCCTAGTAAGAATAAATTACACAGTTTATTCCTCTTTTTAAAAATAAAAAAACTATTTTGAATCCCTTTAAAGGGAAGTTAGTGTAACATTTTTTATGCTTAAAATGAAGGATCGGTGTAACGAGAGTAAAAAATTAGGAGGTGTTTATTAGGATTCAAAAAATGGAAGGATATAAGCTGTAATAAGAGCAAATTTCAAGAAATTTATGTAATTTATTCTAAAAATAATAAAATTATTGTCTACAAATTTAGAAATAATGCATATTTGAAAGACAATTGGAGAGACATCCCACTTATGATTGAATAAATTGTTAATGACATGTTGAAATTATCAATAGATCGAGTTTTATTTAACAATAATTACATTACACTTATACATGATTTTTAGGTGATGATGAATATCTATGAGAAGGTTATTCATCATATAAGATTTTAGTGCCATTACATTATAATTTTTTGGACAACTAACAAAACTAATGAAACTAAAAAACCTATGACAATAAGTAAAAATTGGAGACCATGTTCCATACTCAAAAGGTTGGTCCATGTTAGAATGAGGCGACAACCTTAGTTAGGTGCTAAAAATGTGTAAGATCAATGAGAAAAAGTAGTTTGTAATTGCTTGGTGTTGGCTGGAAAGCACGACACAAATAGCTTAGCTTAGGTTCCAAAATCAGCTACCATTTCACCCCCATCACTTGCCATAATCGATCCCTGTCGCATTGGATGCACTTGTTAGCTATAGCCATTTCTTCTCTGTGCCTTTCTTTCTCTTTGTTTCCCCACCACGCCCCACTTCGTTTATTGGAGATTGAGCCTATAAAAAGATGCATAGAATTGAAAGAAAAAAAACAGAAAAGAGAAAGCAACTTGTCGTCGCAGAAAATTAACTACACGCCTTTGTCTCAGTTAATAGGTACTAGACGCATGCTTCTGAATTTCCACTCTGCTGCAAGTGTTTTTGAGAAATTCTGATATATGTTATGTAAGATGACTTAGAAGAAAAGAAAATTTAATGTACAGCAATTTTAAATGTACATGTCCTTCATGTGCTGCATGTATTTTCCCTCCATGGGAGATACAAAAGTTTATCGTACCCATTTTATTTCACGAAAATGTTAATTTAATGGATATATCAAATGAATTGAAAATACTGATGCATCTGAACATGCACCGCATGCATGCCAGCTGGGTAATTTTCATATTAGAAAATTATTTCATTGCAAGTCATAGAATAGACAGACTCATAATTAAGACGGAATTTTTTAGTACGAAAAAACACCATCCCTGTACGACCCTTTTTTTGCTGCTTCAATTCTGCTCTGTTTGCAACGTTTTTATTGTATTTTAATGGGGTGATCACAGAGACATCTCTTTATCTTACGAAAAAGAAAAATTGATGAGTCGTCCTTGAGTTCAATTCTTATGTAGTATTAGCGCTATATTAGTGGCAAAAATTATATTTATTAAAATATACGTGATTTAGCCACCAAAATGAAATATATACATGATTTTGGATAAATTTAAATCGCTTCGTGTTATTGAGTAATGCAAAATTATGTTCATATTAGAAAATTTTTACCGCGCGCACAAAATCTCTTTACTATAATCAAATATAAAATTCACAAATTAAATTTGATAGAAATTATTTAAATTTCTCTGCACGAAGCTATATATACTGCGTACGTGAAAAGATCCAAATTTCTCGCGAGAAGGGGTTGCGTTAAATCTTTTTCTGAGGCTGGAATGTCATAACAATTTTCTACTTTCATACTGACGTGAGTCCATACTTACATGTGATTTCAAGCCCTCTAAAACCTAACTTTTTTCGAAAAAGAAATAAAGATATTAATATATAGGTTGCAACTTATTTGCATCTCTGAAGCCATAAAATGATTCCCACGGATGAATTCAAATCAAGTGGAGATGAAAAACTTTACGTTCTGCTTGTACTCATGAGGATCGATAACAAAATCATCTATTTGCTAAACTCTATTAAGTGGGAATTCTTTTTGTATCAAATGAAAAATATAAATTTAGGTTATATAATTATGTGTAAATTTTTAATATTAATAGTTCGTTAGTGTTCATATGACTATTTTAAAAATTTACGCATTTTCCTTTTAATATTGATCATTTAAAAAAGATCTATCAATCTAAATTTTTAATTCTCATTTTTTCACTATATATTTAATGTATAATTGTATGATTCAGACATATAGTTTTCACATTTTTAAAATAATAATTGTTTTCACTATAGAGTCATCCTTTGTATATAGGAAATTACCTTAGTTTCATGTGTCTTACACAGTTATTAATTTTATAATCTATAATGTGTTTATCTATTATATTTAATTAGTAAAAAACATATTAATATATATACACAATAATAAATGATATTAATATTCGATAAAATACTACATGTTATAAAAATTATATCAAAATTTTGTATGATGTATACTATATTTTCTTATACATGCATCAAGTTTGTATTTTATAAAATTTCGTACTTCATAATGTATTCTTATGAATTTTATTTTATATTTAATATATTTCTGTATATTTTTATATCAATAAATTTACATATTAAGAAATTTTAACATTAATCAAATAATTTAATTTAAAATATAAAAATATTCTTTTATTGAATAAATAAAGAAAAATTGTTTTGAACTAAAAAGTTATTCCAAATGGGTGAATGTAATTAATGAAACTTCAAATGTTCTTTAAAATTTGAACATATTTTTTTTTATTAAATAATGTTTAAATATAGTTCATGAATTTAATATTTAATTTAATATTTTATTCTTATAATTTTTAATTACATGATGCAAAACATGAATTTATCTTTGCTTTGTAAAACTGATATAACTTAATATATATAGCCTAAAAAAATATATTATTAACTAAAAAAATACTAAAAGAATAAAATAAATAGATCAATCATTTTCGTAATACATTATAAAATAATATTAAAATCATTATTAAAAAATGATAAAAAAGAATGAAATAATTGATTAAGATTAATTTTTTAAATAGAATAAAATCTTTTAGTAAGAATAAAAATTTTCAATATAGAATTGTTTGCATTTAATAATAAAATAATAATTGAATATAGAATGCATAATAAAGTAAAGTTTATTTACATAATAGAATGATATTAGTTTAAATTAATAATTAAATTAAATAATATCATTTAATATTTTGGAAGAAATAAATATGGAATTATCACTAGACATCATCTTATAGAATTAAATATTTTTTTTATATATAATAGATCACTCAAGCAAAAACACTTACAGCTAACATAAGAGCATGGATTTAAACCATTTTATATGTTTTTTTAACAAACCATTAGATATTATTTAAATGATCGATATTAAAAGATTGATATATATATATATATATATATATATATATATATATATATATGTGTGTGTGTGTGTGTCTCTTTTTTAGGTGATCACCTGACCACTAAATAACTTATATATATATATATATATATATATATATATATATATATATATAACATTATAAATATTTATAAATTATAAATCAATTTAGAATTATTATATGAACGACTTTAAGTTTAAATTAAATTCTATATATACATGTCTCTGACAAAAATCATCTCTGAATTTTGGCATTAGGTAAAGATTGATTTCTCGAGCTTGCATGATTTCAAATCCCTTAAATTTCACCTTTTTATAAAATAGATATCTTAAACTATAGTGTTGTCTTAATTAATCCTTAGACTTTATCCTCTTTGTAAATAAATACTTTAAACTTTAATTTTGTCACAATTAATTCATAAATTTTATCTCCACTTACACCTTAATTTCAATTTCCTCTTAATTAATTCTCAAAATTCACCTTTTTTAAAAAATAGTCTCTTATAGTAATTTTGCACTAAATCGAACATAACATCAGTAAGTGTTTAGTTTAAATTTTCTGAAAAAAATTTATTTTTATAAAATTTGGAGTGTTTTCTAAATAAATGATTATTTTAAAAAAATTATGTACAAACATGTAATTAGCCCATTATAATCTTTTAAATTCACATTTAGTTTTTCGTACATTATACACATTTAATGTACTGTCAAATAAAAAAAATATAAATTAAAATATTGAAACAAAATTAATTTTAGCTAATAAACGTTGTTTTTTCATAATAAAAATACATCCATTTAGATCTTAATTTAAAATATTTCAAAAATTTATTTTGTTATAATAACGTATTAGAAAGTATGATGTTATGATTCAATAATCTATTTACTAATAGTATATCAAATTTTTGCATCATCGGCGCCAATCACACAAACTATTTTGTGTGATAATTGTTTTAAGGCAAAAAGTAGCAAGCAAAGGCATCAATATAGGATATCTTGAATAATTGTATCAACCAACTGAATATGACCATGACAGATTGCAAACGACCTTTCCAAATGCAAGCGTCTGATACGATTAACAATATGTTGGTGGTGAACTTTACGTGATTTACATTTAAAAATAATGACTTCCAATTAGTTGTAGGGAACACTACAGCTGGGAATTCAAGAAGATTAGCCAAAGAGGACCATATCTGCTCCTGAATATAACCCGTGAAAAAAAATGATTTGTCATTACTGACTATTTGGCCAAAAGCTTGCTCAATAATAATAATAATAATAATAATGTATTTATAATTTATCATATTGGTTTAATATTTTATGTTTTTATGTACTATATTAAATTTTCTTTTTGTGTAATATTATATTATAATTTTTATTATAAGGATGAGATTTATATACTAAATTTAATTTAAATCTAATTTAAAATATCTACAAATTTATTATTTTAAAGTAATAATCTTTTTATAGTGGACAAGTATGGAGAAGACGTTAATATATTTGTTCTCGAATGAGACAAAGGTGGGTACAAATTAATTATAATTTAATTTAATTTACTAAATTTATTTTTACTTTAAAATTTATAAAAATATTTTTACTTAGGAATCATATAAAATAAATTCAAATAATTTCATATATAAATATTTCATTAATTAATATTTATAATATATGATTGAGAATTTTATACTAAAATTAATTTAAATCTAATTAAAAATATCTACAAAAATTATTGTAAATTAGTAGTCATTTTTAATTGACAAGTATAGAGACAAGAAAAATATACCCTACCCTAGATGGGGATGAGTGGATACTAAATTTTATATTCTTTATACTAAAACTAGTTTAAATCCAAATAGCTAGTAGAAGAAGTCACTTTAAATTAATATTTATTGATTAATATTTGTCTAAGATTGTTAGTGGGAGAAATTTTGCTTGTTTTCTTCATGTATAATTATTTTTAGATCAGTAGCAATCATATTATAAGTGGATTTAGTCTTCGACTTTGTGGGTTGGAGAGACTTACCGTGTTCTTTGATGTATGACAAAAAATTATAAATATGTAAAATATTTGTTAAATTTAATTTATTAAACATATTTTATGCTGAAATAGTTTTAAATTACTTACTCAATAATTTCATAAATTAAATTAGTTTTAAACTTTTTATGAACTAAATCACAAAAATTATTCATAAAAGACTATATTACTCAACACGATTATGAACAATATAACTTTTTTCAAGTATTTAATATAGTTACATTTCAAAGACTTAACAATATATAATTTATTAATACAAAATAATATATTGACTTTATGCTTAACAACTTCATATATGCAAATTTTATTTATTAATATTGATATAATAATATTAATTGTTTTTTGGTAAATATATGATACCTATATAAAAATTAACTTAACAAAATATTTTTATGACAAAATGAATTTAAACTAATTAATAAAAAATATCATTAATTAAATTAATTTTAATTTTTTAATGATAAATACTACAAGTATCATTTACAAAAAATAATTTTACTTGACACCATTAAAGATAAAATCATTATAGATGTTGATTTTTTATTTATAAATATTTAACATAGTTATAAGATTTATTTATAAATCATGTTTTTTTTTTAAATTACTT
>CM023954.1:8507801-8517906 GCA_013407115.1 Glycine latifolia
ATAAAATATTAAAAAAATTGTTTAACCAATTTTAAATAATGTATTAGATAATTTTTTACTAATGTTTCAATTAATTAGTCAAAATTTTAACACTAAAAATTTATTTAAATCTAATTAGTTAGTATATTTATCAACTTTTTATGTAATACATATATACTAAAATTATAAAATAGTTTTATATTATTCACTCAATAATATCATAATTCAAGTTAATATTTTTTATCATAATAGAAATTACAACTATCATTTATGAGAAACTATCATTTTCGATTCGATATCATTTTGTATGAAATATTATGGGTGACAACTTTTTTATGATTATTTAACATAATTGTATATTAATTATTCAACAACATTTTTAAATTACAAAATTAATAAAATTTAACAAAATTGAAATCCTTTTTAAATTTTTATACATGATCAGTTCTTATAATATTTTATATATTTTAAATTAAATAAAAAGCATATATAATTCAATAATCAAATATGATATTCTCTACTTAAATTTAAATACTCTTTCTCATTCTTTCTGTTTGTCTCGATGGAAATACTTAATTTTATAAACATATGCATTTTAAAATAGTGTGAAAATAAAAATGACATGTGCGAATGCACAAAGGTATATTTTTTCCCCTATAACGAAAATGATATTTAACAACTATAACAACAAATCTTACGTAGGTGTTAATTAATTTAAGAAATATTCGTTTTAATATTTTGTATCTAATTAAATTAATTTTACATTATAAATTATTCAAAAATTATTTATAAAAGATAGTATTATAAAAATTAATATTTTTTTTATATGCAACATAGTTATAAAATAATCAAATTATTTTATCACTTAATTTAAAAAATAAAAAAATAAACAAAAGTTAAATCCTTTTTAAGGTTTTATACTTAATAATTTTTTCATACAAATTTATAAATATTTAAATAAAATAAAAATATTTGCGAGACTTTAAATATATTTTTTGTCAATACTCTCTCAATATTTTTACTATTTTAGAGAACTTATTAACTACAAATATTTATCTTAATAAAATTATTTAATTTTATAAATAGATGTATTTTAAACATGTGTCAAAATGGTAAAAACATCTTTAGTATTAGATTTCATTTTGAGATCTTAAACATCTTTTTGGTGGTCTCTCAATGTCACATAGAATCTAAGATTTTTCTTATTTTTTGTTCTAGACTTAGATTTCATTTTGAGATTTTTAGTCAATTGTTGTAGGTCACACAATGAATCCTACCTCTTAAAAATTTATTTAAAATTTAGTTTAAATAAGTATATAATTAATTATATAAATTTTAATTATCAATAAATAATATTAAGAAATAGAAAACATAACAATTTAAATATTTAATTATGACCATAATGTAAACTTGTGATTAACACAAAACATTGACTTGAGGAAAAAACATTGACATTGAGAAAGAAAAATTAAATTTTAACTTTATTGTTACCGAAATGTACCCAAATATATTTCACCAAGTCTATTTGAAATTGTTGATAAATTTTTCTTGTATGTATATAACGTCTTGTTTGCATGTATGTAACAGAGTCACTAGGAGTACCATGAGATATATCAATGTTTGAAATCTCTTTTTGTATGTGATCATAATCAACATCAATATTATCATTGTATGCATCTCGTTATTTTTCAACAATCATATTATGCAATATAATGCATGTTAATATTATATTTTTTATTGTATCAATGTGTTGATTATGCGATAGACCATATATAATTATAAATTGATATTTAAGCACACAAAATGCTTTCTTCACATTCTTTCTTGCCTATTTTTTACATTTTGCAAATAATTTTATTTCTCTTGTTGTGGCATTGGCATGTTCTTCACATACATGGCCAAATCTGAATAAATGTCATATGTGAGATAGTATCCCATATTATATGGAATTCTATTAATTGTAAATTGCAATGGAGGAGCTCAACCTTGTAAAGCATCATTAAACATGGACAATTGATTTAATACATTAACGTTATTGTTTGAACCCGTGACTCAATAATATAATACATGTGCTAAGTTCACAAGTCTTGTGATGTGACGACTTCAAGTATTACTATAGGTTTGTGATAATCATTTCTATGATATTAACATTGCCATGCAATTGGACAATTTTTCTATTTTCAACGCATGCAATGAATAGAATCCAAAATACCTAAAAACTCACGTGTCTCTCCAATTTGTATTAGGCATTCTCAAATATCCCTAAATATCTATTTTACGCCCTTTACAAAAACTTCTAAGCATTGAATTGCAATGCATTTGACAATTCTAACGTACTCATCCACACTATCGGCATGTGACTATGCTAATATACAAATTGTGGCAATGCACTTTTGCAATGGTGAAAGACCTTTTCAACTAATTACATCATATCTCATTTGAAAATACAAATCAGGATTACTAAGAGTGTCTACAATTCAAAGGAACAACTACTTTCACATTCAGAACCTTCGTAGAAATTGACTCCCTATGTATATAAAATTTAAAAACATGTAGTCATTCAATAAGCGATAATGTTTGTCTTCACGATTGCAATTTATGGCTCTTGTTATTCGTCTGGGTTGGTTATTGTTCTTTGCTTGTTGTTGCATCTCGCGTGAGTACCTTAGGATTTCTTTTTTAGTGTTGTCTTAAAGTGTTTTATCAATAATTTGTTTTCAAAGTCTATCAAAGTCAAAGTTTGTAGTTATTATTTTTTAATTTGGGTTTGTTGTTGTTGTTGTTTTAACTTGGATCTATTATTGTTGTTGATTTTCAACTTGGATGCTCTTGTGTTGTTATTGTTTTTCAATCCATCTGTGTTCCCCTTTTCATTCTAAGTGAGTGTTGGTTCCCTCCAATAAGTTATGGAGAGAGAGACAGTAAAAAACAAATTTTTAAAGAATGATGCACATCTCCAGGGATCTTGTGGAAAAACTCATCCTCTATGCTGGAGATCCTAAATTTGATTATGGTGGAAGATCTTGTCAATATTAGATCTTGAGATCAAGAACCTAGCTTAAGACCTAGTACTAAAAATGCTATAATAACCTATGTGAATGCACGGAAATCTATGTATCCACCAAATTGATTGAATCTTTTCGTTTAATTTGAGAACAAATTCAATATATTCTGCTAAAGTCATTTACTAATCGTCATTTGACTTAATACTATAGTTTAATTGGTTATTACATTTATATTTATTATATAAATATATATCTTTATCTACTAATCGTTTGTTTGCATGAAATATCATTTACATCAACCAATTTGCTAGATGCCATTATAGGCGAACATTTTAGGTAACAATTTTTTTTCTTAAAGTATTTAATACACTTGCATATTAAATACTCAACAACTTTTATTATTACTTTGAAAACCAAAGAATTATTTTTACTTAAAAATCGTATAAAATAATTTTAAATAATTTCATAGATAATTTTTTACTAATTTTTCTATTACATAATCAAAATTTGCATACTAAAAGTTTATTTAAACCTAATTAGTTAATATATTTATACAAAATAATATTTTGAATCCATGTTTAATAAATTAATGTATGAAAATTTTGTTGATTAATATTTATATAATAATGTTAATTTTATTTTCACATAAATATGTAATAAATATACTGAAAATATAAAACAGTTTTAAATTACTTACTCAATAATATGATAGATTAATTTAGAAATAAGGAAACCAAAATTACAAATTCAAAATTATTGAGAAACTAAAATTCTAATTTAGCCTAATTATAATTATGACTACAATCACAACTGAAATACTATTTGTAACTTCCCAACCTAGATTTGGTCACTTTACCTTGACTTTATGACTTAATATGGTCACTTAGTTAGAAAACCAAATTACTATTAAGTAATTTTTTGAACTTTTTTGGGGTCACTAAATTATTTTTGTGCAAAGTAGACATTAATTATATGCAAAATATTTTCTGTTAATTATATCTTTTTCATCAACAAGACTTGAACTTAACATATTTTTTAAGGGATTTGAGTTCAATTCCACTTAGATTAACAATGTGTTAATAAATTTTTGAATTATGAACTTAATAGTTTAATTTATACAAAGTTAAGAAAATTGATAAATTTTATTTATGCATATTATCCTTTGGTGATAAGATTGGTATATAGTACTATTATATACTCCCTCTTCTCCTCATTATAAGATACCAATTTGAAGAAATTGGTGTTTCTTTTTATAAGGCCTTTTATAATTTCTATGTAACATTTAATTTTTTTCCCAATGGCTGTCCTTATTAAATAATCTAATTATTTATGGTTTTTTTTTAATAATGGTGCATAATACTCTTAGACTTTAATATTTCTACATTATCAATAACAAGTTAATGATTATTAATAAGGATAAAATTAATATATCAATAACATTTTTTTAAATAGATAAAATCAAGTGTATTAATTTTTTTATTGGTTTGCATGATTATGCCGGTCTTATAATAAAGAACAAAAGAAGTCATTGTATGTGTATTCTAAATTTATTAAAAAAAAACTTAAATGTAATTTTAGTCTTTCTATTATATTTAATCTTCAATTTTTATTTCTTTATTTTAAAATCGAGACATTTGGTTCTCTTATTTTAAAAAATCCAAAATTTTGGTCCCTTTATTTTAAAATATTGATCTTCATAATTTAGAAAATCTGAGTTTGATTCCTGTATTTTAGAAAATTTATAATTTTGGTTTAATATTTAATTTTTCATATATTTTATTTCTTATTTTATAATTAATTAAATTATTTATTAATGGTACCTTAAATAAATATGTAAAATTTAGGGTTCAACTGAATTAAAAGAAAAGAAATAGAAAAGAAATATAACGTAGACAAAATTAAAAATTTAACTAAAATTATAATTTTTTTAAAATAAAAGAACTAAAATCTACAGAATTTTAATATAAAAAAATGAGAATTACGGAATCAACAAAATAATTAGATCAGAATTCAATTATATCAAATTTGTACGAAAGAATCTCATCCCAAAACGCTGCAGTTTGGGAAAGCCCATCATCAATAAATAATAAGGCCCTATGGTTCATGGTCAGTGCACACTCACTCACTCACTGCCTCTTTTTCTTTCTATTATTTTCTCCTCTCTCAAACAGAGCAACCTCTCCAATGTCCAATCCAATCCATCAAGGCATTTCATAATCAAGTCTTGCCCTATAATGAACAAAGATCTATGCCACTACACCACCACCTCTTCTTAGAAGAAATTAAAATGGCACATTGTTACCCAAAACCCCTCTTAGACACCCTTTACTGCTTAGAAGACCATATTCATTGGGAGGAAGAACAAGAACAAGTAGAAGATGATGAGTACAGTAGTAGCACAAACACAACAAACACAGACACCTCCTCTGTGGTCTTGTTAGAACACGACCTCTTCTGGGACCACGAGGAGCTATCTTCTCTTCTCGCCAAAGAACACCAAAACCAACTCTCGAATACTCTCCAAAACAACCTCGTTTTAGCCTCATCTCGAGAAGAAGCAGTGGCGTGGATTCTGAAAGTGAATGCCCATTATTCCTTTTCTACCCTCACCGCGGTTCTCGCTGTTAACTACCTCGATAGGTTCCTCTTCAGCTTCAGATTCCAGAACGACAACAACAACAATCCTTGGCTCACACAACTAGCCGCAGTGGCTTGTCTCTCTCTCGCTGCCAAGGTTGAAGAGACCCACGTGCCCCTCTTTGTAGACCTCCAAGTATGTCACTCTAAACTCTATTAATCATAAATTTGGGTTTGGTCCTACTTATATACAACTATTGTGAACATGGCTTTAATTTGCTGTTGCGGTTAGTCAGAAAAACCTTTACATAGCCAACTGCGGAAAAATACGACTGATGCGGACGTAATGCGATTATGAAGTATCAAAATACCTTGACGATCTGGCCGCAATTTAAAACCTTGATTGTGACCATATTTTTAATCTATGTGGGATCTTTAACACAAATAAATAGATATTGATCAATGGTTGTGTGTGTTGTTTATGTGCTATTTGTGAAGGTGGAGGAGAGTAAGTACTTGTTTGAAGCGAAAGCGGTTAAGGGAATGGAAATCTTGGTGCTTTCAGCACTTGGATGGCAGATGAACCCTGTAACACCTCTCTCGTTTCTTGATTACATTACAAGAAAACTTGGGTTAAAGGGTTATCTGTGTTTGGAGTTTCTTAGAAGGTGTGAAACCGTTCTTCTCTCTGTTTTCGCAGGTAATTACTTACCAGATCTTATGTTTTCTTCCTTTGGTTTTATTGCTCAATGCCTCAATCACATTATTATTGTTGTTGTCGTTTGATCTTTTATCTAACATTGCAGATTCTAGATTTATGGGTTATCTACCTTCTGTGTTGGCAACTGCTACAGTGATTCGCGTGGTCAATATTGTGGCTTCTCATCTAGGAGTGGAGTACCAAGATCAGCTCTTGGGTATTCTGGGAATCGACAACAAGGTTGTTGGCGTTTTCTTAAATCAATGTGTTCTAATTAAATCATGGAAAATGGGGCTGTTTAAACTTTTCATGGCTAAATAGTCAAAGACATAAGAGCATCTCTAGTATTGAGCTTCGCAACTCATTTATTGTGGGCCCTAGTAAAGTTTAAGATCTTCAATAATTCTCTTTAATGGTTTCATAGTTCTTAAGAATTGTTAACAATCGATACTTAAATAAACATCAAAATTATACGAGACAGAAATATTAATAATGTACTTTATATAATTCTTATTTTATATTTGATAAATCCTTCTTGATTTTATAATTTTTAACAAATAATAAAATGAGTGTAAGAAAAGATGTACCTATTAAATGATGGATTACTAATACTATTATGTAAAAATTATCACGTCAATTACTCTAATGATAATAATAACACTTGATAATGATATTTAAACCCTTTATTATTTTGAATATAACATTTTTTGTTTTTTTCTATAACATTATATTACATATTATCATATTTATATTTCTGTCTCTCATTATGAGTCTATTAACATTTGGGTGTCAAAGAGATTCTTAAAGTTTAAGAATCGCATTAAAAATTTACCATTAGAGATGTTGAATAAGAGAATTTATTGTTAGATAAATGTGGAATTGATATGTTGCAGGAGAAGGTGGAAGAATGCTACAAGCTGATGATGGAGGTTGTGTCAGGGTACGACGAGGAGGGAAAACGATCCAAGTTGAAGAAACGCAAGTTTGAGTCGATTATTCCTTGTAGTAGCCAAAACGGCGTAAAGGAAGGGTCGTTTAGCTGTGATAGTAGTTCCAATGACTCTTGGGAGTTAGGTGCATCTTCTGTTTCATCCTCCAGCAAGAAGACTAGGACTCAAGATCAGCTTCTATTGAACCATTCAAACGCATCAGATTTTCTAAGCATTCCTCGCTAGTTATTAATTTCAACTTCCACTTCATCTGCCTCTTTCATCTTTTAATTAATTGTTTTTTTTTTGTCTTTTGTGGAAAGAAACATTATAGTCATATTCTATTCTCTATATATTTATAATAAATGATTAAATATGTTTTTGTTTCTTTGTTAATCAGTATTTTTTAATTTTGATTTTTGTAAAATATTTTATTTATTTTTAATTCCTATAAATTTACATTTTCAAATTTTGATCTTCATATGTATAAATGAAAAAATTAAAATTAAAAAGTTTTAACTTACAAAGATTAAAAATTAATAAAAAATTATTATAATTAAAATTAAAAAACAATAACTTATAAAAATTAAAATTAAAAATAAAAATAAACTTCAAAAATCAAAAGTAAAAATCGTTAACTTATATCGACCAAAAACATATTTAAACATGTAGTGACTAACCACTTATCTTTGGGATGGGTAAGTTCAATAATAGCTCCAAAACCCAAATAGTGTCGGAGTTAAAAACTTGCGTATTTCCACTCACGAGTCATTAAAATACCTTCCTCAAATCAAACCTGAGATGGATGGGAAGGGTTTTGGAGCACAGATTTTTGGTACTTGGTAGTTGGTACATAAAAAAGAGAATACGAGTGTATATCAATGAACTGAAACTTGAGTTCTTTAACTCTTTCAATTGTTTAAAAAATATTATAATGATATTCTTTATATATTTATTCTTTATTTTATTTTCTCTGTTGCAACTTACAAACAAAGAGTATTTATTTTCTCTTCCAAACAAATACTCTCGGATACAATTCCAAAATGTACAGACCGTGCCAAAATAATAATTGAAAAGATAGATTCATATTAGTTCTCTTTTTTACTTTGGATTATTTTAATAACTTTTATTTTAGAAAAAAATTGCCTAGTTTTATTTTAAGTAATACCAACAATAAATGTTAAATAAGAATATAATTAAAACATTCATGTTATTCTAAAATTTTAAAAAACACATAAATGTAAATAATTTCCTTTTTTAGAACACTAAGAACATCTCTAATATTCTTAATTTAAGACACTCACTTTGAAAGTCTTATGTAATATTAAAACAATTTTAGTGGCCCCATAATATCACATCATACATAAGCAATCCATGCATAAATTTGTTCCATTATTAAAAAAAGTTAAACAACTCAAATATTTTATATTTCTTTGTTTCCATTTTTTTTTCAAACTAGAATACTAATTTGGGAGTGGAACATTATCTTTTTATCCTTAAGACACCTTGAATTTACAGATTTTAAGTTTAAGATACTCTTCATGCAACATAGACATGCTTCAATTAAAAAAAGAAAGAATAAAAAACCCGATAAGTTACTAACATAAAAAAGATCTTCTAACTAAACGTAAACGATTATATTGTCAGTAAAAGAATTTGTTTTATACATTTTTAAAACTTAACTATTTTTTAATATTAAATAATAATAATTTATGTAGAAATATAAAAAGATTCATCAGAAAGCATTTAATAAATCATATCAAAATGTATGACAACTATTTTTGTTAATAAAAATAAGGAGGAAGGAAGGAGCTTTAATGATCACAAAAAAAGACAGTTTTCATCTTTTGTAAATAAATAGCTGTCATTTTAAAAGAAAAATATTAAGTACCTTTTAACATATTAATCTAAAAATTAAAATAATAAAGAATTTATAAAAAAAAATGATTTTCTAGTATGATGAATATAAAATTTATTATTGAATATATTATTTTAAATAACTAAAAATATTTTCTCCCCTCTAGACATTCGTTTGCACAATCTTAAAAGCCAAGCTTGCAACAACTTTATCTACTAATTGAAAATATCGTAATATTTTGCTTTTGAATTTTTTACTCTTATCCCTAGATATTATTATTAAATTTACTAATAACAGCATAAAGATTATTTTTTAAGTATCCCAAAAAATAAAATTGTCTCCATATTATATTAATTTATTTCATCTAGTGAAAGAACAAACTAATTGATATAGAAAATTCTAAATTACTAATTTATAGAAAAGTGATTGTTAATTAAAAAATCAAAATTAATGGAGAGAGTAAAATAAAAATTTAGTTAAATAAAATGTATCTGTAAAGGAATAGTACATTAAAGATCACCAATCAAACTTCTAGATTAAAATTAATCATTAGAGGAGCTAGTAAGTATTAGTTAATTCCATGAGTTTAGGCGGACCTAGAATTTAAAAATTGTGGAGATGCCTACTCATTGGTAGTGTGAGTGAAAACTAAATTCAAATTCTTTTAAGTTAAATGTTGAATTCAAGTCCTGTAAAAATTTAAAATATTTTATAAAAATTAATTATCAATAAAGTTAATAATACTTCGTACTAATTAAAATGTTGAATTCAAGTCTAGTAAGTATTAGTTAATTCCAACACATTGGTAGTATGAGTGAAAACTAAATTCAAATTCTTTCAAGTTAAATAAATGAAGGCAAAAAAAACAAAAAGGAAGAAAGGTAGTACAGCTGGATGGCTGATACCAGAATTTATGAATTATGATCCATCACATGAACTCTTCCTACAAGGTCAACACTCCCATTAATAGTCGATCCATTCAAATATGATTTCAAAATGTATCATTGGCCGACATGTTTCATACCTCCTTCAAAGACATATATGAAAGCAATGCATT
>CM023954.1:8517916-8542984 GCA_013407115.1 Glycine latifolia
TATATATATATATATATATATATATATATATATATATATATATATATATACACACACATACATTTTTCACGTTATATTCTTTTTTGTCCACATTATATGTGTTTTTTTGGAAGATAATTTCATTTAAATTAATAATATAATAAAAAAATTCAGTTATCAGCAATATTTGTTTTCATATATAAATCTCAAATTTGAGATCTTATTCAGAAAGAATTAAATAAATATAACTTGAATTAATTATCCGCAGATTTTTATATTATATTTTAATTATGCATTATTAAGTAATTAAATAAATTAACAAATTACTTAAAATAAACACTTTTAGTAATATGCAAACACTTCTAATTATATCTAATTTAACTACTACAAGATTTCTTATCCTTTTAAGAGAAAACATCTACTGATAAATTATTTGTAAACATTGTGCGAAAATTTCATGTAGAACTTTCACGTATTCAAATATTCCTTTTTGTCATTATCACATAATTAGTTGAAGTAAAATTGAATTCAAATATTTTAATTAAGTGTTGAATTTAAGTCTTATAGATATAAAAAAGGAACATTATAAAAAAATTGGCCAAGTGGATAAAAAAGAAGAATACTATTAAATAGTAAGAATTGAAATAAATTTTTGATAAGCTTATAAATTATGTGTTAGCTAAATTGACTTATAAATTATAAGTTAGTGCAATAAATTTATTTCGTAAATATTTTCATTTCATCAAAAAATGATTAATAAAGTAATTATATAAGGTATAAATTAACTTATTTAACATGTCGAACATACCCAAAAGATAAAACACAATCTCAGCAACATTCATTCTACTGGGTCGTCATGTTATAAGTATAAATAATTCACCATGAATCCGAGACTTTATTTAAACAACACTCATTTGTGATAACAAAAAGTAATATTTAAACATTTAATCACAAGTTTTTAAATGGCAAAATATTAAAAGTTCACATTGTAACATTGTTTTTTCACACTATAAAAACATAAAAAGGATGAAAGTCCTATACTATGTCTGGCGGGAAAAAAATGTTATGCTCCAACGTGCAATTGAATATTTTTTTGACAATAGAATGGATTACTATCTAGGCTTAATTATAAATCAGATCCGAACAAGGAATTAAAATACAGCGGAATTAAGTAAAAGAAAATCCAGTAGGGAATTAGGAAAAAAATTAGACTCTTCAAAGGATCTCGTTAATGCTAAATAGTAAATAGAACTTGGGTTGCATAAATGTATTAGAAGCATCCAAAAAAGGAAAAGGAAAAAGTAAAAAAAAAAAAACCCTCCTCCACCCCGAAAAAGAATAAAACGACAGAAAGAGCAGAATGTTGAAATTGGGGATCAAGAACAATTTTGATTTTCTATAAAGTTTCAATAGTGCGAGTCTTATTTTGTATTAAAGAGTTTTTAATAAAGGTTTGAAAAACTCCTTTAAAATAAAAAGACTGGTTCTTTTTTATTTTTTATTTTTATAAAAAAGAAATATTCCCAAACTTGTTACCAATTTTGCTTTAGCCTTTAATTGGGTGGAGTGTCTTCCTAACATGCTAGCTACAGTTTTAAGAGGTAGATACTGAAGACTGCAATTGTGCAATTTTCAACACAAAAAGTGTAAAAAAAAAGTTGAAAGACAATGATAGGCTCGTATGGAAATTGCATAAAGGAGAACACAAGTAATATGTTGCTTGTTTTCTCTTTAGTTTGTGGACACTATTGAATCCATAACCTCACCCTTTTGACCCCTTTAGGATCAAAGTCATAATGATGTAAGACAATATTGGAAGCAGTACTAGGTGCGGCGATCACTATACACCCCTAAATACAAAAAGTATCACGTTTTTTCCAGTCAAAGGATATTCATCAACACCACCAGAGT
Source organism: Glycine latifolia (assembly GCA_013407115.1). Classification (NCBI taxonomy): domain Eukaryota; kingdom Viridiplantae; phylum Streptophyta; class Magnoliopsida; order Fabales; family Fabaceae; genus Glycine; species Glycine latifolia. The sequence continues at coordinate 8,519,807 of CM023954.1, forward strand.
GTTGCCATTTTTTTAACGTTAGTGACTAATATAATTGTTGATTAATATATGTTCTTAAGTCGGGGTTAATATACTAACAGTTTGATTTTTATAGTAGTAATAGCTAGTAACATGTTTTTGATTATGCATGTGGCTGAAATAGGGCTAATCCTAGCTAGTAAATTGTCTGCCTTGCAATTAGTCATTTATTTTGGTGAGGAAAGTGGTCCTTGGGGAAAGGCAGACATCTCTCTTTGGGTAGTTGCAATGTTCTCTTTAATTCAGTGTTTTTAAGCATTTCTTTCTATTGTTTATCTCCTTTTTAGGATGTTTAAGGTCATAAGTCATTCATAGTACTCTCATTAGTATTTAGAGATCCTTTTTGTGGGAGGTTCTAACGAACAAAGGAACATCGCCTGGGTTAACTAATATTCAATTTAGTTTCCTAAAGATTCAGGAGGCTTAGGTGTCAAGCACTTGAATTTATTTAACCTTAGTCTATTAGCAAAATGGAAATGATGTTGTTTGGTAGATACATATGTAACAGCCTTTTCAACCAATTTCTATGACCTATCCCTCAGTGTACATTGTTGTTTGGTAATGATGTTGTTTGGTATTTACTACTCGCGTGTACATTGTTTTCTTTCTTTATTGGTTACTGTACTTTGATCTTCTTTCATGCCTTTCTTGAATCTTGCCACGAGTTAGAGGAGGCCCCACAGAAATTGGACCCAAGAGTCCAAGACTACTTCAAAATTCATATGCCATGCTCCTACTGCCACTATTCAAAACCTCGGCATTTCACCGTACATATATAAATGCAATTAACTTACAATGCATGTTTACCATAGGTCAAATATGGTTGGATTTGGAGAAATTATTTATCATAAGAAGCTTCTCTTGAGTCTAATTGAAAAACCCAGATAAGAATTCAGATAATCATTTAAATAATACTATAGTATATAAAGGACTTAGACATTGAATACCCAAAGAAATTATGTAGAGGGAATGCAAGAGCAAGAGCAAGAGTAGGAGATGTATAAATTGGTTGGAACTTGGAATGGAAGTGGCCCCGTGCACCGGGATTTGAGATTGAAGTCTGACTGAGAAGAGAATTGAAGGGACGGGGCAGTCTGATTAATCGATTTGCCAGAAGATACACATTCCTTGCGTGATTGTTATTATAGTGGAGGACCCCCTCCCTATCCTCTGCTTGCAGAGCCATTCATACAACTATGATACAAAAGGAAATTAATTCATATACAATTTTTTTTATTCTGTGTTGGGATGAGCATTGATCAAATTAATTTGAATGAGATTCATTTTTAACGTGTTTAGATACACATCCTTGATCTACATTGTTGCTATTTTCACATCAAAACTAAAAGAGAAGTAGAAGCTTCACCATCCTGCTTTTGCGACAGTGCTATATGGTGTAATCAATTTATTTTTCAAACACACATCTTCTTGTAAAATTTATTTTAATTCACATAGATTATGAAATGATGTGATTTATGTTTAGATATTTTTAATATAAAATCAAATTATAAAATTTTGGATCCAATACAAAAATTACTTCAAATCAGAATAATTATGAATTCAAAATCAATTTTTAAATTTTCTCCAATATAAAATCAAACACATAAAAATTTATTCAAAATCAATGTTGAACTTAATTAATTATTTAACATAAAACCAAACACCTTAATATAGGAGATGAAAAAAAAAAATACAAATGCAGTTGAACTACGACAGGGTTGGTCACATGCATGCAAGAAGGATGAGTATGTGCAAGAAAATATATACTAAAAAAGAAATGTATATGAATCATTTTCCTTTTGTATGGATAAAAATCCTAATCATTTAGCATTTAGTGTATGGTTTCAAAAAGGTAGTAATTGGAATAAAAATGCATCTTTATTATTTGATCCTAATCTTGACTTAAACAAATTAAAGGAGGAAGTCACAAAATATGTTATTAATGGATTATATAATTTATCTGACAGCATGGCTGGAATGGTGTCTGTATTATTGGGTGTCAAGTCACATACTTGTATGCAGTGAGAAACACTGGTGCTAGTCAGAAGGTGAAGACATTTCGTTCCTCGTGGACAGATTAACCTTCTACTCTTCTCCCATCAACTATGATAGTATGATGCATGCATTATGCATATAGAAATCTGGGAACAACTTATGAGACATTTATTTGGGCAATCAAGATTGAACTTGTACACGTGACCCACCCTCACTTCTGTTTTTATATTTCTATTATGTGTAAGATAAATATTTATTTTTACATATTTAAAAGTTAAAATAGATAAATAGTTTTTAATATAATATATATTATAATTACAATTTATAGTTAATATGTTTTGAATATATAAACTATATTTTAGAATTATAATTAATAATTGAAATTATATTATGAGATTATTTTTAATTATTAATATTTTTAAAAATTGATTGAAATTAAGTAAAGATAAAAGAGTATTACTTGAAAAATATAGACATTAAGCAAATCAAATATATTATTAAAGATAAACGAGTGGTAATTTGTGATGGTCGAAAGAACTTTTTTTAACTACATATTCAAAGAATAAAAAATAAAGAATATTAAAAATATCTAATTGAAAGAGTGGGAGTTTTATTGCTTAATTTGTATTTTAATTTAAAATATAGAAATATATTTATTTTAAGTACAACATGGTCCTTGTATTACTTTTTTTACGATTAGAAAAAAATGATAAATAATATTTTTAACATACTGATTAAATAGTTAAATAAGTATAATTTTTTATGAAAAATATATTATTTTATGTTACTAATGAATTTTTATTGCGATTAATAAAAATTATTTATTATTTTTAAAAATAATGTTCTTAAGATTCTCACTAAGAAGTGGACCATTTCACTCAAGCCGTGTCACATTATCCAGAGCTATATTTAGATTAATTATGGAAACATGACAACAGAATTTCTTGCGCATTTTTAATACATATTTTATCATGTTAAAATTTAGTAGAAATTATAAAATAGTGCTTGAGACTAACCCAATTTTTTTTTTAATTTTTAATAAATTCAAACAATATATTTGAAAGAGTACATTAAAGAATATAATATTACTATCTCCATCCCAAAACAATTATCATGTATTTTATACAAAGAAAAAAAAAGTATTAAATAGATGCATAAAAGAGAATAATAATTTTACATAATTAACCTTCTATCATTATTAGTTTATTTATAGATTTTTTTGTTCATCATTAATATCATGAGGGATATAAATAAAAATAATTAATATTATATTAAAAATTAAAATAATAATTATTTTAAGACAAATTACAATTATAATGAAACATAGGGAGTACCATTTGTCTTAGGGGTATTGGTCAATGCAAGGTTAAGGAATCAGCCTAGCCCTTTGGAACTTGCTCGTACTAGATGCTAATTATAATTGTTTGGCAAGAGTTACATTTATGACAAAAACGTAACCATTAAGCTATTCTTTTGTTTACAGAATGTGTTACCATGGGTTTTAGACTTTCAGTCCAAGATTATTAAAGGATCCCTCAATTTACTCCATTAATTATCGGTTAAATAATTTGAAATAATTGTTTGATAAGAGTACATTAAAGGATCCCTCAACCTCCTCCATTAATTACCGGATACTTACTTAAATAGGCACAGGGTTACAAAACCTTAGACAAATTACACGTTTTGGAGGCATAAGATTTGCCTTTGATGCTCTGTGAGCGAACGGATTGATTTAGCCACTCAAAGACGGTATAGTTTGACTACCTTTTTGTAAGTTGAGTCCATTTTAATATCCCTCAAAGGCAAATTAATAAAAAAGTTTGAAAAATCTTTTCATTGAAACATGGAACACTGATTGCACGTTTTAGGTAAACAAAACTAAACGAGGAAGTACTATATATACTATATAGTCCACGGAGGTTTATCTATTTTTGACATTGAAAATTTGATGCATTGTGTGTGACTTTGGTGAATTGGGTAGGTGGAATGTGTCTCTCATTTTGTCATAAAATCATAATGATTCTGGCTAAAAGAGGCAGCTAATGATTTCACATGTGTGGACTATGAAATAAAATGCAAATTTGGACTAGTTGTTTTATTGTTAGAAACAGAAAATATGAATAGCAAAAAAGAAGCTGAAAATTTGGTAATGGACGATTATTTCATACAGCTTCAGCCCTTTTACCAAAGAACAGTTGCGTTAGGCCCACAAGAGCCCAACGCTCAATGCCAGTATAATGGAGGAGGAAAATTCAAAACCAGACAAGCATACCGAGGCACATGGAATGAAGCTAGGCCCATGATTTTCTCAACCCCTCTCTGATATTTCCATCCCCCACTTTTTTTCTTCATGAATTTTCTATTCTACTCTTCTTAGTTTTTACACCTCCCTCCCCCTTCCTTTTCTTCTCATGTTGCCAATATAACTAAAACTAGTTTCAAATGTGTTAAAGATAGATAATGAAAATTAGTTTTTATCAAGAAACAATTTACGTTGTGTATCTTGGCATGATTTTATAAAAAAATATCCATACACAACAAAAGCTAGTTGTAGACAATTATTTTGACAAGATCTTGTTAAGGAATCAAAAACACCTATCCCATTTTCCTATCAACTAATTATAAGATGCCACATCAATTAAAAATAACAAGTCATTTTTTATTAGGTTCAACGGAATAGATAACGTTGTGTACGTGTTGTTTGTCACTGTCTAATCTCATCGTCGTGGAGTTGAAGCTCTCAATTCCTCGCATAACTTGATGCCACAATTGCAGTTTCACATTGGCTCGAATTATAGATGATGTTAACAATCCCAACATTCGAATTTCACAGCGAATGTTCCAATTTTGAAGAAATATCAATGCGTATGTGTAACTATGACTTCCCCAGGTTCAGGTTTTACCCAACCTAAACAGTGTTCGCTTCATAACTGTCACCCAACATGGAGTTCTCATTGGCTGCCAAAATTTTGATGAATCAAAGATAAAATCGAATCAGAATTTGTAAGTTTAGTCAAAGGGTGCTCACCATGCTAAGAATTTGCACGTGTTTGTGCGATATGGGACTCCAGCACCAAATGCAACGTCTTTGATAACACCGCTGCCTGCAGAGACTGCTTCTCCTCTCTCTCCCTTGGCTGCAATAGACACATAAACAAGGGTGATTTTTCTCATGGACTTTGCTCAAAACAAATTGAAATGAAGTCTTGGATACTCTTTTGTGTAGAATTGGGATCCACAAATATTTCCCCAAGTCCTCACTCCTCAGTATATACTCGAAACCAAGTTTATTTCTGACTAATCAACTATCTTCTTTGCCAACCCATATTTTTAGAAAAATAAATCCGAGTTTTTTCAATACTAACCTTCTGGCCTGAGCTTCTGCAGATATTAACAACATGACAAATAACTTCAATTTGCTCCTCACTGGCCTCAGCAAAAATAAGGAGATAATCAACAAACGTCAAATGGAACAACTTTGGTGCATTATGTTAATGTTAATATTGACTACGAGAAATAAAAACATTCAATATATACATTATTTTTTTTACGTATTATATACATTCTATAATATTAATATTTTTAAGGCATAATATTGACAATTATTAGAAGGCCTACACCACAACATTCAAATGCTTGAATGTATATTGAATGACTGATAATTGATAATAAAAAAAATGCTTAATATAATATAATATATCAAACACGGGATTCAAATATAATATTCGCGGAATTAAAATTTTATAGTATTATCGTGTGATTTTTTCTTCTGAAAAGATAGAAAAATGTGATAAATTAAGTTTTTTTTCTTCTATTTTTAATTTGATGAGCCAACTCACTTTTCATCAATTTGTGTTTGATTAAGTCAAGTTGTCTATTTTCTGGCTCACCAAAAAGTGAGCCATATTGTGTTGTCCCACTTTTAAACACAACCAGTACCAGTAGTGAATCAACACAAATGAATTAAGTTAATTCACTTTGATAACTCTAGATATTATTATATTTTCTATAGTATGAACTTGAACATTCAATGTTAAAATCAACATATATCGATCCCCTTTTATTTGTATTAATTTGTCTTGATATGATTTTTTTCAACATACTATATTTCTTTTTCAAAAGAATTTTCTTATTATTAAAAATAATTATTCAATAAATTTAAGACCATACCATAACTTTTTCCAATGTTATGTTTATTGATGATGAAAAATTGTTTAAATTTTGAAAACTTGGATCTCAAATTAACTAAAATAAAAGTTATTTTTTGACGATTTGAAGCCACCATAAATTAACTATAGGAATGAAATCATAAGGAATTTACAATGTCAAGGACTTAAAATTTTTTTTCAACTTAGGGTCCAATTTAAAAATTTTCTTAATAATTTAAGGACCTTTTAATTAAATTAACTCTATTGCAATAAGAATTTCAGTACTTCTAGTATTCCTTTTACAAAAAAAAATATATAATTAGTATTTTAATAATCTTACCTTAACATACCTAATGTGGGAACTTTTTCTCTTTGTTGTATTGTAGACTAGTATAGGTCAGATTTTTCTTTTCTACTGAACATTGTATTGATATTCTCTGGTTTTCTTTCACGTATTAAATACATCTCACAATAAATCCTTGTGAGGTGAGTTTCCTTCATTTGGACCCTATACTACACGATTCCTTCGTTTATTTTATACAATTATGTTCTTAGTTGCCCTCATAAACCATATGTTCTAGGTTCCCTATCTCCATTTTTTTCAACCAATTTGGGCCTAATGAGTTCATATTAAGAGGCGATAGATGGCAACCTGAATAAAACAAATCCAAAGGCCAGGAACAACACCCTGTTGGGCTTCGGCTACCTAAACGCTGAAGCCCATACCTGAGTAATTGTGGTGCATCCCTCCTTGATAAATTAGAAAAAATAATATTAAACTACCAATATTGGTGAATCGTTTTCCACCATTTGATTAGTAACCAAATACTTGCCTTATTATTGGACACGTATTTAAAGCCATCCAACGGCTGGAAAACATTTGACGGGGCACATTCTAATGTTCTGGTGCTATAACTACTGGGTCGTGTAAGAATTATATAAAAATGTATGAATATAAAATATTTGAATATATATATATATATATATATATATATATATATATATATATATATGCTTTTGAATATTTATATGCATATTTATTAACCTTTTTTTATAAATTGAAAAATGGTTGAAAAATAGATTAAATATCACGATAAGATGAAAAATTATAAATAATAAACTTAAAAACTAAGTTATTATTACCTAGGATATATTGTAAACTATATTACTTATTGTAGCAGTATGATTCCTTTTTTTTTAATAATTTGCTCTATGATTCTTTAATTTCGTGATATAACTACAAGTAACATTAACTATTAAGGTTGATATATTATCGAATTGATCCAATTTTATTCAATATATTATCAGATTTTAATAAGATCAACTTCAAATTCAAATAAACAACCCTATTAAATTTTGAAATCACATAAAGAAAAACTAATAAACGACATGTTTCAATCCGTCCTAAAAACATCGTAGCTAGCATTTGGACCTATACTTTTAATCTAGTACTCTATCATTTTCAACGTGTGCCGAAACTATGACGAGGGATCGTGGAATCGGAATCCTCCTAGGATTCCTGGGTAGCATAAGCATAACACATGGTATAGTAGTACCCTTTCTACTTTTTTCTTGGTCCAACAATGTGTCGTCGTTTCTTGCACATGCGTATCAGACCTTGATTCTCTTTCCAAACCATGCTAGTTTTTCAATATTTTAAAATTTATTGTTGCCGCAGTACGTATATTCGTAACAAGATTCAGCTATTTTGGAACAAGTCACGGGTGGGCGTAATTGATGAGTACGGCTTAATAAGGCCAGTCACGAATTAATCAAGTTGGCCAAATCGAATGCTAGATCTTTGATCTCCTGATAAGTTATTAAAGGCTCGATCGATATCATAAGCAGCAGTTAATTTTGTCCTTCCAACTTTTCTATTTTATGTTCATTCAATTTTATTTTATTTTTTTTGCATTTTAATGGGTGTTTTTTCCTATAGCAGGATATGCTTGTATTTTAGATTCTTCTCATTAAAAAAAAATAAAATTCAATTTAAGAATAAAAGAAATTAAATACAAGCCATTTTAATAATAAAGGGACATTTTTTTTTGAAAGGCAGTGAAGGGGACATTTGATTAGCAATTAAAAATTAATAAACAAACCAAAAGTTGTTGGTGTAAGTAATTCAATACTTGTGTTCTTTAGTTAAGAATTGAAATTTGATCTTAGCTCAAAAAAGGACTCACCTTATGCATGAAAAATAGTTGGTGTCAAATAAAAGTCTTGGATACCTTTTGTTATACAAAAAAATAAATTAAAAACAAATAACATAATGTGATATAGATGACAAATATTCATGCCCTTAAACAAATAATAAGGAGTACGAATATCATGCATGGGTATTACAGAACATTTGTCCTAAAAGATTGATTTCTTAAACTAGTCTTTTCTTGATTAAAGATAATAGATTCCCAAAGAAAAAAGAGAACAATATAATTTAGTATGGATTTGGATAGTCTCCAAATCATGGTAGAGCATGATAAGGTGGATCAATTTTGATTTTGACCAAATTTTACATATTTAAATTATTTTTAAAATTGTAATAGAATTGATTATAATACAAAACAATTATGATAGAGTTGAAATATGTTGTTATCAAAATCAATTTTATTACAGTGAATTTAAACACACGCTTGAAACAGGTTCTACGTCTTAACATGATTTCCTATTTTCCTAGGTAAATTCAAGAACAGCAGAAAATTAAATAAACAAAAGAATTGGTACAGAAAAGGGGGGACGCAAGAAGGTACGTGTGGACAAGAAACAGGGACACAGCGAAAGACACAGAACACGTGACGAGAATCCTTTGGTAACGCATGAAAACAAATGCTCAGATTCACTATAGGTAGGGAGAACATAAAATTCAATTCCAACACATAAAATTTCAAGTCCGAAGTTGTCTATAAAAACTACATTCGACCCTCTTCGCTCATTGCAGCCTCAAGAATCCACAAAAACTCACGGTAGGGCAGAGGGAGAGAGAGAGAGAGAGAGAGAATGGGAGCTTGGGCTATCGCGGTGCATGGTGGCGCTGGTGTCGACCCTAATCTCCCACTTGAGCGCCAAGAAGAAGCGAAACAACTTCTCACGCGCTGTCTCAATCTTGGAATCTCTGCTCTAAATTCTAATCTTCCTGCCATAGATGTCATCGAACTTGTGGTACATTTACCTCGTACCCACACACACACTTTTAATAATTGTGTCTGCAAATCTCCGCACACCCTATTCACATTTTTTTTATCAGTAGTAATGAAAGACCGTGTCAGAGAAATTTATAAAACACACGCCTTTTTTTATTTATTAAATGAGCTAAACTCACTTTTGACACACTCTTTACACATTTTAATTTTATTTTCAAAGTTACAACAACAAAAAAAAGATAATACTACCCGTTACCATTCATGGTTCGTTTCGTATGAATGTGTTTTTGTGAATCATCCGTGTTTCTTTCGTTAATAATAATAATAATAATTTAATTGTTCCCAGGAGATGAGGGATTGAGGGTTGTTTAAAAATTAGTTTTTTTTTGTTTTCTTATATTTGAGAAGTGTCTGTGACAGGTGAGGGAATTGGAAACGGATCCGCTGTTCAATTCGGGCCGTGGATCTGCCCTGACAGAAAAAGGAACGGTGGAGATGGAGGCTAGCATCATGGATGGTCCAAAACGACGATGCGGCGCCGTTTCGGGTCTTACCACCGTTAAGAACCCGATCTCGCTGGCTCGTTTGGTTATGGACAAATCCCCACATTCCTACCTCGCCTTCTCCGGCGCCGAAGAATTTGCTAGGCAACAGGTTTGTAAATTGTAATTGTAATTCCAACCTTTTTTTTTATTACTTTCTTCTAAGTAAATGGCGTAAACCAAAACAAACTTTGATTTTGCATTTCTTCTTATTCGCCAACGAGGGTAATGCTACGACGATGGTTGGAATAAGAAAGTTCCTATTGAAAGATATCTAAATGACAAATGGTATTAAACAATTAAAAGTAATAGCATTATTCTTAAAATCATTTTTTCAAATTACTCCACAATTAAAAGTAGTTGTTTATTTCATCTCACAAGTCACAACGTTCTATTTTCTTTTTATCTCTCTCTTTTAGTTTGTAAAAATAATTGTTAGAATAATTTTTTCAATAATAAAATCTTTTGTTAGAAAATAGAGTTTAATTTTGATAATTTATTAATTATATTAAATATAATTGTTAATTTTTTTTAAAGGAATTGTTAAATTAATTATTAAAAAACTGACAAATCTATTGACATTTTATGATTAAATGGTATCCTAAATTACTAAAATCTATTTCTATTGCATATTCGAGTTAAAATTTAAAAATTATAACATTTGGAATTCAAAGAGTGGTTTTTCAGAGGAAAAAGATCTGACATTTTTTTCTCTATTATTTTGTTTGCGTTTTGCCATTTGTAACTCCATAATAAATTAAAGAAGCCTGATATAAGCGAATTCACATGAGTCATGACACTACCTATCTTTTTTACTTATAGTTGTGCAGACCACATTGGCCAACGTGTGCAAATCTATGAATTTAATAGTAGTAGCATTTTACTATCTGGCAATTGAATTATAGCGGTTCGATTTTTTTTTACAGGGTGTGGAGGTTGTGGACAACGAGTACTTTATCACACCTGACAACGTTGGCATGCTCAAGCTGGCAAAGCAAGCAAACACAATCCTGGTACGTAATTACAGATCCTTTGTTCGAAACTAGAGTAATTAATTAATTAATGGATTTTGCCGAACACTGTCAGTTAAAAAATAAAAAAATATAAGTAAATCATAAGAGAATTCAAAAAAATTATGAGAAACATACTTTTCTATCTTTGAAAAAAAAATTACGTTTACTTTCTAACTAATTTAGAAATTAAGAGTAGATAATTTTTTTGGTACTTTAGTGCACTTGTTAGTATTTTCTCTGAACTAATATATAAAATAATAATAATTTTATATGTTAGATTTGAATATAAATAAATTTAATATTTTTATTTAATGATATTATTTTAAATTTAATTCTAATTTTATTTTTAACGATTCCTTTTTCGTTTGTCTTAATCAATTAACTCGACAATTACATTAATTAACGTACCACGTGTGTGATGATGATGATTCAGTTTGATTACCGAATCCCAACATCGGGGTACGAGACGTGCGGATCCGGTGTGGAGAGTCCACTGCAAATGAATGGACTCCCAATAAGCGTGTACGCGCCCGAGACCGTTGGGTGCGTGGTGGTTGACCGGGAGGGCCGGTGCGCGGCAGCAACATCCACGGGAGGGCTGATGAACAAAATGACCGGTCGCATCGGTGACTCGCCGCTGATAGGCGCTGGGACCTACGCGTGCGACGTGTGCGGCGTATCGTGCACCGGTGAGGGCGAGGCCATCATACGTGGCACGCTGGCTCGTGAGGTGGCAGCGGTGATGGAATACAAAGGATTGAAGCTTCAAGAAGCCGTTGATTTTGTGATCAAGCACCGTCTCGATGAAGGGATGGCTGGTCTCATTGCTGTGTCCAACGCTGGGGAAGTGGCTTATGGGTTCAATTGCAATGGCATGTTTAGGGGCTGTGCCACTGAAAATGGGTTCATGGAGGTCGGAATCTGGGAATAGCTTCATTAATTTGCTTTATGGCTGTTTCGATGTAACTATTGAATTTGTGTACCATGTTGGAGTGTAGTGTAGGGTCTTCCTGCTGGTGCTGGATTTAGTTCATTATTATTAGTCTTGTTTCTAAGAATTAGAAAAAAATGTGAAATAATAGTGGTAACTTTGTTGTCTTTTTTTGAAATAAAGACTCAGTGGTAGACCCTCAACAAACCCGTGTAGCTTTTTACTATCACTTAATCGATAAATATTGATTAATATTTATCTTATTATTATTATTGAGACTTGTGAGTTGATTGTTGAGACTTACTGCTTCCGTTTTCAATGACACATGACTGCGTTTGACGGAAGCAACAAAATGAATTGTTGTATCATCTCGCCTAGGAATTCTTACTTAGAATCTATTTTATGTTGGAAAAGTTTAAAACCTTTACTTCTTTCCAAATTAATTTTATTTACCACAATTAATTTTAAGAATCCAAACTCTAATCAAACGTGATTATTTTGGAATCAAATTATTTTATCAAAACTCTAATTCAACACTTGTATTCTTCGACTAAGGATAAGGATTGAAAATTGATCTTAGCTCGAAAATGGACTCACCTTATGGATGAAAAAATAATTGGAGTCAAATAAAAGTCTTGGATAACTTTTGTTATACCAAAAAATAAATAAATAAATAACATAATGTAATATAGATGACAAATATTTGTGCCCTTAAACATATGATAAGGAGTCCGAATATCATGTATGTGTATAGCCAGAACATTTGTCCTAAAAGATCGATCTCTTAAATTAGCTTTTGGTTCTTGATTAAAGATAGTACACTTCCAAAGAAAAAGAGAACAATATAATTTAGTACGTGTTTGGATAGTCATCAAATCATGATAAATCATGATAAGATGGGTCACTTTTAATTTTGATCAAATTTTACATATTTGAATTATTTTTAAAATTAAAATAAAATTGATTATGATGCAAAGCAATCATGATAGAATTGAAACATGTCGTTACCAAAATCAATTCTGCAATAATTAATTTCATTCAAAACTTAATTTGTTACCGTCCATCTATACACAATCTTAAAACATGTCTTAACATGATTTCCTAGGTAAATTCAAGAACAGCAGATAATTAAATAAACAAAAAAAATTGGTATAGAAAAGGGGGGCGCAAGAGGGTAGGTGTAGACAAGAAACAGGGACACAGCGAAAGACATAGAACACGTGACGAGAATCCTTTGGTAACGCATGAAAACAAATGTTCTTTTGGAGTGGTGGGCGAGAAAGCTGGGTCAAGTATCTTGCAAGATTCTTAGCTCTCCGACTTTTGTAGGTGTTTGTGTGACCCAAGTGCGTGTAGTCGATGCGACATCTGCCAAATCCACATGCATGCCGTTGCTTTCAAGACCCACACTAGTCCCTCTTATTATAGCACTCTACATTGGCCTCAAAATGAAGCTCAATTTTCCCACAAACACAGTTCCTACTGGTGTTGTGGCCCTTGCATTGCCCCAACTAGCAACTTCTAATATGGAAGTGTGTACTACATCAATCTTTTGTTCTTCAACCTGCACATCCTTTTCATCACTTCTTTTCCTCTCCCTCAAAATGTACAACCTCCCACACCTTCAATTTTAGATAATTAGATTTATTGTGGTGATTTTTCTGGTGCCCATTAGTTCAAAGGGTTTTGAATTTTGATGTCCCTTTTATTAATTAGGTTCTTTTTGGATAAATTTAAATTTTAAAAAAAGATAATAAGATGACTGATGTATTGAATTTCTCTTATGATTTAAAATCAATTTATGTTATTAACTTATAAGTTTTCTCGTTTAATTTTTCAAAAAAATTAAAATTCATAAGTTGATTTTAGTTTATTATAAAAAAACTCAATTCATTTTACTTTCATTTTTTTATCCTATAAATATTTATGGAAAAATTTATTAAAAGATGGTTAAGAAATTTATAATAAGTGTTTTTTTATTGTCACATCAAATCTAGTTAATTAAGTGATTTTAATAATTTTAAATTTGTAGTTAAATCTTAAGATCTTATTTGCATAATTTATTGTATGAATTATGCATACAATTTTTTCTACAACATTATTTTTTATCTCTTAATTACATCAATTATTTTATCACGGTCTCTGTTGGAGTTTTTGTTTAAACTCCATGAGTTATGAATAAGAGGTGGTTGGAAAAAGGTTAGAAAAAATAATAACTACTCTTAACCGCTCCTGGGAGAGGTTAGAAAAAATAATAACTACTCCCAATAACTACTCCCAACCGCTCCGATAACAAACAGTTGCGATAGTTCACCGCCAACAGTCGCGATGGTTCGCTGGCAACTCTTTAACATGGTTGTTTGTTGTCTATATATAGACACAGAGACTATCAGAAAATATATAGAGAAAAGAGGAAAACTGATAGAGTTTTGATAGTTAATCTTTTTCTGATATTCTCACTTAGATACTAGTGCATTTTCATATAACATAAACTCTTCATTCTTTCTGAGTGGTTCCTCAAGCATTAGCTTTGTTCGTTTGGGCTGTTGATTTGAAGTGTCATCAATCTTCAGACGTTGGTCCGTTCTATCCTGGGAGACAATTGTTCATTAACCTTTGGCATCAACTGGAGGGAACAAATTGTCTTAAGGAGACAACATTGTTGGGCTTGGATCCTTTCATCTCTTTGCATCTGTTTCTGATTCATACTTATCATACAGGTTCTGTTTAAATTGATTTTTTGTGCAGTTATAGTAGATTATATTGTCCCTCTTGACTACTCAGATTCTGACCCTTGTGCAAATGAATATATTCCAATTCTAAATTAACTAATAGAAACAACAATCTTAAGACAATTTGCCTCGAATCTAGGTTCAGTATATTCTATCTTTTTGTATTATATACTGTTGTCTACTCTCTGTACTTTTGAATGATTAATCCGTGTGATTAATCAGTGTTTCTGTTTGTGTAACAGAAATGACTTCGACAAGTGCAAACTTGGTCAACAACAACAAGGCTCCCTCTGTTTCAACTCTTGCTGAAAAGCCTGAAAAATTCAATGGGGTTGATTTCAAACGTTGGCAACAGAAAATGTTGTTCTATTTGACAACCCTATGTTTGGAACGTTTTCTCAAGGAAGATGCCCCGAAGTTGAAAGAAGGAGACGAACATGATAAAGAGAAGGTTGTTGCGGTTGATGCATGGAAGCACTCTGATTTCCTATGCAGAAACTACATCCTCAATGGTCTAGACAATTCCTTATATAATGTGTATAACACTTTAAAAACCAGTAAGGAATTGTGGGATAGTCTAGACAAGAAGTACAAAACAGAAGATGCTGGCTTGAAGAAATTCATTGTTGGGAAATTTCTGGACTTCAAGATGGAAGACTCTAAGAATGTGATGAGTCAAGTGGAGGAACTTCAAGTGTTAGTGCATGAAATTCATGCTGAGGAGATGACCCTGAGTGAATCATTTCAGGTTGTCGTGGTTATTGAAAAATTACCACCATCCTGGAAGGATTTCAAGAACTATCTCAAGCATAAGCGCAAGGAGATGACACTTGAAGATCTGATAATAAAGTTGAGGATAGAAGCAGACAACAAAGTTGCTGAAAAGAAATTTGGCAACAATCCTTTGGTCTCTAGGGCTAATGTTGTTGAAGAGGGATCAAAGTCCAAGAAACGAAAATATTCCGATGTTGGAAATGCTAAACAAGGCAAAGGTAAAGAAAAAAAGTTCAAAGGCAATTGCTACAATTGCAGTAATCCTGGCCACCGTGCAAAGGATTGCAAAAGGTCACAAAAATCCAAAAAGAAGACTACTCAATCCAACTTGGTTGATACCGCTTGTGGAGACATTGAAAATCTCAACTTAACAGCGGTGGTGTTGGAGTGTAACCTTGTAGGGGACACTAAGGAGTGGTGGGTGGATACTGGTGCCACTAGGCTGTTCATCCAAGTGGATGTTTTCCTCCTACACCCCTGTGAAGAATGATGAGAAACTCTATATGGGTAACTCTTCTACTTCAAAAGTTGAAGGTATTGGAAATGTGGCTTTAAAGATGACTTCTGACAAGGTTGTGACACTTAATGATGTGCTTCATGTGCCTGATATTCGCAAGAACTTAGTGTTTGGATCCCTTCTGATCAAGAATGGATTTAAACTTGTATTTGTTTCTGATAAGTTTGTACTTACTAAGAATGATGTGTATGTAGGAAAAGGATACCTTAGTGAGGGCCTTTTTAAGATGAATGTAATGACTGTAACCAGTGGTGGTGTTAGTATTAATAATAATGTTACTTCTGTTTACTTGCTTGAGTCTTCTAATTTATGGCATCAAAGATTAGGACATGTTAATTTTAAATCAATTAAAAGTTTGGTTAATTTAGATTTATTGCCTAAAGTTGAATGTTCTAATACTAAATGTCAAGTATGTGTTGAATCAAAGATGTCAAAATTACATTTTTCTTCTGTTGATCGATCAACTGAATTGTTAGATTTAATACATACTGATATATGTGATATGAAATCTGTACCATCTAGGGGTAATAAGAAATATTTTATTACTTTTATTGATGATTGCAGTAGATATTGTTATGTCTATTTACTTAATAGTAAGGATGAAGCACTTGTTGCTTTTAGACAATATAAAAATGAAGTTGAGAATCAACTTAACAAGAAAATTAAGGCTATAAGGAGCGATCGTGGGGGAGAATATGATGGCCCCTTCGAGGAATTCTGTATAGAATCTGGGATTATACATCAGACGACTGCTCCTTATGCACCGCAATCAAATGGGATTGCAGAAAGGAAAAATTGGACATTAAAAGAAATGATGAACGCTATGTTAATCACGTCCGGTTTACCACAGAACTTGTGGAGGGAAGCCATTTTGACGGCAAACTATATTATTAATAGAGTTCCTCACAAGAAGACAAAGAGCATACCATACGAAGTATGGAAAGGAAAGCAACCATCCTTGAAATACTTGAAAGTGTGGGGGTGCTTGGCTAAGGTCGCGGTTCCTAAACCCAAAAGGTTAACGATCAGACCTAAAACCGTGGATTGTATATTCATTGGTTATGCACTTAATAGTAGTGCTAGTCGATTTTTGGTTTATAAATCCGATGTCTCAGATATACATGTCAATACGATTATTGAATCAAGGGATGCTAGGTTCTTTGAGGATATATTTCCGTATAAAAAAGCATATGAACCAAGTGACAATGACAATGATAATGTTGTGAGACCTCAAGAGATTACAACTAGTGTTAATCCTGTAGAGGAAGAACCTAGACGTAGTAAGAGGCAAAGGACCACTACATCCTTTGGACCTGATTTTCTAACATATCTGTTAGAAAATGAGCCTCAGACGTATAAAGAAGCTGTAACGTCCCCAGAGGCACCATTCTGGGAAAAGGCTATCAATAGTGAAATTGAATCCATCCTGTCAAATCACACTTGGGAATTGGCAGACCTTCCTCCTGGCACTAAGCCTCTAGGAAGTAAGTGGGTCTTCAAAAGGAAGATGAAGGAAGATGGCACTATTGATAAATATAAAGCTAGGCTTGTAGTCAAAGGCTATAAGCAACGCAAAGGTCTCGACTACTTCGATACCTATTCACCTGTTACAAGGATTACATCCATTAGGATGTTAGTCGCGCTAGCAGCATTGTATGGGTTAGAACTACATCAAATGGATGTTAAGACAACTTTCTTAAATGGAGACTTAGAAGAAGAGATCTATTTGGAACAACCTGAAGGGTTTTCTGTTCCAGGACTGTAACACCCCGTGTGCACCCGGTGTATTATCATTCATAATATCATATTAGCGCTTAAAACTTTATTTAAATACATAGCGGAAACATTTCAAAACCATATTTCTTGATTCATTATGTATGGTACGTATAGATAATAAAGTAAACGAATGCCGGAAGCCACAAAACCTTAATGATCCAGATACCTATACAACGTGAGAGACGACAGATAGAACTATAATAATACTACCCTCATGCGTCTAAAATAATATACATAAACTATGTACATTCCCTATCAAAAATACTCTAACTGCATTCGTACAAAAATAATAGGCATTCAGTACCCTGTTATCACATATCCTATCCTCAAATGAGGGTACACCATATACAGGAACTCAAAACATGCCAACATATACAAATCTTCCCTCATAGGGTACAAAATAACAACATATACATATATATGTACATCACAGTGAGCAATCAAGCTCTCAACACACTGCTTCAATCAGCTACACCATGCATATCCCTACTGGGGCCTCCCGCCCTGGGACTCAGCATCTCTGCTAGAGGTACAACCTGCAAAATATAATCCCCACACACGGGGTGAGATAATAATCTCAGTAAACTCAGGGCCCTTGAAGGTATTTCCTTCCCCTGGTTCACTGACAACAGATACACAGACAGAAACATCATAATTATCATGGTTATCATCCACAATTCATTTAATCAACACAGAAGCAATCAATGTACAACCATCTGTCAATATCCATGTGATTCCGAAAGTCATCACCATCTATCACCTATCATCATCATCTATCACCTATCATCATCATCATCCTGCGTATGCTTTCATCTAGACGTATATGCCGATCCCCACTCACAGAGGATCCCATATATACTAGGACATCTCATGGCAGGAAATCACTATCTATCAGAAGCACCCCGAAAATATATAGGTACAACCACGTCTGGAGGACTCCTATATACCGGGCCGACTTCTATCATGGCACCCCGAAAATATATAGGTACAACCACGTCTGGAGGACTCCTATATACCGGGCCGGCTTCTATCTTACAGGAAACATCTCATGTCAGGCCTATATCCATCACATGTCATCTATCCTATTACCATAGGATTCCATAATCAATCATACTTATTCCCAACCAAACAAATCTTAGCTATGCATCATAATCACCCATCTCTGGGTCTAGATCAAATGACAAGCATCACAGTTCAAATCACAATCATTACCCTCTCATAGGACACAATCATCACTTCTCAGCCAATCAAACCAATAACCAATCAACAACACAGGCATAACAGCACAACAGAACCATCAACCCCCTTAAGAGTATGGTGGAACACAGCAAAGGAATTACAAGCAAGAACCAAGAGCTTACCTGCTCTAGACAGATCACCGGCTCTCCCGGCCTCGTGGTCAACACCACCAGAGCTATCAAGCTCACGTCCTACACAAGAACCAACACATAACACATCAAATACAGTTCTAGGACGTTTAACCGAAAGGAACTATCATCCTCTCTATAAACATATACTAATCACTGTACAAGTGATCTCAAACCCTTCATAAGGTCCTACTTAGCCTACACAAGGCTTCAGAGCCTCTATTAAGACTCTAATCAGGCTAACATAAGGCATATCTCTGCTTACAATAGCCTAAACCCAACCTCTAATCATCACCAGTTTCAACCGGTCAATCTCATCTATCTAGTCTTCTGAGCAACTTTGTCAACTGCTCTAAGGTTCATACTAGTCATATTACTAGTCTTTTATCTCTGCTCATACATACTCAGAGCAAAAATCAAACTTCATCAGTAATGATGATTCAAGGCTCTAACTTCCTTAGAACAGTCCTCTAAGCATAAAACTCTACAGAGTCCGAGCCTAATTACGGCTCTAACACCTCCAAAAACACCCCTTAAGATAACCCCAAAATCACGAAATCCAATCCACAGAACCAACAGTTAGAGCTCGAATTTCTTACCTCTGTGATGTTCAGAAACACCAGGGAATCGCTTTCCCTAAGGTAGCTTGCTCAATCAAAGCCTCTTTTGCCTCTAAATTCCGAGCTCTCAAAGGTTCTCTCAGAGAAATCAAATCTCACTGTTTCTCAGCTATTCTCAAGAATCAATCGGGGGTTTTCTCTCCTCTCGGGGTTCTAATCACTTTCTCAGTTGGGTCGGAGGTGTTTAGATGAAAGATGGAGGAGATACGAAGCTCTCAAACTCATCAATGGAGGTTTGGGACGAAGGAGGAAGAAAATATCCAATTTTTCGAGCTTCTGGGCCTTTTATAGGCCCCCAGCCCGCGTTCCCACGCTAATAGCGTCATCCCCACGCTATCCGCGCCAAGAATGCGCAAGAAATGGCTTCCAGGGCCATTCTGGCGCTAACCGCGCCATAATCCACGCTAATCGCGCCAATCAGGCGCGTCTCCCACGCTACTGGCGTGGCACTATTCACAGGCAAAATCCGTCACTAATTCCGTCGCAAAATCTGTCGCTAACGCTTTTTCTGACGGAATTCAGCAAATTTTAAACTTTCTTTCTTTTTCTCTTAATTATAAACCTAGGTTATTATAAGGACAAGAACGGAAAGTTTGTCGCTTAATTAAATCCCTTTACGGGTTAAAGCAAGCTCCAAAACAATGGCATGCAAAGTTTGATAAAGTTATGTTATCGAACGATTTTAGTATTAATGAATGTGACAAGTGTGTCTACATTCAAAATACTGATAAAGGGTTTGCCATAGTCTGTCTTTATGTAGACGACATGTTGATAATGGGTAGTAATAATCAAATGATTAAAGCTACTAAGCAATTGCTTGCCAGCAAATTTGACATGAAAGATTTGGGAAGAGCAGATGTTATTTTGGGTATCAAAATCCATAGAACATCAAGAGGTTTGGCTCTATCACAGGCTCACTATATTGCAAAAATTCTTGAAAAATTCAAGAGTTTAAATATAACTCCTGTGAATAATCCCATAGACTCTAGTCTTCGACTATTGAAGAATACTGGCAAAGCTAAAGCACAAAAGGAATATGCTCAAGTATTAGGCAGTCTTATGTATGTTATGAATTGCACTAGACCTGATATTGCTTATGCAGGAGCATGTTGAATCGCTTTACGAGTAATCCAAACGTGTATCATTGGAAAGCTATGATAAGAGTTTTAGGATACCTAAAGCACACTCAAAACTTTGGTTTGCATTACGAACAGTACCCTGCAGTTATTGAAGGATATTGTGATGCAAATTGGATCACCGGTTCTAATGATACTAAATCCACAAGCGGATATGTGTTCACTCTTGGTGGGGGTGTTGTATCTTGGAAATCATCCAAGCAGACTTGCATTGCAAGATCAATTATGGAAGCAGAATTTATCGCTTTAGATAAAGCCGGTGAGGAAGCAGAATGGCTTCATAATTTTGTTGAGGATGTTCCCAGTTGGCCAAAACTAATACCAGCTGTAGGCATACATTGTGATAGCCAAGCTGCCATTGGAAGGGCCAGGAACGTCATGTATAACGACAAGTCTAGACATATACGTCGTAGGCATGATAGCGTAAGACAACTACTCTCGAATGGAATAATCTCAATAGACTATGTAAGGTCTAAAGAGAACATAGCAGATCCATTAACTAAAGGGATTCCTAGAGAGTTAGTTGAAAATTTGTCGAAAGGAATGAGTTTAAGGCCTATCAATTGTTGATCATCACGGTAACTCTACCTTGATGAGTGGAGATCCCACGAACTAGGTTCAAAGAGACAACTAAGTCATGATCGACTGTTAAACACTGTGGAGTTTTAAACTCATACTCATTCCTATGACAAGACAGTGTATATGAGGGTAAGCATAATGGCTTTTAATGGTTTCTTAATCTGATGTGTTCAGATGATGTATGTGGAGGTATATCACAAGAAATCACCTATGTGAGTGTGAAGTGAGGGCCGCTTCAATGAGAACTTAAAAAGGCCGATTCTCTACAACACTTGCAGAACCAGGAAGGTGTCCACGGCCAAAATGGACACAACAATGAGGACGAGCAATGCTAGGGAAGCAATTGTGTGTCTCCTATTGTCTCGGTATACACCATAAAGGTCGACGATTCAAGGCATCACGACCACCGATTGACCTAGTATACCCGATAGGTTTACACTAGAGAAGGTTCAAAGGTAACCCCTACCTATCTCGATGCAATTGTTTCTCGCCGAGGAATCACACTTGCATACATATTCATATGCATTTAGTCATGTTGAATTGATCTCTTATTCATGTGGGGGATTGTTGGAGTTTTTGTTTAAACTCCATGAGTTATGAATAAGAGGTGGTTGGAAAAAGGTTAGAAAAAATAATAACTACTCCTAACCGCTCTTGGGAGAGATTAGAAAAAATAATAACTACTCCCAATAACTACTCTCAACCGCTCCGATAACAAACGGTTGTGATAGTTCACCGCCAACAGTCGCGATGGTTCGCTGAAAACTCTTCAACATGGTTGTTTGTTGTCTATATATAGACACAGAGACTATCAGAAAATATATAGAGAAAAGAGGAAAACTGATAGAGTTTTGATAGTTAATTTTTTTCTGATATTCTCGCTTAGATACTAGTGCATTTTCATATAACATAAACTCTTCATTCTTTCTGAGTGGTTCCTCAAGCATTAGCTTTGTTCGTTTAGGCTGTTGATTTGAAGTGTCATCAATCTTCAGACGTTGATCTGTTCTATCCTGGGAGACAATTGTTCATTAACCTTTGGTATCAACTGGAGGGAACAAATTGTCTTAAGGAAACAACATTGTTGGGCTTGGATCCTTTCATCTCTTTGCATCTGTTTCTGATTCATACTTATCATACAAGTTCTGTTTAAATTGATTTTTTGTGCAGTTATAGTAGATTATATTGTCCCTCTTGACTACTCAGATTCTGACCCTTGTACAAATGGATATATTCCAATTCTAAATTAACTAATAGAAACAACAGTCTCTCTTCTTGTCCTATCGTATTCTTTTTTTAATGAATTATTGTATATAATTTATGCAGAAGTAACAATTTCTCTCGATTTGATTAGACTTTTTGGTCTCATGATGGTACCATTACCATATATGATACTTTTCTCACTTCACCGTTGGCAACTTTAAAAGTTACTATTTCCTAACCAGCTTTAGGAAAGTGCATTCTTACTTTCTTAGGTTATTTTTTCATGCTTGGAAGCGAGGGGGAAGCTACTTTTGACTGCACATTTTTTTGTTTCCATTTCGATGCACTAAAGAGTTTTGAATTTTACTTCGCATTTCATCCTATATAATTAGATGTCTTTTTTTAGGGAGTAAATTACTATTTAATAATTAAACAATTACTTTACATCTGATATATATCTAATAATAGCTACGTACCTGGCTGGCTTGTGAGTTGTAAGCATGCACCTTTGGCATCTTTGTTTGAAATCTAATGGGTTTTGATGTACGTAGCACTCCACTACGTACGTGTTTTCGTGAAATCAATTGGTAATTTTCATTTATTTTAAATATTTGCTATTTTTATTATATTCTCTTTTGCTTATCGTTCTTATATTATTTTCCCCTTATATTATAGATATTTGTTGGG
>CM023954.1:8542994-8578539 GCA_013407115.1 Glycine latifolia
ATATATATATATATATATATATATATATATATATATATATATATATATATATATATATATAATGTACCTTCCTTTCCAAATGAGAAATAATGCACCATATTTTCAACCTCAAGCTTGGTTTATAATTCTAAGCCTGATACTTTTATGCAAGGACGATGCTACCAAAAGTTCTCCCTGAAACCTGCCCAAATTCAGCATAGGTAGGGAGGACAATGAAACAATACTTAAATTTGCTGATATCAACCAAACCGGGTGAATGATCTGCAAGTCGCAATAGATTGAACGAGAATGTAGGTATCATAGCAATTAATTCTTAAGTAAATTATACAGGCATTTTGTGATTTGCATACAACCTTCCGCTTTTTCAATGTTTATTGTAATCTTCCTTACAAGGATATATGGTGTAATGCTTCTCAAGGAATTAAAAAAGTTAGATGTCAGTGTAATATTTTTTAAATGATTAAGAGTTAGAATGAGAATAGAAAAATGAGAAACATTGAATTTTTTTTGACAAAATCACGGAAATTGTCAGTGTAATTTACTTTTAATTCTTTACATATGTGTCTTTAGAATCTAAAATTAACCATATTAGTAAACGTATTATGTTGCAAAATTCGTTTGGAATTACATTGTTTTGTATATCATGTACTTTGGCTTTTTAATTTTTTTTATCACATTTAGAAAACATTTCATATCAATGAATTTTTTCATCTCTGAAATTAAATCGCTTTAAACAAGCTTGATGGAATTGGAGACAAAAATAAATTAAAATTTTACTTTGTTATTTATCTTTTAGACTTAACTTAATTGTATTTTTAGTTCCATTAGTTGGTGTGTGGGCAATTTTATTCCCGTTATTTTGTTTGATCGATTTTATTCACACAATTGAAAAATAGGCAATTTTTGTCTCCATCATTTTAATAGCTCAATTTTGGTCCATGAATTTGAAAAATGGACAATTTTTGTCTTCTCATTAACTTACCATCCAATTTTTAACAATGTCATGAGATGATAAATCCAGTAAGCTAATTTGTGTCACATAAGCATCTATGTCACATTAATTTTTAATATTTACAAGTTAAATCAATTAATATAAATATTAAATAATTTATTGTTAAATGAATTATGAAATATATGTTAAAAAAATAAAGTAAAATCACGAAAAGCCACTGTCCAACTTGAAACGATTTAACTAATTTTGGCTTTCGGAATCACCAAAATGGTTAAAAATTGAATGGAAAATTAAGAGTGGAACTAAAATTGTTCATTTCTCAAATGTGTGAACCAAAATAAGCAATTAAAACTATGGTGACCAAAATTATCCATTTTTTTAAATCTATAGAACAAAATTGAGCAATTAAAATTATGAGAATCAAAATCATTTACAGTCTAGTTTAATGAGATCAAACTATTAGTAAGTCAATATATAACTATAATTTAACTCCCTATATTTTTCATAATAAGACTCAAATTCATTTAATTAATTAATTAACCAAGTAATTTGAAATAAATGATTAATGTGTTAAAGTTAAAGTTGAATTGTTTGAGTAATATTTAAGTTTAATTTTTAACAAAAATAATTATTAATTATATTTTATTTATCTTGTAATCAAACTCTAAATTAATAAAAGATCTAGGATTTTATTTTTCTTATGACAAATCAAAGGTTTTTTTTTAAATTGTTTAATTAAGTCTCGGTAACAATCATAAAATTAGCCATTATACCAACATGAATAACTATAATCTATTTAATTGATGGTGATATGTAGGATATGACATTTTCAAAATGCAGCAGGACCAGCAGAAACACCAGATATAAACCGTAAGAAGTTGTACAATGAGACATATATTACTTGAGAGCACAAAGCAAAATACCAACAATATTAGTTGTAACTGACGTGTCATGGTCCTAGCTTATTGGCTATTCGGCTTACCCAAAAGCTAGGAAGTGGGTGTCTTCATGTACGTATCCTAGCTGTTCCTTTCCCTATATTTCATTTTCTGTTATTTTTCTTTTTGGATGTTCCTGTGATTTCGTAATAACCATTAAACATAACTGACACACTAGTAAACTAGTAAGACTATGTTTAGATAAATTTTTAAATAAGGGCTTGTAAAGGAAAAAAATAAAATAAACAAGTTTTTTCCGTAAATCAAAACTAACTTACATATAAGCTAAATAATTATAAAAGTTTTCTTATTAAACTTCTCCAAATATTGATTTTAACTTATAAGTGAACTTTAATTTATTTTATCATCTTATTTTATGCTATTTATAAGTGTTTTTTAAAAACATTATTCAAACATAACCTAAATTGGTTTTATTTATTATTAGTCTTAGAATACTAATTAGAGAATTCAAGACGTTTTATTTGTTGATTCTTTAGAAAAACCGTTTGCAAATATAGCCAGTCTGGTTTCCCTTTTTCATTTGGTTTGGTCGTAACTAGTTAGGTAGCCGTTGGGTCCATGTATGCTTATACCTTATCTAACAGGCTTTGGAAGTTCATTGATCATCAATTGCAACCAATTACAATCCTATTTTTTCATCATTAGCATAATTAATCAACTCCTAAATAAAGATTTTGATTAGTCTAATCCCAGATGTTAGCATTAGCTGCGAGCTTTCTTGGTGATTAATCACCAACCCACCCGGCCTCAGTCCATACCACCTCTTTAATTATCTTATGGAATATGAAAAATGTTTGTGACACATTTATATGGGTTTCAAATTTTCCACATTCATTATACAAGTGGTCGAATTAAATTGTTAATGTGCCGAAATAAGAGGGGATTAATTATAAATAAATTGAAAATACCTCTATATAGTACACAAAACTAATTGATAGTATTATATTGGATTATTGATAGTGAAAGTAGTGTGTCCATTAATTGAAAATTTGCAAATTGCTCGCCGCCAGGCCCTTGGTCTACGGAGCAACCACAAAGTGGGGCCACCTTGACCATTTTAATTTGGTCATAATTCAGATTCTATTTCTCCTCTCTTTCTTACGTCGGGCCCACTTTTCTCACTGTTATTCCCTCGACCATGCAAACGGAATTAACAATACAGTTCCACAGATTCATGAATCTGGGGATTAATTCAAAGAGACTGTCGATTCCAAGAACTTATTTTACTAATATCAATATC
Organism: Glycine latifolia; assembly: GCA_013407115.1. NCBI lineage: Eukaryota > Viridiplantae > Streptophyta > Magnoliopsida > Fabales > Fabaceae > Glycine > Glycine latifolia. The sequence goes on from CM023954.1 coordinate 8,546,146, forward strand.
GTCGGCAAAGCAAAATTATTGTTTTTAGGGTTGTTTTTATACTATCTTTATTATTATATATAAAAATAAATATTTAATTTATCAAAATAATAAAATAATTAAGTTGATTAACTTTAATTAATAAAATCATAAATATAAATTTTATTCTAAAAAATATCCATAAATTAAATAATTTAAGTGACGCTTACATTCAATGTCACCACTCATTTTTTCAAGGGATAACTTTTTTCACCAATAAATTTGAATATGACTCATCTCATTAATATTCTTTATAATAAATAAGAGTTCAGAAGAAAATTAAAAATTAATGTATTCTAAAGTGATCATATATTTCTTATATTTTGAAAAAAATGTTCCCATTTGTTTCTTAAATATTTAGTGTAGCACGATCAAATTAAATTAAACATAACTAATCACTAAGCCGATCAGGTGATAGGCTTTAGGTAATTTGCATGAGGTTTTAATTCTAATTTTAATATATATTAACATCACTAAAAATATAAAACGTGTTAAAATATATTTTCATTTAATTGATAAAATACTATTATAAGAAAAATCAAATGAAACAAAAAGAAAAATATACTTTAATAAGAAATAATTTATTTATAAATATATATAAAATATTAACTTGAAAAAAATGTTTTAATTAGCTTATGCATTGTGAACGATAAATCAAAAGCTGAAAAAAGACCGGAGGAGGGAGGTAGTGTAAACCATTAATTCTTCCCTCAACTATCAATCATTTAATTGTATTCTGAATTACATGCTTTGGATATGTCAACTAACCAATAATAATTAGTGTAAATCGATGCTGAAAATTACAAGGAACTTGGGGGATCTACTAATTAAACAGCATGTTTTATTGTATACTTTGTAAAATAAAAAATAAAAGAGGGAAGTGTTGAAGACGCATGGATAACGCTCAAGTTGATACAACACATGCATGTAAGAAAACAAAAAAGGAAAAAAGTTGAAGGCTGTACGAAAGTAATTTTATATTTTAGCATAAACGAATTTATTTTTCAACTAGTGTATGGTGCTTCACGAAGGAAATCATAAAGCAACACGTGGACATAAATGTGTGAGCTACTAGTTTAATTTGAACAAATTTCAAAATGAAAAAGAGGGAGCTTTTCGGGGACAAGGGTTGTGACTTGTGAGCAACTTTTCACTTGAAATTAATAAAGTAAATATTAGAATTACAAATAAGTGAATTAATCAATTAAAGAGATAAAAGATAGAGAAAAAAAGAGCTTGTAAAATTTAAAAATAAGATAAATGAGAACTTTAATTATAACTTATATTCTGTACATTATTGTTTTCATTTTGCATAACAGTTAAGATAAATAATTAATGTAATAAATTATAAAAAAATTAAAGGTAAAATTAAACCATGGGCCATTCTTTTATAAATATAACTTTGATATATTATTAGGAGTTTAATAATCATGCATTATTAAAAGTGTAAAATATTTTTATACTATTAAACTATATTAAAAAATTAAAAGAATAATTCTATTTTAAAACAAGATTTTTCTCTTACGTAATAATTATAATGAAACCGAAAGAGTAGAGTACATCCGTTTAGCTTAGGGAAGGTAAACCTCAATTTCATTACCGAGAGTGCTTGCTTAAAATATGATAATTGCTAGATACTTCTTCAATTGAATTTTATATTAAAAAAAGGTAAACTAAAAAATGAGGAAAAGTTCCAATTGTACATTTTGGCTCTAGCTACTTTTTATTTATTTAGAAAATAGATTTAATTATTAAACCGCAGTACTACTATGGTAGGACCAATTAACAAAATTAATTGATCATCTCGAGGACTAAATAGATGTTTTAATTCAGACCATCGCAAAGCACGTGATCGCATCACGTAAATGTTAGAATGATGATCGCGCAATATGGAGTTTGACTCGTTGTGCCATTGATGTCTCTGTTTAGATACGGCGATTCTTTTACCGGCAAAAATAAATAAATAAATAATTCACGATTCCCTCAGAGGTGAATCTTTCAGATACAGACAAAAATCAAGTAATTCAAGCAATTAATAAATTACTTTTCCCTATTGTTGCGGAGAATCACATGAAACGAAAGACACATAAAAAGAGTGTAGGCGCGTGCATGGTGGTTGACCGGGAGGGCCGGTGAGCGGCAGCAACATCCACGGGAGGGCTGATGAACAAAATTCAATTCCAACACATAAAATTTCAAGTCCGAGGTTGCCTATAAAAACTACATTCGACCCCCTTCGTTCAGTGCAGCCTCAAGAATCCACAGAAACTCACGGTAGGGCAGAGAGAGAGAGAGAGAGAGAGAGAATGGGAGCTTGGGCTATCGCTGTGCATGGTGGCGCTGGTGTCGACCCTAATCTCCCATTCGAGCGCCAAGAAGAAGCGAAACAACTTCTCACGCGCTGTCTCAATCTTGGAATCTCTGCTCTAAATTCTAATCTTTCCGCCATAGATGTCGTCGAACTTGTGGTACATTTACCTCGTACCCACACACACTTTTAATAATTGTGTCCCCAAATCTCCGCACCCTACTCACATTTTTTTTTATCAGTAGTAATGAAAGACCGTGTCAGAAAAGTTTATAAAACACACGCCTTTTTTTTCGATTAAATGAGCTAAACTCTCTTTTGACACACTGTTTACACATTTTAATTTTATCTTCAAAATTACAACAACAAAAATATAATACTACCCGTTACCATTCATGACTCGTTTCGTATGAATGTGTTTTTGTGAAACATCCGTGTTTCTTTCGTTAATAATGATAATAATAATAATTTTATTGTTCCCAGGAGATGGGGGTTGTTTAAAAATTAGTTTTTATTTTTATTTTCTTAGATTTGAGAAGTATCTGTGACAGGTGAGGGAATTGGAAACGGATCCGCTGTTCAATTCGGGCCGTGGATCTGCCCTGACAGAAAAAGGAACGGTGGAGATGGAGGCTAGCATCATGGATGGTCCAAAACGACGATGCGGCGCCGTTTCGGGTCTTACCACCGTTAAGAACCCGATCTCGCTGGCTCGTTTGGTTATGGACAAATCCCCACATTCCTACCTCGCCTTCTCCGGCGCCGAAGAATTTGCTAGGCAACAGGTTTGTAAGTTGTAATTGTAATTCCAACCTTTTTTTTATTACTTTCTTCTAAGTAAATGGCGTAAACCAAAACAAACTTTGATTTTGCATTTCTTCTTATTCGCCAACGAGGGTAATGCTACGACGATGGTTGGAATAAGAAAGTTCCTATTGAAAGATATCTAAATGACAAATGGTATTAAACAATTAAAAGTAATAGCATTGTTCTTATAATCATTTTTTCAAATTACTCCACAAGTAAAAGTAGTTATTTATTTCATCTCACAAGTCACAACGTTCTATTTTCTTTTTATCTCTCTCTTTTAGTTTGTGAAAATAATTGTTAGAATATATTTTTAATAATAAAATCTTTTGTTAGAAAATAGAGTTTAATTTTGATATATTATTAATTATAGTAAATATAATTGTTAATTTTTTTACAGGAATTATTAAAAAAACTAACAAATCTATTGACATTTTATGATTAAATGGTATCCTAAATTAATAAAATATATTTATGTTGTATATTCAAGTTAAAATTTAAAAATTATAACATTTGGAATTGAAAGAGTGGTTTTCAGAGGAAAAAGATCTGACATTTTTTTTACTATTATTTTGTTTGCATTAAAGAAGCCTGATATAAGCGAATTCACATGAGTCATGACAATACCTATCTTTTTTTCTTCTTTTTTACTTATAGTTGTGCAGATTACATTGGCCAACGTGTGCAAATCTATGAAGTTAATAGTAGTAGCATTTTAATATCTGGCAATTGAATTATAGCGGTTCGATTTTTTTTACAGGGTGTGGAGGTTGTGGACAACGAGTACTTTATCACACCTGACAACGTTGGCATGCTCAAGCTGGCAAAGGAAGCAAACACAATCCTGGTACGTAATTACAGATCCTTTGTTCGAAACTGGAGTAATTAATTAATTAATGGATTTTGCCGAACACTGTCAATTAAAAAATAAAAAAATATAAGTAAATCATAAGAGAATTAAAAAAAATTATGAGAAACATACTTTTGTATCTTTCAAAAAAAAAATTATGTTTACTTTCTAACTAATTTAGAAATTAAGAGTAGATAATTTTTTTGGTACTTTAGTGCACTTGTTAGTATTTTCTCTGAACTAATATATAAAATAATAATAATTTTATATGTTAGATTTGAATATAAATAAATTTAATATTTTTATTTAATGATATTATTTTAAATTTAATTCTAATTTTATTTTTAACGATTCCTTTTTGTTTGTCTTAATCAATTAACTCGACAATTACATTAATTAACGTACCACGTGTGTGATGATGATGATTCAGTTTGATTACCGAATCCCAACATCGGGGTACGAGACGTGCGGATCCGGTGTGGAGAGTCCACTGCAAATGAATGGACTCCCAATAAGCGTGTACGCGCCCGAAACCGTTGGGTGCGTGGTGGTTGACCGGGAGGGCCGGTGCGCGGCAGCAACATCCACGGGAGGGCTGATGAACAAAATGACCGGTCGCATCGGTGACTCGCCGCTGATAGGCGCTGGGACCTACGCGTGCGACGTGTGCGGCGTATCGTGCACCGGTGAGGGCGAGGCCATCATACGTGGCACGCTGGCGCGTGAGGTGGCAGCGGTGATGGAATACAAAGGGTTGAAGCTTCAAGAAGCCGTTGATTTTGTGATCAAGCACCGTCTCGATGAAGGGATGGCTGGTCTCATTGCTGTGTCCAACGCTGGGGAAGTGGCTTATGGGTTCAACTGCAATGGCATGTTTAGGGGCTGTGCCACTGAAAATGGGTTCATGGAGGTCGGAATCTGGGAATAGCTTCATTAATTTGCTTTATGGTTGTTTCGATGCAACTATTGAATTTGTGTACCATGTTGGACTGTAGTGTAGGGTCTTCCTGCTGGTGCTGGATTTAGTTCATTATCATTAGTCTTGTTTCTAAGAATTAGAAAAAAATGTGAAATAATAGTGGTAACTTTGTTGTCTTTTTCTGAAATAAAGACTCAGTGGTAGACCCTCAACAAACCCGTGTAGCTTTTTACTATCACTTAATTATTTTCTTTATCTTTTTCTTCAATTCTTATATTATTTGCAAGAATCTTAATGTGTACATATTATTAATAATTATCAGCATCTTATTAATCAGTATCTTAAAATATTGGTTAAAGAACTAAAAGAAAAAATATTTATTACTTATTGAGATTATAAGATATCATAAAATGAATAATAGATAATATAATTTTATGCATCACTTAAAAATATTTTTAAAATTTTTTTTAATTAATAATCTAAAGATATTGATTAATATTTTGCTTATTATTATTATTATTATGGAGACTTGTGAGAGGTTCTTATGCGTTGTGTCCAACCTAACTACTGAAGGTTCTAGCTAGTAATGCATAGGCATGCCATTTATAATACGTGACCAGAAGCAGCCTCTATGAATGAATGCTTGAAATGGGTTGTTACTTGGCACTAGTCTACTTGCTTGGCAACATTATCATAAGAAATAAGGGTGGACCCACTGGTCTTGGAAATGCTTTTTATTCGACCTTAGTTATGTGAATTTGGTTTAGCAGAGTGCACTACAACAGCAGATTCGCTTTGCAAAAGTGCATATGGAAAATGATGCATTGAGTATTTGATGGCAATTCAAATTGATAGCAAAGAGAGAGAAAGGACAAAAGACAAATTGGTAAAAGAATATGATAAATGGTACAACGTGATAAAAGAGAAAAATATAAAAAAAATAAAAGATATCAAATAAGTATTTGTAAAAATATTTATAATTATATAATTCTTAATAAATTTTAATTAATAATAGAAATGTGTTTAAAACCGTATTACTAATAGCCTTCGATTATAAAGTAACACGGGTGTCTGTACGTACTTATATTATTCTTCCTTGTAAATTTCTTAAAGCTTATAAATATGGTGCCAATAAAATAAAATACTGACTTGGTAGTGTTGTACCAAGAAAAACCTAATAAATGTAAGAGCATCTCCAACGCAAGAGCTTGGAGACTTTCTCAACGGGAAGAATCCGTATCTTGAAAAAAAAAAAAAGAGTTGGAGCAATCCTATTTGGCGGAATCGAAGCTTAAAGAAAGATGAGCGGTTTCTTTTATAAGCATCGTTCCTTACACAATAAAATAATATTAAAAAACTCAATTACCACAGGAAAATAAAGAGGGAAAATAACTATCTACAACATACCTCCTTGCTCGAGACGACAACTGCAACGGCGACGACAACGATGGCGGCGTTGGATCATGCAAGGACAGCGGCAGCGAGAGGACAACAAGGACGATGAGAAGACGGCGAGAGACAACAAGGACGGCGAGAGAAGTGGCGACGGCGAGAACAGTGCAAGATGGAGAGGAGAGATGTGACTCGTGAGGGCTGAGCAGCAGTGGTGGAGAAGGAGAAAGAAAGAGCGAAGAAGGAGAAAGAAAGCGCTGAGGGGAGAAGGAGAAGAGGAAGCTTCTAGAGAGACAAAAAGCATGCGGTCTGATGGGAGAAGGAGAAATAAAATGTAAAAGCTTAGTCATTCATAGCCATTGGATTGGATCAATGGTCCAAATAAAAGAAAAGAAAAGCAACAACCCAAATGACACTTTAAACGAAAAAAAAAATTAACAAGTTAAAATAAAAGCTTGAAAAGAAAGGCAACAACTTCAAATATGACCCTTTAAACTAAATTTATGTAATTTTTTTTTTCAAGGTCTAGGTTTTTTATTTATTTTGATGTTATTGTGTTTAATTATTTATTATTATGTAAAATTTTGTATTTATGAATATTGAAAAATTGAAAAAATATAACAATAATTATTTATGAATATCTTGTATTTATGTAAAGTTTCGGAAACGAAAATAACAAAAATTAATTATATATTTTAATTTATATTTATGAAAATTAAAAAAATGTTAAGTTTTATTAAAAAACTATAAATATGTAGATTTTTTTGATTTCTTTATGATTTCTTATATTTGAGTAAAATATTGGATGAATTTCTTATGAGTGATATGACACCGTGAAAACCACGAAAAATATTATAGAGATTATAAAAAATTACTTAAAAAATCGAATTGAATTGCTTACCTTAGAAATACTCTAATAGGTGTTGGGGTTAAGCTGACGATGACTGGACGTGTGGCCAAGTTGTGCGTCTAAAAAAGCACATGACAAATAGCCAAATACGACTAATATACAGCTGATATAAAAAGGGACTAATATACTATCAAGAAAAATCCTAGCTAGAGTACAATGATTAAATTTTTTTAGACTGATTGACCCTTCTGGTGTTCTAGGAATATGGGTCTGTTTTAAAATATATAATTATATGGGTCTGTTTCTTTTTTTGTTTTTTATCAAAGAACTGGTGAATCATTAATTTTGGCTAATTGTTTTATCTTCATAAAGAGATGGAGAATGTGACATTCATGTAAGCAAATAATTTCATTTTGTATTTTCAATTGTACCAGTTTCATTAATAAAGCTGCAATTATTGACACCATGATGATCGATAAGCAACTAATGTTATGAATATGAAACAACAAAAACAAGTAGTTGGTCGAGTAGTACAAAGAAACAGCAGATAAAATTTGCTAGTTCGTGCATGAACAGAACCTGGTATGTGAACTTGTGTTAAGAACAGCTAAATGCAGTTACTGGTTCCGTTTTAGCTGACACATGACTGCGTCTGACGGAAGCAACAAAATGAATTGTTGTATCATCTCGCCTAGGAATTCTTACTTAGAATCCATTTTATGTTGGAAAAGTTTAAAACCTTTACTTCTTTCCAAATTAATTTTATTTACCACAATTAATTTTAAGAATCCAAACTCTAATCAAACGTGATTATTTTGGAATCCAATTATTTTTATCAAAACTGTTTAATTTAATGGAAACAAGTATATATTTGGCAATCGAAAGATACACATGATTTTTTTAAAATTTTTAAGTTGAATTAAACACATGTCTTTAATTTTCATTTTCTAAATATTTTTAAGATTAAGTAAAACCATTTTATAGTTTTTTTCCTCAAGTTACTTTCTTTATAAATTTATTTAAATACAAAACAAGTTAATAAAAGTTATTTAATATATGTTATGGACACAAAAGTTTATTTTTATGAAGTATCATCACATGATATTGTACTGCAACATGCAAGTCATACAGGTTCAGTGGAAGAATCCTAATGATCCTTATTACAACCTCAATACGGATGGGAGTTCTATTGGTAACCTGGGCCATTCTAGGTTTGATGGTATCAGTCGCAATAATGCACTTGGCCAATGGGATCAAACATTCATGCGGAGTTACTGGCTATTTTGCATGGGATCAAACACGCGTGGAACACTAGTCATAGGCACTTCATATGCGAATCTAAATCGCTCACTTGAATTAATTTGATCACAAAGGGTACTCCTCATTCAATTCTCACCCTTATGCTACGCTCATTGCCAACATACGATCTTATCTGACTTACCCTTGGGAGATCGTTTTTCAGCACACCTAGCTATCGTGAAGCCAATGCTTCGATGGCCTTGCAAAACATGGAGCTTTCTCTCAGGATAGTCTTGTAGTGTTGAACTCTTGTCCAGGTTTTCTTTCTCGCTTCATCTTGCTGCCAATGCAGCAGGAACAACTTTTGTTAGATTGTAGCTGTTGGTTTTAATTTCGTACCACACACACACAAAAAAAAAAAAAAAACAGCAGGATAGTACAAGTTGAATGATACCAAATATTTTTTTTTTTCCTTTCACTCTAGAAGCACAAGAGAATTTCTCGTTTTAGCCAGAATATATAAAGAGGCATGCTCTTTTTTTTTTTTTGAAACGTAAGATTATGATATGTGTATATAATGAAGCGATGTCTAGCTAACCATCAGTAAACTCAATGAAAATTATTATTCATACTTTTTTGGATGAATTTCAACTATTATGATATGTTATTCATTTTTATGATAATTACTTTTTTATGTAGTAACAACTTCTTTTAAAAGTTTATTATTATGAAAACACATAAATTAATTATAATATATTTAATACATGTAATATATTTGTTAAATACTCTATCCGTTATATATCTATATATAATATAATTTTTTAATACTTCTTTAGAATTAAATGATATATTTATTAAATAAAAGTTTTATTAAATATTGTATTCATTATTTATACTATATTTAATAAATATAATTATTAAATACATTATAACTAATTAATAGTATATTAAATATAAATATTTAATTAATTTTAAAAAAAAATTATGCGATTCTATTGTATCAGCTAGTTAATGTACTAATTTTAACAAACAATGTACACTTTCAAATCATTTAGTTACCTTATCAAATTTTAACCTGTAATTTTACAATTTTTAATAAATTTAACATTCAACTAGTTATCCAAAAAAAAGTCAAATTATGTTCAAGTCAAAACTCATATATTCATTAAAAGTTGGAAAAAAATCCAAATTATTAGTATATTACAAGCTATAAAACATTGCATAAGAAAAACTGAAATTCCTGTATGCACTTACAAGCAAAACTCAATGTATAGATAATATGTATATCAATATGCATTAACAATATTAAACGATAATCAAGGATCTGTATACAATAATTTTGCATAAATTGACCACAGATTGCATAATGTTTCCAAAGTTTAACATTAATGTATATCAATATTCATGTTTTTTCAATGTTATTCAAGGCAACACATATTACCTATCTTCCTTCAACCATAGTAGTATCTTTATTATTCCATCTTTATTTTCTTCAATGGCTTTGGTAGCTTCCTCAAGGATAAGCTTCAAAAACCTCTCATACATGTCAATTGCAGATTTGAACATGCCAATGGCCTTTTTGGTGTCTTGTTCCACCACCCCACTAACCTCCCCAAGCTATGTGATTTGCTTCAGAGTCTTGATCATCTCTCCATCACACAACCCTAAGGAGCCCATACCTTCCTCAATTGCGACACCATTAACTTTTCTAACTCCAAACTCACCATTTCCCCTAGCCACAACCATATCACTAATGTTTATCATTACCATTTCATTCCCCAAAACCATTGTGACTTCTCCTTTCAGTGAATGTGAAATCTAGTGAGCAAGAAACCAAAGTACCCATCACAGACTTGATAGCAGTGACAGAATCAGAATGTGCCTTCCATTTGTGCAAGATCAAGTCTTCCATGGCCTCCTCCAAGGATGCCCTAATAAAAATACTCCCTGATATGCCACCCCCAAAGAGAAATGTTCCATCAAGGGAAGCAATTAGAGGGGCACAGGGAAGTTGTGGAACGCAGTAGGACTAAACCAATTGTAAATGTTTTATTCTTTTACCATCTTGTTTCACATGACATTTCTCTTCTCGTTAAGTTTACCATAACAGACGTGTTGTTCCAGTCAAACTCTCTACTTTACAATGTATTTGTTCTCGGGATTGTGGTTCCAACGAAAGTTTTGTTGCTAAGCAAGAATCAGGTGCCCACAGAGTGTTTCATCAAGTGTGGTGTGTGGGTGGGGGGAGGGGTAAATTATTACTTTATTCACATGAACTAACATATATTAAATTTATGATAGAGATATAGTATATAAAAATATATAAACTATAAAAAATAATTTTCATAATATGTTAATTATAAATTTAAAGAAAAAATTTAGGTAAAATACATAAAAAATACTTATGATATGATTTTTTAGGTTTAATTATAATTCTGGCTTCCTAAATAATGCAAATGTGTGGTTTTAGTTCTTCCATATTTCAATTGTACTAATTAGATCTCCATAGATATCATAAATATTTCATTTTAATATCCCATATTTTTAATTATACTAATTATATCTCTTAAGTATCACAATTGTACAATTTTAATCCTCTTAATTAATTAAATGTATTGACAGGATATTGACTATTGACATGTTTACTTGACATAGGATTTATATGATGACATGGCGGCTAATTTGATTTACTTATGTGATCTCTCATTTGGCATATGCAATTTTAATCCTTTCAAGATTTATAATTATGTGTTGTGTTTCATAATTATTAGATTTAAATTTCTAAAAATTACAATTGTATAATTTTAGTTATTCCAAATTCTAATTTGGTTGATGTTGTCACTATAATAACCTAGGTTTATAATTAAGAGAAAAAGAAAGAAAGTTTAAAATTTGCTGAATTCCGTCAGAAAAAGCGTTAGCGACGGATTTTGCGACGGAATTAGCGACGGATTTTGCCTGTGAATAGTGCCACGCCAGTAGCGTGGGGATCCACGCTAGTAGCGTGGGAGACGCGCCTGATTGGCGCGATTAGCGTGGATTATGGCGCGGTTAGCGCCAGAATGGCCCTGGAAGCCATTTCTTGCGCATTCTTGGCGCTAATAGCGTGGGGATGGCGCTATTAGCGTGGGAACGCGGGCTGGGGGCCTATAAAAGGCCCAGAAGCTCGAAAAATTGGATATTTTCTTCCTCCTTCGTCCCAAACCTCCATTGATGAGTTTGAGAGCTTCGTATCTCCTCCATCTTTCATCTAAACACCTCCGACCCAACTGAGAAAGTGATTAGAACCCCGAGAGGAGAGAAAACCCCCGATTGATTCTTGAGAATAGCTGAAAAACAGTGAGATTTGATTTCTCTGAGAGAACCTTTGAGAGCTCGGAGTTTAGAGGCAAAGGAGGCCTTGATTGAGCAAGCTACCTTAGGGAAAGCGATTCCCTGGTGTTTCTGAACATCACAGAGGTAAGAAATTCGAGCTCTAACTGTTGGTTCTGTGGATTGGATTTTGTGATTTTGGGGTTATCTTAAGGGGTGTTTTTGGAGGTGTTAGAACCGTAATTAGGCTCAGACTCTGTAGAGTTTTATGCTCAGAGGACTGTTCTAAGGAAGTTAGAGCCTTGAATCATCATTACTGATGAAGTTTGATTTTGGCTCTGAGTATGTATGAACAGAGATAAAAGACTAGTATTATGACTAGTATGAACCTTAGAGCAGTTGACAAAGTTGCTCAGGAGACTATATAGATGAGATTGACCGGTTGAAACTGGTGATGATGAGAAGTTGGGTTTAGGCTATTGTAAGCAGAGATATGCCTTATGTTAGCCTGATTAGAGTCTTAATAGAGGCTCTGAAGCCTTGTGTAGGCTAAGTAGGACCCTTGTGAAGGGTCTGGGATCACTTGTACAGTGATTAGTATATGTTTAGAGAAAGGATGATAGTTTCCTTTCGTTTGAACGGTTTGGGATCGTATTTAATGTGTTATATGCTTGTTTTGTGTAGGACGTGAGCGTGAGAGCTCCGGTGGTGTAGACCACGAGACCGGGAGAGCCGGTGACTTGGCTAGAGCAGGTAAGCTCTTGGTTCTTGCTTGTAATTCCTTTGTTGTGTTCCACCATACTCCTAAGGGGTTGATGGTTCTGTTGTGCTGTTATGCCTATGTTGTTGATTGGTTATTGGTCTGGTTGGCTGAGGAGTGATGATTGTGCCCTATGAGAGGGTAATGACTGTGATTTGATCTGTGATGCTTGTCATTTGATCTGGACCCAGAGATGGGTGATTATGATGCATAGTTATGATTTGTTTGGCTTGAGATAAGCATGATTGATTGTGGAATCCTATGGTAATAGGATAGATGACATGTGATGGATATAGGCCTGACATGAGATGTTTCCTGTGATATAGAGGTAGCCTCCTTAGTGAGATGTTCCTATATGCACAGATGTAGCCTCCTCAGGCGAATTGTATTGAGACAAGATATGAGATGTAGCTCATGAGAGAGGTCGGCCCGGTATATAGGAGTCCTCCAGACGTGGTTGTACCTATATATTTTCGGAGGTGCCTCTGATAGATAGTGATGTCCTGCCATGAGATGTCCTAGTATATATTGGATCCTCTGTGAGTGGGGATCGGCATATATATCTAGATGAAAGCCTCCGCAGGATGGTGATGATAGGTGATAGATGGTGATGACCATCGGAATCACATGGATATTGACAGATGGTTGTACATTGACTGCTTATGTGTTGATTGAATGAATTGTTGATGATAACCATGATAATTATGATGTTTCTGTCTGTGTATCTGTTGTCAGTGAACCAGGGGAAGGAAATACCTTCAAGGGCCCTGAGTTTACTGAGATTTTATATCTCACCCCTTGTGTGGGGCTATGTTTTGCAGGTGATTCTTCCAGAGTAGCAGAGAGATCCCAAGGCAAGAAGCCTATGCAGGATTAGCTGCTGATGGATACCTTAGGCTAGAGGACTTGAGCATGTTGGTCAGATGTTTTGTATTTGGTTTTGGTTATGGATTTTGATGTACCCTGACGGGATATTTGTATAGTTTTGTACTGTACAGAGGAACTTTGTTGTATATTCACCATATTATAGTGTACAGTGTTATGATAGTGACCCTTGATGATGTCACTTTTTAGTTATGTTTCCAAACTGCTTAAACTCTGATTGATTATTTGCTTGAATATGAATTTGTGGTTAGTAATGACCCTTCTCGCTGAGGGGGCGTTACAGTCACGCTCTAAACAAATTAACCAATCTATTTATTAGAATATAATCAATATATTAACGACAAATATATTAAATATTTATTACATTTACTAAATATTAATTACACTCATTAAATATAATAAGTATTTAGTTTATTTAATATATAATAAATACCAAATATAAGAAATATTTATCACATAAAATATATAAGTAAATATGAATGAATAAATATATTTAATATTAAATATAATTATTATTTAATATATTTACAAAAACTAAGTTCAGTTAATTTTAAATATAAGTAAATAATATATAAGTAATTTTAAAAATAATAAATATTTATTCGATTTAATGTATAAATAAATTTATTAAATATATTTAATTACAAATATTTCTTATATTTAATATTTATTATAAATACTTATAAGAATTATATTTTAAGAAATATATTTAATAATAAGAAATAGTTGTCAACAATGTGAGCACATTAAATTCAATTTGGAAGACTAAAATCACATAATGATGAAATTTAAAGACTAAAATCATTCTATTATAAAACTCAATAGACTAAAATTACATATGTAAAATCAAGAACTTGAATGGAATGTCAAATTAATCACCTTGTAAGTATGACATGATATTAACATTATCATGTAAGTATCATGTCATGTGACATATTATTACTCAATATCATGTCAGCTAAATTATGACCAATTAAAGAATTAAAAATCTAAAAATTTGATAGATTAAAATTACATATTTATACTACATATAAACTCAATTGATTTAACTACGATCTAAATGACTAAAATTACATATTTTTAATGCTGATGAAACCATAAGTATAACTAAGCCTATTATTTTAATATTTTATTTCGATAACAAATTACTCAAGTTAATTTTAATCTTAATAAATAAAGTATGACAAACATTTAATTTTTTTAAAGCAGACAAACATTTGAATGATAATACATAATATTGTCTATTTCATTCGCTTGTTTCTTGTGCATAAAAAACAATATGTTTGCTTATTGTGTGTTATTCGCATAACAAGGATTGTAAATAGAACAAGTTAGGATAATTTTCACATCTAATAAGTTTATTTATTTTTTAGACATAAATGGCTTAAATATAAATTTAATTTTTTAAGTTTGTGTTTTCTATTTCTATTTTGTATTTTTATTTATTTATAGTCATAATAAATTTATGTTTCTCCAATTTTAACTAAAGTTTGTAAATGTTGCTTTGATTGAACTATGAAGTAGTTGTATTTTTTACACCCAAAATGTATATTGCCTCAGCATTTTTTTAGTTAATGGAATGTAAAGTAGTTTTTTTAATTGTTGTTCAATTACAAATTATTATTAATATAATATTTAAAAAGATTATCATAAAAATTAATAAATATACTATATAATGATAAATTGTAATTAGATAATAATAAAAAATTATTTTATATTATCCGTGCATAGTAATTTTTTTCTTTGGGAAACCTAAAACCTGTTACTAGTATCATGAGAAAAAAAGCACGCCTCCTCTTTATGCAATTAAAAAAGATAATTCAAGTGTAATTTAAAAAATATTGACGGCGTGTGGAAAGTGATTGAGCGACGGAAAGTTTAGTGTCGTATTTAGTTTTGTAAATAAAATAACTTATAATTAAATTATACTAGCCGATTGGGAAAGCCTTCTTAAAAGTAAATTTTTAGTCCCATCAGCAGATATTTAAAACGCTATTTAAGCATATGCTTGAATTTCTAATTTGATTTTGTTTGTCTTCACAAAGACGCACTTTTTCATGCTGTTCGATTCAATTTGAAAAATGGGGACCGAAGTTGGTGTACATGCACCTTTAAATTTTAATTATCATTGGACAGTTTCCAGCCCATTACGCCATTACCAACTATCATTAGAATAAACATGATTTAAGCTTTTTAAAAAGGTAATAACATGATTTAAGCTTGAAACTTTATTTGTTAGATAATATGTAACATAGCTGATTGTAATTGTATCATATCTTAGAATAAAGAGAATATTCTATTTCCTTAAGTTTTTAAGTGAAAAAGTTTCAACTAATTTTGTTATTATGTTATCAGTAAGAAGTTTTTTAATATTCAGTGAGGTTCTTATATTTTAATCACTTTTTTTTCATTTATAAAGTTTGAATTCAAGATCTTTAAGAAGAATAAGTTTAGTTAGTGAAATTTTAATTTAGTAAAGTAAGTATCCTCATAATCGAATACTATGATACTAATTCAAAAAAATTAAAAGAGAATTGTGTCCAAAGTAAATAAATAATGTGGGTCAGTAGCAAATTAACCCCTTCAGGACAAGAAATTTGTACATACTACATAAGATATTTGTTTACAAGTTTATTCCCTCTCACCAAAAACTTGAAATCGGACTTATTTTGATTTAGTGGTGATAGTAGTTCTCTTATCCCTAATTGGTGGCTGAGATGTACCATTCACAGATTGAAAAATGTTTGTCGGAGCATCATCTCCACCAAATGCTTCATGTTCTTTGTTGGAGCTACTCTACTTTCCTGTCAAAATCACCGGCCTTGACATTATTATTCGAGGATTATTATTCGTCTTCTCTGTTTAGACATTTCATCCAAGTTGCTTCACAAGAATCACAAGTTTAAAAAAATATCAAACAGAGTCACATATAGGCCTTACCATAAAAGCACAGCAAAGTTTTTTTTCCCCCTTTCTTGTATGATAAAAATTAAGCTCAGTACCTTGTTGTTCATTAATGATTTGAACAGGGTGTGATTATGATTTCACTATTGTCCTGATTATATACAAATTGGGTAATAATGAAGTTTTTAATTTTTTTTAACGGTATCACATTCACTCTGAACATTTTTTTAATAAAAACCACTAGTATCCAATGCAGACAATCTGTTCAAACAATGTAAAATAAGATAACAAAGTTTTTCTTTTATTCAATGTAGTTATATATTTATGACTCTGTATTTGAAATTATTGATTAATATGAAATAATCACATGTTATTTTATCCACGCCTCTGGTAGTTTTATACACAAACAAATAACCTAAATTTATATATTTCCAATTATAAATTTAATATGGTATAACATGACTGAAAAGGCAATATCAAATTTCAAACACAACTGCAAAATACAAAAAATTATCCTTGTTTATATGGTCTGAGAGTTGCTGACTGGGCTCCATAACACCCTGTTTATCTTAGTTATGTGATGCAGAGCTTTTATACGGTCTAAGCCATGCTGAGCTATGATTAGTCGAACAAATTACTAGTATCCATATTGCATTAATGCTGTCCCAAAATAGCACGTCACTGTACGGTCCAGCCCAAAGTGGGCTCTTATGGCTCTCATCGTCATTTCCATTTTTATAAGAATCAACAAAGAAATGAAAGACATCTCGTCATAGAGTTGATAGAAAAAAGAAATATGTTCAGGCTTTGGGAAAATGTATTTTTAAAATTTTTAAAAAATAATTGTCTTTGAAATAAGTAAATCCAAAAACTCCTTAATGCTCTTAAAATGATATTTTAAGAGTCACGGGTAACATGGTTTGGTGTGGAGGGTTTTGTATGCTATTATATATATATAGGTAGCTAAGAGTTTTTTTTAAGAGACTATGTATGAGTGCCAAATTTTGTTTTTTAATATTTAATACAATTACATATTCATGATTTAAATTTAAAAATATTGATTAAATTGAAACAATTTTAAATCATCACTTGATCTATACACTCAATAGTGATAATAATGTCTTTTGAATCTAAAGTCTTGTGCAAATTATCCAACTTCTTACCATTAAATGAACTCTAGTGTGTGGTAGGGGGTACCCTAAATTATTAGAGCCTGAGACATTCATTAGAGGTTGCAACTTTAAATGGTGTAGGATATTTCACTAAGTGATTTTTTTTTACAATTTTAATACTTCCAAAGATATCCGAAAGATGAAACTAGAAATAAATTAACTCTATTCTTATATATGTTTCGAATTAGCTTAATGAGCCATGCTTAATCGAAACAAGGGCTACTATAGATGAGAAAACCAAAGCCTTCTCTCATAGTGTAGCTTTCAAGAGGAGCCACGCTTTCTTTGCCTATAGCCAAATATACAAAAATGCATTCTCAACAAGCTAAAACTTGCGTATGATTAATGTTACAATTAAATTGGTAATGATGGTGGGTGGTGGAATCGAGATAGGCACGTGCTAACCAAATGCCCAAGTGAACCTGAGACATGGTGGTAAGGTGAAGTTTATCTGGCTTCAGACGAAGTCCCTTTGCATCCACACACTTGACATTAGGTAATCTGATACCCATTTGAGCACGCCTCACCTTCTCTATAAACTTGCCTTCCCCTGATGCAAGTGCTACCTGTGTAACAATATTTTACATGCCCACAGTTATTTGTTTAATCTCCTTCATCCATGAACATACCAAACTTGGCAATGAGTATATATAATTGATATTCATGTCAATCTTAGTTTTTCAATTTGTGCATTAAAAGACATATATAGGAAAAAAGTATGAGAGCAAATTATCCTGTGTTTCAATTTTTATTTTATCCATAAGAATAAAAAAACAAGTATCGGAATATTTACAAATATGTGTTTCATATGCTATTTGTTACCTGTGTCCATTCTTATTTTTATATTTCATATTTTGACAGCTCATTTCAATATTGAAAAGACCAGTAAATTGTTTTACTGTTTTTAGTACAATTAAACGAACTGGTATGGATTTATTTTTGGGTCCATCAACTGGTACGGATTATAAAAAAGTTCTTGCAAGTTGGAGCGGTGGCCCATTTACTGAACTGTTGGTTGTCATGATAATTGGCGAATCATTTAAACGAACGGTCATAAATATTTCCTTTGGTATTTATAGTGTGAATATTCATTATACGCATTATTAAAATGGAACTGTAATTCAGATTAAAATACTTCAAAATTATTTCTCCATAAATATATGTGGTGAAACAGGCTAACGGCTAAAAATTTGAATAGAATGCCTCAGGCCCTAGACTATAGGTAATCACGTTAGTTTGAAATTTGAAGGGGTGTCCCCTTTGTGTGTTTTCTAAGGAATTGGGTTAGCTCATAAAAAGACATAAGTGATATCGCTCGGAATAAAAGAAATTAATCTTTTTTAATATGAATTTTTTACATCACAAATATTATAAAGCTCCTGTAAAATAAAATTTGAGCTTAGTGTTTGACATATGTACTTTTTAAAAAATTTCACATCATCTTAATATTTTATCATATGAAAAATTTACATGACAAAATCTACTTCCGACAATAGAGTCGTATATATTTTAAAAGCATCACAAATGTTGTGACATGTGTGGCTATACTTTTTTAACGATAATAATTATTTTTAAAATTTTCTAAAAAAAAGTAATAAAAACAATTATTATTTTAGAAAAATTGCTTTTAGCTTCCTAAAGCTTTTTTAAATTATATAACATTCACATCTTTAATATATTATCTATTACTCCGTGTGGTTGTTATTATTATAAGACACTTTAAACATTAAACACACAAATTAATAAAAGTAATTAATTTAGTTGATTTTTAAATATTATTAATGTATAATTATATCCTTATTAATAATTATAAACTTATTATGAATAATGTGAAAATATTAAAGTCAAAGAATATTACGTACTATTATCAATAAAAAATACAAACACTTGGAATATTTCATATGAAAAAAAAATATTTTATAGAAATTAAAAAGGTTCATCAATCCATTTTAAAGTATTGTATCTCTTATAATACAAACTCGAGAGAGCATTAAATGCTTTGCAGAAATTCTAAAATATCTTATAAGAAAATGTCTAACATTGCCAAATATCAATTGGACAATGCTTCACTTTTTTTTTTAAACATTTTACTTTCTTGTTTTTCTCTCTCTCTTGTTATTCAAAATGCACGGGACCACTCTTAATTTTTTTTAGAACCACTCACATATCCTATATAACAGCAAAGGAGTAGGTAGATCAAATCAAAGAAGGAGTATGTATAACTTTATTAAATCCACAAAAGGAACGAGAATATGAGTAAAAAACTAGAGGACAAAACACTAAAAATAGTGTGAATTTCATTTAAAAAGACTTGAAAAAATAAAGGTAATTTCTCCTTCTTCTTAAAAAGTAGTAATTGAATCAATTACACGTCAACTAATTGAATCTAAGGAGTAGGAAAAACAGAGACAAGATTAAAATCAGAAACCCCAAAAGAGAGTTTAATTACCTGGATAACAAGGAGAGAGGGAAGGTTGAGATCGGATCGAAGGTCCATAATAAACCTCTCCATCTTATCCTTATAACTCTCAGCATCTTTTTTTCTCACCGTGTCACTTTCCCCTTGATACCAAACCAGTGCTCGAATCGTGCCACCGCCAATCGCGTGCATCGCGCGTTGCACCAACTGATTGTACAACCTCGTCCCTCGACTCCACTGTCCAATCTTGGTCGCACCCACGGCACAAGGGACAAGGCCCACGAGCCCACCAGCTCCACGGGCTTTGACAACCTCGTTCGCAAACGCCATGCCGGGCCCAACGCCACATGTCTTGGCCACATCGATGTCCGCATGCAGTGGCTCACGCGCCTCCTCCCACTCCAGGCCCGCGCTTAGCCTGAAAACCCACGGGCTGGGCCTGCACCCCGCTGGGACATCACCGTCCCATTTTCCCCCGAAAACGCCACCTCGTCCAGCCATGTTGCTCTGTCCTGCCAGAATAAATATGTCCCTAGAAACTGCCCCTAAACCTCCACGGGCAGCTACTACCAAAACGCTCAAAAACCATGACAAGACCATAATTGAATTCATCTATTCCTTCACAATGCTACACTAATTTATCAACTTATAAAATCAAATAAAAAATTTCTTCTTTGGCACTCATCTATGCTTGATCTGGGAATTGATGAGTGTGGGATAAAAAGATCACTCCTAATTAGGTTTCTCGCGTGCTTCATGTGGGGCCCGCAGGGAACAAAGCAAGTAAGCAACCATGATGGTGGATCATAATGTAGGCATCGGAAAATTAATTGATGTCTCCGGAGTGAGCGATGAGTGCATCTAATGTCGCTCTAATTGAGGTGTTACTTTAATTAATTTTAAATAAATCTATGTCTTGTTGGGATTTCATAGAATAATTTTTTTCTGCTACTGTGTATACAATACAAATAGAAATAGTTACATTGTATTAGTCTATTAGATTAGATCTTGCGTTACTACTGTGGGTTCGTCTAACATCTGACAATCTAAGTGAATTTTCATGAGATTAGATGTAATATGTAAGAGTGATGTACGGTTTATTATAATATTAAACATATATAATTTAAATATATGAAAAATATGTTCAATTGACGTTTTTATTAATTTATAGTTTATTAAAATGATTTGTTGTAAGTATATTTGTTATAATATCACTAAAATAATCATAACACTTTTGATCATATGGGCTTTACTAATTCACTGTTTTTATCTTGGGTTTATCTGTTGACATTCACAGTAATCACTGATAGCTCAAAAAATACCTTTATCTCTTTATCACTATTTGATTTGGGCTAGGCCTGCCAACAACCCATCCACACTCTAGCCCTTTTGCTGGCAAATACATGCCCGTAGTCCGATTCCGACACTATGCTAATTGCCGCTGTTTTATCTTTCAATGAATTTGATTTTATTCCCCCATATTTGATGTTATTCTTTGTTAAATTAGTATTTTTTTTATCCGTGAATCAAAAACAAGTATTGAATTAGACGGGTTGATCCTGACATTTTATGGACCCTAGGAAAAATAATAAATAAGAGACTCTTAAATGTAAATATTTGAAATTACAAATGTATTTCATATAAAAATAGACACATCATTTTATTAAAATTGACACAATTTAATATACTAAATTTTATTTAATTTTTTTTATAATTTGAGTTATTTGTGTTTCTTATCTTGTTAAAAAACGAATATTTTGAATTATTATAATAATAATTATTTGGAAGAATATATTTAAACGAGTGTGTCAGAAGATCGTATTTTTTACTGATATACTTCAAAACTCGTTTTAAATGAATTTATGAATATAACATTTATAAAAAAACACACACTAAATCTGTTATGCTTTTTAATCACATATCATATTTCGTTTGATTAAGAGGAGATAAAACCAGATAACAATTTCAACATATTTATAAAAATAACACAAATAATATAAAAATTTATTACATAATTATTATTATAATAGGGGCGCGACGGCCCAGGGCCGGAACTAGACCTCCTTATTTTTATTTTTTTGTTGAATCTGTGTAAATATTAAATAATTGTGCTATTAAGATACCATTCTATTTTAGTACATTTCTACGTGTATTTTATTTTAGTAGTTGATTTTACTGTTAGCATGTCATACTAGTAATGTGCTCACATTAGGCGAGCCCTTTAAGCCCAATAACAAAGCGAGGCCCAGGATGCTCATGCTATCCTCCCCTAAATTTATAAGCTTTACAAATCATATAAGATACACACGAATGTTACATTTTTCACATTCGTTACACACTCTAAATATTGGAATAATCTCACCCAATTGTGACAGTCAAAGACAATAACTCTAATAAATCTAACTAACATCATTATTGATGTTTTTAAGATAATATATAGGGTGATTTAGTCAGAAAATAATATGAAGCAATCAAAATAAATTAGTTTTTTTTTTACCATGACATTTATGTAAAATATCTATCAGTTTTGTTGATGATTAATGTTCACCGAGAAACCTAACTGGTCATCTTTAGTAGAGTCTCTTCTTTCGATCACATTTTTTTTCATTATAAATTTGAATCCAAGATCTTATTTAAGAGAATCAAATCCAAAATCACTCAGACCAACAACTTGTTAGTAAATTAATTTTATTTTACTTATTGAATAAAGTTCAAGAAATAAATATATGACTAAACTTAGAGATGTTCAAATGCCAAGAAATGGATAGTCAGTTAAACTACCATACAAAATCCTATGGCCCATTGATTTATAATAGAAAACAAAAGATGGGTCTACTTCTTCCACAGTCACTCAAAAAACGATCAAATTCAAGCCAGATTGTAAAACAGATAGTGTCTGCCAAAACTCAATTAGATGCATCAAGCAACCCTCAAATTGTTACTAAAGATGTTCCTGCTAGTTTTATCTCGCGTGACACAAGAGAAGTAGAATCAAATATTCGCGCCACTAGGATGAAGTTGAAG
Source organism: Glycine latifolia (assembly GCA_013407115.1). Taxonomy (NCBI): domain Eukaryota; kingdom Viridiplantae; phylum Streptophyta; class Magnoliopsida; order Fabales; family Fabaceae; genus Glycine; species Glycine latifolia. The sequence continues at coordinate 8,569,005 of CM023954.1, forward strand.
ACGATGGAGCTAAATGAATGCTTATGGATGTTGGATATTTGTTGAACCCTTTATGCATAAAAAGATTTATAAAGTTTTGATGATAACCAACAATGGATGCCACATTATTAGATTTATTGCACTAATGATAATTATTTGATATTTTGAAGTTACTGATATTTTGGATTTATGAATATCAACATAATTGATAAGATTATTTGAAGAATCCTGAAGATTGATATAATTCAAGATGACATGCAATTAAGAAGATTTGTTTCAATTTATTTTTTAGATTTTATGGAAGGAGATTAGAAGATTGATCTTGCCAATATATTTATCTTTAAGATTGCATTCAAAAATAGGATAGAATATTTTTAAGATTACATTGCATATATAATAGAATATCTTTAATATTGCATTGCATGATAAGATAAAATATTTTTTTTAAGATTGCACTCAAAAATAGCATATAATATCTTTTAATATTCAAAAATAGGATAAAATATTTTTAAGATTGCATTGCATAATATAATAAAATATCTTTAAGATTGCAGAATATGTTTTAGAATTGCATTCAAAAATTGGTTAAAATCATATGCTTAAATTAGTATAAATAGACACATATGTTTGTGTTTAGAGTATGCATTTCATCCCAAATAATATTATAATTTAGAGAGTTTATGTTTGCATCATTGAAAGAATTATTGTGAGATCATATAGAAGAGTTTGACAAGTCTGATTCTTCAACTAATAATCAGGATTTAAAGGTACCTATTTGCTTAAGGAATAGAAGCGTAAATGTAAATATTTTATCGTATTCTTCTTCTTGACTTTGGAAAAAGTCGCAGTTGGAAAACTAGGATACCAGTTCTATCTTTGTGCTTGGTGAATTGAGACGAGAGCTTTTTGTTGGGAAACAAGGATATCAGCTGGAATAATTGCTATGTAAGGGTAGGCTAGGAAACTAGGAACTCTGGTACACAAAATTATCATAGTGGAGTTGTCCATTGGATTGATTATCCAATTTGAATGTCGTGATTTTTTACCCAATTGGATTTTCCACGTTAAAATTGATTGTGTCTTCTTTATTTCTTATCTCCATACTACTGCTTTGAGTTTGATTTTAAATTGTGAATTATTTTATAAAACTCAATTCACCCCCCTCTTGAGTTCATCTGGGACCAACAATTGGTATCAGAGCTGTGTTCTCTTTATTTTGCAGGTAACTCCTGAAAAGTAGATCCTAAGATGAACCCAATGGAGACAATAAGAGAAGACTACTCTACCCAAAGGCCTCCACTATTCAAGGGAAAGTACTACAATTACTGGAAGAATAGAACGAAGATTTTCATTCAAATAGAGCACTATCAAGTCTGGAAGGTAATTGAAAGATGAGACTTTCAGATCACAAAGATGAATGAAAAGAGAGAAAGAGTGCCAAAACTTGAGGACGAATATACTGATGAAGATTGAAAGAAGTTAGAATACAATGCTCAAGCCAGGAGAATTCTTCACTGTGGACTAGGGACACAAGAATACAACCGCGTGATGGGTTGCAAGACTGCCAAGCAAATGTGGAATCTTCTAGAGTTAACACATGAGGGTACAAACGAGGTAAAACAGTCTAAAATTCATCTCCTTATGCATCAATATGAATTGTTCTCTATGAAGCCTAAAGAGTCTATTAGGGATATGATAACTCGTTTTACTAACATAGTAAATGAGTTAAATGCTTTAGGCAGGGACATACAGGTTGAGGAGCAAGTAAGGAAAATTATGAGGAGTCTCCCAAGAGAGGATTGAATGCCCAAGGTCACTGCTTTGCAAGAAACCAAAGACTTTAAGACTTTCAACCTTGAGCAGTTGGTAGGATCCCTAATGACATGAGATGCAACTAGAGTCCCATAGGAAGGAGGATGTAAGATTGAAGGATAAAGGCATTGCTTTAAAAGCTTAATCAAAGGAAGTGAGTGATGACTCAGATGATGAGGAGATTGAAATGCTTGTGTGGAAGTTCAAAAAACACTTAAAGAACCAAAAGTATAATGGAAGCTCAAGCAATAAATAGGTAAAATCCAAAACTTTATCTTCTTCAAGAACTGATTATAGTTGCTTTAGGTGTGGCAAAACAGGTCATAGGATTAAGGATTGTCCTAAAGTAGAGCAAGAAAGGAGAAAGGAGAAGAAGACTAAAGAGTAGAAGAAGTATGAAAAGAAAGAGTTCAAGAAAGCAATGATGGCTGCTTGGAGTAATTCTGATTCAGAGGAAGAAGACTCTGAAAATAGTGAAGTTAAATCCAACATCTGTTTTATCACTGGAACTGACTTTGAAGGTGAAGACACTGAAGTAAATTTTCTTGAGCTAAGATCTTCCATGCATTTTTTAACAAAGAAACATCTATTGAAAGTGTTAGACTTTGTAATACATGAGTATTTAAAAATATGTGAATGTAATAATGACTTGATTGATGACTTTGGTGAATTAAAGAATGAACTTAAGAAATTCTCTAAGGCTAATAAATAATTGAGAAAAACAAACGAGAGCCTAGAGGAGGAAATCACTAGCCTTAAGAATATCACTTATGAATTTGAAAACAAAAATGCTTCTCTGGTTGTTAAATTGGAAGAGCATACGAAAGAGGAATGTGAGACAATTTGTCATGCTCTATTGGAAGAAAAAATTGAAAAGTTGGAGGGTGAGGTAGAAAAGTTGACTAACGAGAATAAGGACCTCCAAAATAAGCTAGAGTCTACCCTAGGACTCCCAAGGTAGATAGACCCAATGTTATTGACTGGTTGAATAAGAATTGTAACACATCTAGGCATGGGTTAGGCTTTAAAGGTAATAAGAAACCTACTTGGAAAACAAAAACTAAGCATGTGGACTTGTATGAGAAAAGGGTGTGTTATCATTGTGGCAAGGTAGGACATCTTAAATTTGAATGCAATAGTAGGATAAAAGCTATTGAAAATAATGTCACATATGTTAAGAATAACTCCATTTTTGCATGCAAAGTAAAATAAGTTTGGGTTTGAAAATATGAGCTTTCTAATTTTATTGAGAAGAAGAAGGGACCCAAGCTAGACTGGGTTCCCAAAACTAATCATTGATTTGTGACTGCAAGGTGGAATAAGAGGGAATAACTCGTGGTACCTTGACAACGGTGGTTCCAAGCACATGACAGGAGACAAATCAAAATTTATCTCACTCAAACCTTTTGAAGGTTGAAGTGTGACATTTGGTGACAATAACAAAGGAAAAATTATGGGCGTAGGTAAGGTTGGTAAGTCACCATTACACTCCATAGATAATGTGTTTTATGTTAAGGGTCTTAAGCATTTCTCAATTTTGTGATAAAGGTAACAAAGTTGAGTTTACTTCTAATAAATGCTTATTAACTAGAATGGATTCAAATGAGGTAATTCTAGAGGGTAAAAGAATTAGAAACACTTATCAGGTTGATTTGAATTGTTTGCCAAATGTTTCTCTCACTTGGTTGAGTATTTTAAATAATGACCCATTGTTGTGACATAAGAGGTTAGGACATGCTAGCTTGAATACCATCAAGAAGCTGAACTCATATGAACTGATTGACGGTCTTCCATCAATAAAAGTTCAAAATCATAAGGTATGCGATGCATGTGCAAGAGCTAAGTAGGTAAGATCCTCCTTTAAATCCAAGAATATGGTAAGCATTACTAGACCTCTTGAACTCATTCATATGGATTTGTGTGGACCAATGACTGTCACGAGTAGGTCTGGTAAGAGATATGTTTTTGTGATTGTTGGTGATATTATTTTTGGTACTTCTAACAATGATTTAGTTGAGGATTTTGCAGGACTAATGAGTAGTGAATTTGAAATGAGTTTAATTGGTGAGCTGAATTTTTTCTTAGGACTGCAGATAGTTCAAAGTAAAGAAGGAACTTAGATTCATCAGCAGAAGTATCTCAAAGAACTTCTCAAAAATATGGATTAGAGTCTTCAAGGATACATTACACTCCTATGGCTACAGGTGACAGAATTCATGAAGGCAAAGATGTGATTTTGACTTTGCAGGTGACTTAGTTGGTAGGAAAAGCACTTCTGGGATGACGCAATTTCTCAATTTATGTTTAGTGTCATGGGGATCTAAAAAGAAGAACTTAGTGACTTTATCCACAACTGAAGCAGAGTATGTAGCAGCAGCTTTGTGTTGCACACAACTATTGTGGATCAGGCAACAACTTTCTGACTTTGGTATTAGTATAGGTTGTATGCCTATTTTATGTGATAATACTAGTTTCATTTACATTTCTAAAGATCCTATGTTGCATTCTAGGACCAAGCATATTCATATCAGACATCATTTTCTTAGAGATTGTGCAGAAACTAATTTAATCGAACTTAAGTTCTGTGATACTGAACATCAGGTTGCTGATATTTTCACAAAACCCTTAAGCCGTGAGAGATTTGAAAATTTAAGAGTGGAGCTAGGGTTGATAAATCACAACTAATATATTAAAATTTATTTTCCCCAATGATTGACTAGTTTAGAAAAGAATGGACATTCATGATATTTGTTTAACTATTTTGTTTCTCTCACTTCCATATTCACCTATCTCTATTACATCGTTCACTTCATATACCTTATTGTGTTATTAATTCTGAAGTGCATGTCTTGATATTGTAGTGAACTTGCTATGGTGTGAGGAATAATGTGCATGTGTGTTTTCTCTGTGAGGCAGGAAATCTAGAACTTGTATGATTGAAGCTCAAGGCTCATTGTTTGAGATGTTTCATAAGTTTACTAAAAATGATATAGGCCATCTTTGGTCGTGTGAGCCTTTCAAGCTAACCCTTTCAGTATTTTATATCCCTAGTCACCTTATTTGAGCCTTAACTTTGACTTTCATTGATAAATTACAATATGCAACCCTTTGTGTTTTGATTAAAAATTTCCTTTTAGGTGTGGGTATGCATAGTTTCTAAAACAAGTGTCATGAGGTGTCTGGTTGAAAAAAAAAAGAAAAAAGGGAAATGACAGTAAAAAGAAAAAGAAAAGAAAATTCATCTTGATTCAAGAAAAATGGGGGAGAAAAGAAAAACAAAGTTGAAACAATCATCTTGATTCAAAAAAAAAAAGGAGAAAAGAAAAAGAAAGTTGAAACAATCATCTTGATTTTAAAAAAAAATGTTGAAAGTATTAAGTGGAGAGGAAAGTAGGAAACTATGCATATCAGTATTATACTTTTTTGTTTACTATCTCACCTGATTATTTGTTTGTTTCTTATCCACCTTGTACGTTACAAACTTATAAAGACCTATTGGTTTGGTGGCTTATGAAATATTTCTACATTAAAAGTGGAGAGCAATCATGATGTACAAGCTTATGAAAAGCCTGGAGAATAAAAACATAGAGTGATCCTAAATATGAGCTAAAAGATAATTTATTGCAATGTTAATGCATGTGCTTTAGAATGTTAATTTCTTTGCAGCCTTTCATCTTTATCACTTTCTTGTTCTTCATTGTTAGCTCTATTCATGTTGTTCTACTCATGTATCCTTATTATTGCTAAGGTTCATAACTATTCTCTCCATCATGATTGTTTGTTTTAATCTTTTCGATGATGCCAAAAGGGGAAAGAGGTTTGAATGCCATGTTATGGTAGATTGTCGTGAGTTATTGATTCTAGTCATAGCTTAGCAAAGCTAGGGAATAGTTGAAAATCATTAGTAGATAAAGTTGAATATCATTCATTCATAGTGCATTCATAGTATATATGTTTATTTAATTAGTACACGACATTAATTATTTGTCATCATCAAAAAGGGAAAAATTGTTGGATATTTGTTGAACCCTTTATGCATAAAAAGATTTATAAAGTTTTGATGATAACAAACAATGGATGTCACATTATTAAATTTATTGCACTAATGATAATTATTTGATATTTTGGATTTGATATTTTGAAGTTACTGATATTTTGGATTTATGAATATCAACATAATTGATAAGATTATTTGAAGAATCCTGAAGATTGATATCATTTAAGATGACATGGATTTGTTTCAATTTATTTTTTAGATTTTATGGAAGGAGATTAGAAGATTGATCTTGCCAATATATTTATCTTTAAGATTGCATTCAAAAATAGGATAGAATATTTTTAAGATTACATTGCATAATATAATAGAATATCTTTAATATTGCATTGCATGATAAGATAAAATATTTTTTTTAAGATTGCACTCAAAAATAGCATATAATATCTTTTAATATTCAAAAATATGATAAAATATTTTTAAGATTGCATTGGATAATATAATAAAATATCTTTAAGATTGCAGAATATCTTTTAGGATTGCATTCAAAAATTGATTCAAATCATATGCTTAAATTAGTATAAATAGAAACATATGTTTGTGTTTATAGTATGCATTTCATCCCAAATAATATTATAATTTAGAGAGTTTATGTTTGCATCATTGAGAGAATTATTGTGAGATCATATAGAAGAGTTTAACAAGTCTGATTCTTCAACTAATAATCAGGATTTAAATGTACCTATTTGCTTAAGGAATAGAAGCGTAAATGTAAATATTTTATTGTATTCTTCTTCTTGACTTTGGAAAATGTCGCAGTTGAAAAACTAGGATACCAGTTCTGTCTTTGTTTTTGGTGAATTGAGACGAGAGCTTTTTGCTGGGAAACAAGGATACCAGCTGGAATAATTGCTATGTAAGGGTAGACTAGGAAACTAGGAACTCTTGTACACAAAATTATCATAGTGGAGTTGTCCATTGGATTGATTATCCAATTTGGATGTCGTGATTTTGGATTTATGAATATCAACATAATTGATAATTGATCTTGCGAAGATATTTATCTTTAAGATTGCATTCAAAAATGGGATATAATACTTTTTAATATTGCATTCAAAAATAGGATAGAATATTTTTAAGATTGCATTACATGATAAGATAAAATAAGATTGCACTCAAAAATAGCATATAATATCTTTTAATATTCAAAAATAGGATAGAATATTTTTAATATTGCATTGCATAATATAATAAAATATCTTTAAGATTACAAAATATCTTTTAGTATTGCATTCAAAAATTGGTTAAAATCATATGCTTAAATTAGTATAAATAGAAACATATGTTTGTGTTTAGAGTATGCATTCCATCCCCAATAATATTATAATTTAGAGAGTTTATGTTTGCATTGTTGAGAGAATTATTGTGAGATCATATAGAAGCATTTGACAAGTCTGATTCTTCAACTAATAATCGGGATTTAAATATAACTATTTTATTATATTCTTCTTTTTGACTTTGGAAAAGGTCGCAACTGGGAAACTAGGATACCAGTTCTGTCTATGTTCTTGGTGAATTGAGACGTGCGACTTCTGGATGAGAAACAAAGATATCAGTCTGTCTCTATTCTTAGTGAATTGAGATGAGAGCTTTTTGCTGGGAAACAAGGATACCAGCTGAGATAATTGTTGTGTAAGGGTAGACTAGAAAAATAGGATACTAGGAACTCTTGCACACAAAATTATCATAGTGGAGTTGTCCATTGGATTGATTATCTAATTTGGACGTCGTGATTTTTTACCCAATTGAGTTTTTCATGTTAAAATTGATTGTATATTTTTTATTTTTTATCTCCATATTATTCCTTTGAGTTTAATTTTAAATTGTGAATTTTAAATTGTGAAACTCAATTCACTCTCTCTTAAATTCATATGGGATCAACAATGGAGAAAGGAGCAACTCAACAATAAGCAGAAAAAAAACAAAAGAAAACAAAGTTGTCATGGGTTGGCCTACACGAGATTGACGAGGGCCTTTGATGGTTATTTATGTCAAGGTAAAAAAAACAACGGCCTTCATTACTTTTTCTGGTGCATTTGATTGTTTTTATTTTTATTTTTATCTCATTTTGGGATGCATATTCTGTCATGTGGGGTTCACATTTAAAAAAATATATTATTCCTTACTTTCTCCTCTAACAAAAAGATATGTTTTCATCTTCTTTTTTTTTTTCACTTTTAAATTCTTTTCTTTCATGTGGGGTAATTTTTTTTTTTCACTTTCAAACTTTTTTCTTTCATACCAATCAAACAAAGCTTAAGTAAAATTTTACCTTTTAAAATAGGTTAGAGTTGGACAAATACTTATATTAGGTTTATTTACCATACTTATACTTACTAAAACATTTTTTAACATATTTTTTAATGATAGAAATTTATTAAAATTATGATAATTAAAATCGCTTCGATCAGTTTAATTAGTTGAACTGGAAATCAGTCAAATGAACCGTATGAAAACTCTAAAAAAATAAGCATTCTAGAATCGATAGCAAACAGTCAAGAATCAAATTAAAATTGATATAAAATCGACCAAAATCAATGTAGAATCAATCTTTTATACATTTATTTTTAATCTAAAATATTTTTTAAAGATTAATTTTCTCAATTATTACTAATTTTTGTCTTATGAAACATATAATTTAATCATTTATACTAATTTATAATTTTTTAGATCTTATTTTTTTATAATTTTATATTATTTTATTGCTTAAAATATTATATAATATTTAAAAATATAAAATCAATTTAATGACGTTTGAACCATTAAACCTTGAATTAATATTTTTATTGGTAAAATTTCAAAAATATTAATTAGAAATCATAAAAACAAATATAATTATACTTTTTATTTAACAAATCTCAATCATTATTTCCAATTTCTTCTAAATGTTAACTATAACAAAAGAATACGTGTAAGAAAGTATATTGTTAAATACTTCTCTATATAAAAAAAAACTAGAAATTTGTTAAAAAAATTTAATTGAATAAAAAATGTGAATATATGTAAATTCTTGACATTATATTTGATTGTGACAAATAAAAAATTCTAATTTGTACTGTAGAGAAGTCAGAAAACCACGTGATACGCAGGATTTGTTTGAAGTCCGATAAACGGGACGATCATAGGATTAGTTAGTTGGGCACAAAAATAGTACGGGCAAAGGATGTACGCACGCTTCCAATCCAAGTTCTCTGTATGACGTATGATTTTTTTTTTTTGTTTAAAAAAATGAAATGGTTTGTGGCACGTGAGAAATTAAGCGCCAACAGTTGTGAGGGAAAGTCACAGACAGCTGTTTAGCGTTGATAAAAAGGTCCACTTCAGATTTTATTTATTTTATTTTATTTAAATACTTCAACACCTCTTTTGGTGGATGACAACATTTTAAAAGTTACAAGTTGGTTTCTTTTTTATTAAATACTTTTTTTTCTTGTAATTTAATATTTTTTTATTTTTTTCTTACATTTTTTATTTTCATCTATATAAAATAAAATCTGTATGAAAAATACTGTTATTTTTCATTCTTAAAACTTTTAATAATAGAAAATTCTTTAAATAATATAAAAAATATTATCTGAAATTTTTTAAAAATAAAAAATAAAATAAATATATTTTACAAAAACTCAACAAAAGAAATTTTTTGTGAGAAGCAAAATGAAAATAAAATCACTAAATTACAGAAAAAAAAAA